>CM065920.1:4379881-4387381 GCA_033439105.1 Magallana nippona
ATTAACTGCTGGTTAATGTTTACAGAGTGAGAATCAGAGGGCTTCCCCAAAGTAATCATTTCTCTAGAATATTACAATCAGTTTGATTATTTCATTTGAACAAAACTCGGCTCTTGAAATTTTCCATTAACGCTAAATATGGTTCCCAAGATTACTTTATTCGATACAGGGTCATAGATTCAGTAATAAAATGGTATACATATAATAAAGAGCTCAAAGTAAGCAGAAATTTGATACCAGCGGTACAATTTTGGGGCTTACACTCTAGTGACTATATAAAAAAAACCTAAATAATTTCTCTTTATATCTTCATTTTTTTTCTTACAAATTGTGCATAGAAAAGGAATTACAATCTTTTTTTCAAAATTAATGTAAATTATTGACAACCCTTTTAATTTCTGTATATTTTGATATTCAAGACATCAAAATGATCACGAAAAGAACAAAAAAAAATTTAAAATGTGACAATAAATGGAAATCTGACGAAGTTAAAAAATTTGTTTATCAAAAAAATTTTTCTAAAATTTATAGTTGTAGGTGTAGAAATTAATGTAGGGCATTATGTGTGAAGTTCAAATTAAGATAGGGGTAGAACAAATGATGGAGAAGGACATTTGATTTAGGTATATAAGAAAATGTTAAGAGAGAAGTCCTCTGATTGGCTACGGTTATTAATTAGAGTGTTTTTTGTTGCTCAGTCAAAAGTGCCCCCCAGAGCACAGTTTATCCTGGTGGGTCACCTTCTCCGGCCTTATCCCTGCAGCAGCAATACGTACCTGTGTCAAGTGAGTGATCTCCCTTTACCTTCCTCTCTAACTCTCTCTGTTTAATCCGTGTAGGAATGTTTAATACTCTGTAGTCAAACCCACGTAGACAGGGAACAGAAAGCAGAACAATATTCCTTTATCTTAATTATCTATCAAGCTTTTAACTTCATTTGAATTGAGAAATAGATGTATATGTTCTCTTCGTTATTTGGACTGTAGTTAGACCTAGAGAGAAAAGAAAAGTCCGGAGATTTTAATATTAATTAATATGGCTGTCTATTGGATAATCATACTATTGTACTAACGTTTTGTAGAGCTGCACATGTCACATCAGTATATTTGATTTTAGTTTTGTTTGCGTTTAATTCTTCATTTGAAAAATTCTTTGTTTATTGTTAAAGCATGATTTTCTCCCACATGCATGTAAGATGATTGATATGCTAAGATGTGTTGGGGGAATAAACCAAGCTATTAAATGTCTTACAAATATTGATAAAAAAGCATCCGATATATATTTAAAAGATAAAACTGCTATTTAGACATTTTTGGACCTCTGCTTGCCAGAAATTGAAATTCAGAACCCCAGAGCATCAGCTTCATCATTTATACTGATATTTTATGTTCACTAATAAATTTTACTTTCCAGCACAATTATTAACTTTATTATGATTTTTTTTTCTTTTTTCTCTTTTTTTATTTTTTTTAACCTGTGTGCTTATTAACTCGCTTTGGTCACCTGCATGCGGTTTTTCAAATAAAATCGCTTTCATCATGTGCACGTAACTCTGGTCATGAAACATAACCCTGACGACTAACAGTGCCACTGGTTCTCTCCCCTGCGGTGCCTGACGCCGTGGTTACGCCCCCTCAAGCTGCCACCGCTGCCGGTCTGATTCCTACTAACGTTCATAACGTCAATTATTTTGACGCCAATCAGCAGGTAACGTCTGCGTCAGGCTTTATGTTTTGTGTAGTCATGGCAACCGTGTTTTCAGTAGTCTTAAAAAAAAAAAAACAAGCCAGGTGTGGTTATGTCAGCTTTGAAACGATTGGTCACTTAAGACTGTTACCCTAATAATTAGGGTGTCATTTTTCAGAGTCTTAGTCATAATCGGGTCTGACTTGTATTTTTTTTTTTTGATTGCAGGATTGGGGGGGGGGGGGGGGGGTTACAGAAGACCATGACTAACACAAAAAGATCAATGAGCAATTTTTCTAACCCAGGATTCCTGTCACCTAAGAAAAATTGCTGCATAGATTTACTCTGAAAAAATAAGCTAGATTGCTACGAACATTTGTGTCTCGTTCATTTTTCTCATTTTCAGCTGAAATCAAAGAAAGAAATTGCATTTGTTCCCTTTATATAGAGCTAGGCGAAAAACTAAACCTTGTGACTGTCACTGGTGTCTCTCTCTGCGAGCTTGTGTTTTTTTTTGTTTATAATGCTAAGTAACATTTTACAGATGCTAGGAATTTCTATGAAGCAGCTTGCCGATTAGTTTCTTGCAGCTCTTTGAAATTCTTTTCAAATTAAAGTTACATGTTTTGGGGGGTTTTGAAAATCAAGCGCAGGTGAGCATGCAAAACAAATCAAAATTCTTTAGGGATGAATCAAACCTGAGTTCAAATTAGAAATTTATGAGGGTAGTCTTTGTTCTTAAACTTCTAATGTTTTATAAAGGCGGGTTGTCTTCTTTCACATACATCATTTTAACCATTGGTTGTTTGTCACAATTGATGAAAGGGTTAGTGGGGGAGGGGGTTGAAAAGTCATGTATTTACATGTGTAGGTCTCTCGGATATAAATGAAACAGAAACTGGAGAGGATTTGTTAATAAATTAAAGATGCAGTTGAGATCTATTGGAAACTGGCATATCATAAGTAACTATCTTGTTAAATTTTGTAACTCTGGTTTACTGAAATACTAACTAAAGCATGCACCAGGAATGTCGAAAACTGAAGGCATCTCTGTGCATGGTGTAACTCACTGAGTTTGTTGGAATAACCAAATTAAATTGTGTGTTATTGTACAAGCTACTTGTATTTTAGACTTTTTTGTTTGGTTTTTTGATTGTCATGGTGATGGGAATTCTGGGGGCAAACCGTGATAACATAGAATTACTAACTGCATCGTGATATTAATGTAAACAATTGTCGATATAATTCATACTTAACCCTTGCATGCTTTTATGTTTTTTAAGTTGTCACAGTTCTATTTTAATTATTGCATCAGCATTATTTTTGTTGCATTTTCTGCTAAAAGTAAAAAAAGAGTAGATTTAAGGAACACAAATCCTTAATGATAACTTAACCCTTATTTATTTTTTTTGCTTTGGTAGCTACAACTAAAATTCCTTTCATATTCACTTATTTCTGCTAATCTATAGATTCAGAATCCTTTCGATATGAGCTAGGACTTGGGTAGTGGTGCTATCACCCCCTACCAAGTTCTCTGCCCACCCCTCCCCCCCACCCCTGAGCTGGGTGGGGAGGAGTGTTGTGTTATGGATGTTGACCTACTTTTTACAGTTGCTGGACACCCTCCCAGTGTGCCTCGATTTTAAGATGGGGCGGTGTAGTCGGCCGTTGTGCGACAAAGTGCACATATTGCAAGGTAAGCGTTCAATGCTTTCGTGGATAGAGAATTTTCTGTTATCAGTTATTTTAGACAAAGTGCACATCATGCTGCAAGGTGAGGATAATCTCAGAGTGTGTTGAATTTTATTATTCTTGTAATTGGACATGGTATCGATAGGTATCATAGGGGTTGGTTAAGATTTATAGGATATCTGTAAATGCCTTCCAATATTCAAATTTTGAATCTATTAGAGAGTGGTAGAACAGAAAAGGAAAACAAATGTGAAAGTATTACAAGAGTGTTGCCTCGCTCTTTTATTTTTATATTTTTCCAGACTGTGTTGAGTTTAAGAATTCTAGAGGTAGTTATGATAAGTCAGTCAGACAGTATCACAAGAATTTTGCCTTTTTTTCAGACTATGTTGAAGTGACGGATGGACGTGTTGCCGTGTGTCGTGATGCGGTTCGCGGGAAATGTTCACGCCCCATGTGTAAATACTATCACATCCCTGTCACTCTGCCACCTTCAAAGTGACGGGGACCACTGGACAATATCATACACCAAGCAATGGGAGTCTCCTAGGGAACACTACACTACACAACACTTATTTATAGTTTGATTTTCTTCAAAAGACAGTATTGGATTGAGAGACTGATGCAGTGTGGAGGAGGAAGACAAACGAGAAAGCCAAATCTTTTTTCTCTCTATCTCTCTCCGATATATCTCCAGATGCCATATGACCACTGGTGCTAACGCATATCATGTTGACTTCTTCATCCGTATGTTGAAGACCAATGCATGTTCGTTTTTCTATTTTTTCTTTTCAAAAGAAGAAAAATAACAATGGCTTTTCTTACTCTCCGCACATCAGTGTATAGTTGCGTTAACGAGTATTTTCGCTCAATTTTTTCTCTGTACGCAAGGACGAACTCTCCACGGAAGATCATATCAAGTTCTTTGTTAAGAGTATTTTTATTGCAATTTTATTTTATTTCTATGGTGGATGACCTAACCATATGTGATACATACTTTTTCATGTTTTTTTTTTAAACTACGCAAGTTGTAGAAATTTAATCGGGGCTAAGAAAGACATATTTTACATTGAATATTTGCTTATTCGCTTCGAACTTTAGCCGCACTCCCAAAGCTGCTGTATGGGGCTGTATATTGCTATAAGGTCAAGGCCACTTGTAGAAGCAAGGTCACTGTTGACAGATATCTTGATTATGGTGCATATGTATTCATTACTATAGATATATATCCTGTTTGTTTTGTTGATTGGTCACGATACTGTCAGCCTGACTTTGCTTGTATAAGAGGGACAAGAATCTTATTAAGAAGGCCTATGTACATGTACTTGTATTATAAATGAAACGCACCCATCCTTGGCTTGAACATATAGTCTGTGAAATGAATGCGTCACATATTTTATGAATTATGAATCTATATTTAGAGTCGTTATAGGTCTAGTTTTAGTTTTTTTCGTGAACTGTTGTAAAATTATATATTTTGATGATATGAAAGTGCAATTTTATGAGGTGCACACTAATAATGTTATATGAACAATTTTTTTTCAAAACATGTGCCATATATACCTTTTTTTCTTTTAATCTTTTTTTTTAAAAAAAAAAAAGGAAAAAGATTGAAAAGTTTGCTGAATAATATGTCCCAGAAAATAACATGCCACTGACTAAAACTTCTGCCGAGTTTTGATATGGTTTGCCATTTTGGAGAAATAGTGCTGTAGAAGAAATCCGGCTTTTGACCTTGGCCAGGTCAAGGTTAGTGCTATTTCCTGTGTTTTTGGTAGAGGGTTCTGAACCCATACACCTGTTTTAGCCGAATAGTGCACAGTAACCTACACAAATCTTGCAGCATATATGTGCCATATTTGGAAATTTTAACCTATCTAGAAGTATATTTACACCCACATACAAACTGCTAACATAAAGTCGACAGATTCTTCCAGAAAACAAATTAAATAAAACCTTAACCATATGTATTTTTTTTCTTTCTGAGGTAATTATATTACTATGATATACATACGTTTCTTTATCGTGATTTATGATTGGTGCATGTTGTCAAGGTCATGTGACTTACTTCAGCCATTTTTTGAGAACTTTTTTTTCATCATGTGATTTTGTTTTCTGTGTGTTGGTTGATCAGATGAAAACTTGTGTTCATGTAAATATCTATATATCAATGATATCAGTGTAGTGTGTATATTATGTTGTCTCAATATCAATCTATACCAATGGTTTTCTCATTTGACAAAAAAAATTAAAAATGGTACATAGGAATGACTGCCATGTGTTTATAAAGTGGGGATGTTTTATTTTCAAATTTTTTCGATGTAGTTAAGGAGAGAGAAAAAACACAGGGTACAGGGGAAAAAAATAAAGAAACTAGAGATGGGAGTCAATCACTATAAGGTTATATATATGCATAATAAAATTTCTCACGCCCTTTTTATTTTCCTTTTATGTGATGGCATTCAAATTTTACTTTCACTTTCACTTTTAACTAATGGAGATGAAACACCAAGTTTTATTGCCATTCTTTGAACTGTCTTTCCGTTGTTAACATTGCATTTTTCTTGTTGCAGTTAAAAATATATAATTGTTTCTTATATAAAAAAAATAATAGTTGCTTACTTTTTGATGGAAGTTTTTTTTTAACAAATGAGAAAAATATTATACTATTAAAGGGGCATATGAACTACATATATGTACAAACTTAGATATGCCAGCATTTTTTTTAATTCTTCATTGATATATCATTATATTGACTACAAAGGACTGGTTCACTGTTTTAGTTATTGTGATACTAGTATTCAATAGACTATTTTACTTTGTTATGTAAATTGTAATGAAATTTCATTGTCATGTTATCAATCATTGTGAATGACTGAAAATCTTTGCTCATAGCTCTACAAAAATGAATTACATCCGGAGGCATTATCCTTAAGAGTTTTTATGATTCTGCAAAACCACTTTGTGAAAGAAAGGCATTTAGAACCCATTTGGAGTATTTTTTGAAACGAGTTGCATTAGAATGGACTTTGAGCAGAGATAGTCAGCGGCCATTTTGTGAGGTTTTTGTGTGATTGTAAATATTACAGAAAAAGGGTGTGTCAGACACATGAATATGCAGATTAAGTTTGCCCATATATGGACATTTTATGAAATTGTGTTTTTGTATGGACATGTAATGTTCTCCTAAGATATTTTTCCACTCTTAGTTTAGGTTTGTGCTGAGAAATGTATTTTTTTTCTATAGTTTGTATTTACGTAATCATAGACTGATAGTTCACAAAAAACGCAAACTGTGTATTTTTCCCTGCATGGACTCAAATCATTTTATGTATTAACACCAGAAATCTATTTTTTCTTTCCAAAAAACCCCTCCAGTATTCTTCCGCCAGTATTCCTAGTATTTGAGCTGCAACAGCCTTAACTGTACTACAACAATTCGTCTGCTTTGGTCTTTAGAAAATAAAACCTGTAGAGTTTATTCTGTGAACAATAATAATGATTTGAGTCCTTTTGCTATGTATAATCCACTTCGCTGATTTACGAGGTTTTAATTTTGGTGTCCTAGCAACACGACACAGCAACTATCAGACACCTGTACAATCCATGCAACCCCGCAACAAATCCCGTGAATCCAGATACTTGAGAACTGGCTTTATTTCTTTCCTTCTGAAACAAATGTCATTTCATTAGTCCAAACAGTGTTGCTATTAGAGTTTAAATCTGGCATCATGTTGCTACCAGGAGTTGCGAGCTGCCAGTCGAGCAATCATCGACTTATATGTTGGTGCTGCGGAGGCAGGTGCTGGTATTGCTGTGTCTGGTTGCTAAAGCTTTATGAGGGTGACTAGTTTGATGCTTTATGACAAGCTTTGTGTGATGAGCCGTGTAACGCCGAACTGTTCAACAGTTCACCTGCCAGCAGATCGAATCTATAGCCTGATCTAATCTCTCTAAACAAAAATAATCAACACCCCATTTTTATTTCGTTTTATTTCTTCCTGCAAAAACAACTTTTAATTTAATATTTTTAGTCAAAAAAATCTTTTCATTCCCAGTTTTGCTATGTGTAGGTGAGCACACAGATTGTGTTTTTTTATTGCATGAAAATATGTAGACATC
>CM065920.1:4390381-4412881 GCA_033439105.1 Magallana nippona
TATTGAAAGATATAATGACGAATAAAATGTACATATGTCAAATAAGCTAACAATTTGCAGTTTGGGGATAAAAAATGAATATCTAAAAAGTTCAATTCAGTAAGTAACAACAAAAGCCCCTGCGGGATTCGAACTCGGGATGTACGGATCACAACCACGACAATTTATTCACTCGGCTATGGAGTAAATTTCATGTTGATGTTGATAAAGTCGTTTTAATAAAACGAAATGTCGTTTCGATCAGAGGTCAGCCATTTTGTGATGATGTGTTATTCCACCATAAATTATGTATCAAAAATTTATCTTGATTAATGTAATAATCTTGCAATAAGATATCATATCAACATATTTTAAGGATACTGAATGATTGTAACAAACATATAAAACCTTACGTCACACATTTTGAAGCAGCGCAGGTCTACAGATTTGCGAATGACGTCATGCACATTATATCAGTGCGTTAAATAAAGACACGTAAACAAATGCAGTTTCTTAAATTGACCTACTTTACCACGTTTGTTTGCTCGGTGCGAAGTCCACGTACCAAATTAATTTTTACATTACAAGCATGAACTCTTACAAAACAAATGCATCAAACGAATCTATAAATATAATATTTATAAGTGAATACTTGTCGTCAGCATGTAAATATACCATTGAATTAGTTCAAGAAGCGTATCGGCTGCTTATTACAACTTGAAGAACACGAATCTATTTAAAAATAAAAAATAAAAACGTCAAGATATATATTGTCAAATATTAATTGATTTCACTATCAAGCAAATGGCGGAACTCAAACATACATTATCAAAAATGAATTGCTTCAACTATCGAGCTAATGGTGGATATCTTCTGCAGCGAACAGGACAGTTGGTGAGCTGTACCAAAAGACGGGTTCGGAGGGAAACTATGATCGACCAGATCGATCGAGATCACCCCATACTTCGAAATCGCCCGAGGGTGCGGCTGCATGCCTTCTCTCCTGAGCGCAACTAAAGCATATTTTGAGGACCAATTACAACTACTTTTTTTTAATTTGCTTACAGTCTGATTTAAAATATTAGAACATGAAAGATATTAACTTGCTACTATTTCATGTAAAATTAACATCTGATATTCTGATTTTTTTTTTCAAAACTGAAAACTTCCAAAACAAAATGTTCCGAAAGCTTTAAGGAATCTCACTCGTCACATTTTGATTTAATTGCGCACATGATCACTTTATTTAATCAAACAGATTATAATTGCATTATTACACAACATTCATAAAGAAAACACATTTGAATTCAATGAAGAAACAAGTTTTGGGGGATCTATTTTTTCGTGCGGAAGGATTTTTTAAGACAAAAATGATAGAAATTAGATAGTAATTTTATGAAATTTCAATATACTTTTTAAAAAAAACAAAATAAACCACATATTTTGGTTTGGAACATATTCTATGGGTTCTGTGTAACGTACAAAATTAAATCTTGAGAGTGTGATAGACTTTTAGCATAAAATAGTACAAATACATAGAAAAAGTCTGAAATTGTTTTTGCAAGAATTTTACCTTTGAAGCCCTCTATCTAAAATTTGACATCACTGACCCACATGTTTTATTATGTCAGAATAATAATGTAGTTAGCGGATACACTTTCAAGTTAACTTTTCACAGATTCAACACTTTCATGTAATACAGTCATTCATAAACGTCTTAGGAAATCTCGTGTGTTCATATAGCAACTGACACAGCCGAATCACGATCGTTTTAGTTTTAATTTTTCCGTTTATGAAATCCTTGATATTTAAATCTTTCTCAAATGTACAATCCGTGAAAACAGTGTTTCGAAGAAATTATATTAGATACATGTTCATTTATGCAGTCGATCAAAGATGACATGTGTTTGATATACTGTATACATGAAAATATTCGCCCCGTTTAATTTTCGCCCCTTAATTTGTCTTCGTTATCAACGGGCAAATTTTCGACTTGGCGAATTCAAATGTCTTAAATTATCTTTTGTTTAACGCAAAAGTGTCTGAGCGAATTCAAGACGGATCGAAATAGAAGCTCGGGCGGGAAAAAAACACAGGGCGAAAATAACCCAGTAGACAAAAGTCGTATACATGCGAAATACAAACAAGTACATGTATTAAATACCGTATAATTTAATTCATATACATGTAAAGTACTATAAGCAAAATGTTATTTACGAATTTTGAAAAGTATTGCACATTAACAATGGTTTCGTGTACACTGTTCACTGTCCTGGTCATGTTAGAAACATTTCATCCTTGAACTCGGATTTCTCCATTCCTTCGATCGTCGTTGCAGTGGTATAAGTACCTACATTTCTAACTCTGTACCGGGTAATTATGTCAGTGCCAAGACGACATTCTAGCCCCCGTCCCGTCTGAGATTTATTTTCTGTACCATACAATAGTCCAGCACAGTGTTACGCCCTTTTTTATAAGGATCTAAATTGGTCACAAATGCGTTGAAACGTCTTTTTCAATGCAGTTTTATTTTATTTTGATGAAAGTGCCGGCCTAAAGTTTGCGTCTTTCATTGGGTCATTAAAAACTCTATCTTCAAATACCGTCTGGTATTCATTCTTCAAAATTGAATGCTATTAAATTTTATTTCTCGTTTTCCAAAAGTTTTTAAGGCTCAACCTTGATTATGGATATCTGACCCCGAACCATTGTTCCGACAGTCAGGGCTGGGTTTCACAAAAGTATCATAAGATTTGTCATAAGTCAGATCTTAAGATTGTCATAAGATCTGACTTATGACAATCATAAGATCTATCACTTGCGTTTCACAAAACATTCTTAAGTGTTATATATCTTAAGATGTCCCATGAAGTGGGCATTGTGTTCCTAGGAGAGAGATTAAACATATACGACTTTTAATGCGACACGTTAAAAAGGATGCGATCACACCTAAATTTATTTTCATTTCATTATTTATTTATTATTTATTTTGATTTTGAAAACATATTTATTTAACTTATTTAAACAATTTTTTACCTTTTTAAAAATAAACTTAGTTGCATTTATATCCGTATTCATAAGGTTTTTTTCTCGGAAGGATAGGGTATTGTTGTAATGCTATACTAGTATACAATGCACAAATATAGATGAATACGTCTCAATTCTATTTCAAAACAGATATCCAATAAGTGAACAAAAAAGTCCAATAAGAGAACAAACTTATATGTTATATGTTCAATTTTAAAGCGGAATAAGGAACCATACAAAATAATGTCTTCATACATGTAGTTTTAGGTAAAACTTCACTGAATATTTTAACAGTATAATAAATGACACAATTTTTTCTCCGAAACAAGGCCCTGAAGTCTAGTCTGGATCAGTCTTCGACGAACCTCGATCCCATCGTTATTTGGGCCTTGATAGACATACATGTAATTGTCTGGCGGAATAAATCGATTTCCCCGGGGGTCTGTGGGGGTGGTGCTGGTGTATGTACACGGTTATCAATACTGATATTATGTAAAACCGCACAAGCTGTAATGAGTCGGTATGGTCTTGACGGATGAAAGAGAAGTGTTTCCCCGGATTGGTCGATGCAACGAAAACGCATCTTAGGACCCCAGAACTTTTTTCAACAGGATTTCTTGCCCTGGCATAGGCCTCGTTATACGCTTCTACATGGGGGTTACTTGGGTTTAAGACCAGGGTCAACAAATATTTTTTCAAGGGGTATGCAGTATCTCCAAGTACACCATCTATTCATGCCAACACTCTCAAATAAATCACATAGCGTAGAATTTGTCCACACAAAAGCATCGTGAGATGAACCAGACCATCTAGCAACTAAGTTGGTGAATTTCAAACTAGCATCAAAAACTGTCATAACGTTTATAGAGTGAAAATTGTTTTGGTTGACAAAGAGATATTCGTCATCTTTCGGAGCTTTTATGGGAATTTGAGTTCCGTCTATGGCACCAATGACATTAGGGACATTGGATATGCAGGAAAAGTCCAGTATGATGTCATTTATGCTTCTGTCATCACGTTGAAATCTAACAGAATTTGGACTTGAAGTGACATATGCTGATGTTACAGTATTTACAATTCTTGATACTTTGCTCATCCCATGGACATCCCCGTTAACAGTCTGGAAGTTCCCACTGGCATAATATCTGAGTGCCACCATGATTTTCAGGGATGGAGGTATGGCATGGGCCCTACCGGTGGGATGTTCCGGATGGACCCAGAGCTCCCCACATAAATCTAGTATCAGAAAACGCGGTAGTTGAACTTATCATATCTACGTCGTCCATATAGTCATACGGATTATTTCTATCTCTAAATACCCGTTCTCTTCTTAATTGTCTTCTCTTTTGAACCAAAACAAAGGCCGCCGCCATGTTAAGTTTGGACTTATGACATGTCTATGCTTGTCTTAAGATTAAGACGGATCTTATGATAATCATAAGATTTGACAGTTTTGTGAAACAGCAATGATGAAAACTTATGACAAAGTTTGGTCTTAAGACAGATCTTAGCCATAAGATTGTTTTGTGAAACGGGCTTCGGGTATCGGTAGGAAGGATACCAAACTATAGTGCTTGGGGTCATTTTGCAATCACATGATGACAATCGAACTGCTTGATTAACAGCAACGCGTTGTTAGAGCCTTCTGTAACGTTTGAGACCGTTTGGAAATCCAGATGACGCAATTTTATTTAAAAATAATAAGAAATCACTTGACCCTTGACCCGAGACGCATTTCTGATTTATCCTTTAATGCATCGCTTTGTCTTGTCGGGGTTTCCTCAGCAAACATTGTTTTGGCTATATCTTTGGTTACTGAATATTGATGTCAAATGCAAACATGGTAAAAATCTATAAGTTTAGTATACTCAGAATTAGAAATCTTACAAACAGGCTGAACTATATTTATTTTAAACTGTATTACAAAATTAACTGGCAAGACTGGGGGGCTATGCCTCTTCCCCCAGGTGGAATATTTTTATAATAATGACACGTGTGTAATTTACCAAATCTTAAATTAACATTCTTGCTAGGATAACTTATTTTTGCAGTTATACAAACATATATATCAAAATAAAAGTTCATTCAAACATAAACTTTCTAATAATCAGCCTTAAAATTATTCAATGGAACATGTAATGTTTAAAATCATATTATGTTCATGAAGATATGTTTTTAATAAATATACGCGTCTTATAGAACTATATGATTGACAAATAAAATAATTATTCTAATTAAAAAATCAAAAATTACGAAAGGTTTTTTAAAGTCACAATCAAAAACATTAGTATACAAGTTTATACCGCAAACACCATTTCCGCTAAAGTCTTTGATAAGCAATATTGAAACGTAAACGGCGTTTCAGGTAAGAAATAAATGAAGCTGGTCCCAGTTTAGTTCGTTCACATCACTTCATCTACCTCTTCTTCTTCTTCTTCAACTTCCTCGAAGTCGTTGTCTACACCAACAGTCTGGTACTGCTGGTATTCGGAAATAAGGTCCTTCATGTTGGAATCGGCCTCAGAGAATTCCATTTCATCCATTCCCTCAGATGTGTACCAATGTAGGAAAGCCTTCCGGCGAAACATGAGGGCGAATGAGTCACATATACGATAAAACAGTTCCTGGATGGCTGTACTATTTCCGACAAATGTGGCGGACATTTTCTCGTCCCTGGGCGGAATGTCACAAACAGCTGTTTTCAGGTTGCTAGGAATCCATTCGACGAAATTGGCCGAGAACTTATTCTGGGCCTGCATCATTTGCTCCTCGACTTCTTTCATTGACATCTTCCCGCGGAAGAAGGTGCCGACCGTCAGATACCTGCCCCGGCGGGGATCGCACGCCGTCATCATGTTCCTGGCGTCGAACACCTCCTGGATAAGTTGCGCCACCGTCAGCGCTCGAAATTGCGCGTTGTTTCGTGACGTCAGAGGCGCATAACCGGGCATGAAGAAGTGTAATCGCGGGAACGGTACCATGTTGACAGCCAGTTTCCTCAGATCAGCGTTCAGTTGCCCTGGAAACCTCAGACAGGTCGTGACCCCTGACATCGTGCGTGAGACAAGGTGATTGAGATCGTTATAACTCGGGCTCGAAAGTTTCAAGTTCCGGAAGCAGATATCATATAGAGCCTCGTTATCGATACAGAAGGTCTCGTCTGTGTTCTCGAGAAGCTGGTGAACTGAGAGGACTGCATTGTACGGTTCAACAACTACCTCAGAAACCTGAAAAAGAAATAGTTGATGGATTATGGACATATTTATTATCAAGAGTATTGATAATACCGCCCTGATTTAAAATACATTCATGCCTTTTCATCGTCGGAAATCCACAGTGGGTAAACAGTTTCTGAAGATGATGCCAATTTTACAATCATTTAAAAGCATGTATGTATATTATGTATGGTTTTGTTCTTGATACTCAGTGATAAACAAACAACGGAGGGGTGCCAGTGTTTGATTTAATATTGGTCCTCTTTACAATAATCATCACATTAAAAATGATCCCTCCTACCATAGGGGCTCCCCTAAATTACTGACTCAGGGAACAAAACCGGACAGATTTCTGTTTTTCATACAAACGGAATTTTCGGGATTTCCCAGCTTAACAGTTTCTTTTACAGTTAATGTACGCAATTTATAATGAATAACAGATCGTGCTATATTGCTATAGCGCTTTAGATATGAAATTTTGTTTGAACGTGTGCAGATACTGCAACACAACGAATATAGATCAACATGGTTGTGTAACGATACAAAGGTACATGTACATATACATGTAATTTTATCACCTTTTTGTGATATGGACCTTAATTATCGATAACCTTTTTTAAAAGTTCGTCAGCATATCTCTCTAACTGGCTGTCACCTGATGAAAGCAAAACTAGATTTTTGTTGTTGAATTTTGTTAATGTTTGAAAGTGAGACAAAGATAAAGATATGACACATGTATAAAGGTGGATGAATTGACTGTCAAGTCTTGCTTATCGAACACGCGCGGATGAGTAATTGTAGCATTTAGTAATCTTAACGACATCGAACATTATCAGATCATATTACCTCACTATCAACTGAGGGGACTCTCCCTTCAATAACGAGTCAATATTGAATTCATTAGAGAATTGTTAAATCTATCTGAAAACTACTTAAACCAGACAAACGTACTGTCGACCGCGAGTGTGTATCTTGTTGTTACAACATAAAGCGATGTAATTAATGATTCTCTTTTTATAAGATGGAGCATGTCTTGTGATGGTAAAAGTGCATAATAAAATGTCTAGCCCAGTTCCTATGAGGAGCCTTAACAAATACTGAGTTTGACATTGATCAGTGAATAGGGTGACATTGAGTTACATGATCTCCTACTACTTTTCAGTTTCAAGAGAGTTGTGGTTAACACTAATTTAAATGTTCAAACACTTAAGCGAAAATCTACATTATGAAAGAAACCAAATTTAAAACTATTGTACATCAATCGGAAAACAACCAAGCAAAAAACAGCTAACACCCAACAAAGAACGAACCTTGGGGGAGGGGACCACAGAAAAGGAGGCCATGATACGATCAGGGAACTCCTCGCGGATTTTGCCCGTGATCAGGGTACCTAGGCCTGACCCGGTCCCTCCACCGATGGAGTGGATCAGCTGGAAGCCCTGCAGACAGTCACAGTTCTCTGCTTCCTGTCGTAGGACGTCCATAACCTGGTCCACCAACTCAGCCCCCTCCGTGTAATGACCTTTAGCCCAATTGTTTCCAGCTCCGTTTTGTCCGAATACAAAATTATCCGGACGGAAAAGAGCGCCATTTCGTCCGCTCCGGACCGAGTCCACCGTGCCGGGCTCTAGGTCCACTAAGATGGCCCGGGGGACATACTTGTTATGGGCAGCCTCGTTATAATAAACGTCAATCCGCTCTAACTGATACGGGGAGTCCCCGATATAGTTACTGGAGCCATCTATACCGTGCTCCTCAGAAATCACCTCCCAGAATTTCGCCCCTATTTGGTTCCCACACTGCCCCACCTGGATGTGAACTATTTCCCGCATCTTGTTAAGGTACCAACTGAAAGAGTAGAGCCGCTAGACAGAGCCAGTAACAGGTTGGTTTACCTACATCAATATACAATATACATCAATAACAAGGTACAATGCGGCGGGATATGGTCGACACTGCTTTGGCTTGGCTGTTCGGTGCGGTGTGTTCCCCCTGTATTGAGCTAGATTGTAGACAACAGCTTGAGTACAGGTTGCGAGTTGCTCTGAAGCATTGATTTGCTGTCTAGTAACAAAGCTAATGGACTGTAATTTTTTACTTGATTTTTCTATGTTGCTGAATTGTGGAAAAGTATTTTTTTCATCGTTTATATTGTCATGGGATTTTTTGTGAATGCATTATCGATGTCCATCGCTTTATTCTTACAGCTGATGCTGGCACCTTATATGATGCAGGGAACAAATTATAAGACACATCGCTAGAAATGTCAGAAAATATTCTCACAATGGAGAAAATTTTGGGGCAATTGATAATTCTACCATAATTGTTTTGTTTTTAATCTTCTCTTCAACCTTTTTCTCAAATTAACCACTCCTCTTTATATATAAATAGTGAATAACAGATACTGCAAAGTTCAAAGGAGAGCAGTTATATCATTGTTTGGAGATTTTCTGTATGCTTCCAAACTTTACTTATAGCACTACTATTACAGGGACCAGCACTTATTCCATAGGCCAGTAATTATATCGTTGAATGAACATTTGCTGCAGCCAAGCCCTGTCTACACAGGATCAAGACCAGAGGCTGATTGTATCACGCCGGTTAAGAGATTGGTTCCGGGTTCCGACCACAGACTTATAAACAGGATAAATACACGGGTGAAGGTATTGACAAACTGAGGAGAGAGAGAGAGAGAGAGAGAGAGAGAGAGAGAGAGAGAGAGAGAGAGAGAGAGAGAGAGAGAGAGAGAGATGTATTCGGGCAATTAGGCAATTAATTAAACATTGTCCTTGTCAAGTAATTTTTATGCACTTAAAGTACAATTTGTTCTCCAGTTTCTTAATGCCTCATACCCAAACGTACAATGTAGCTAGAATACTACAAGTCTGTTAATTCAGGTGGATCCCTACTCGAGTGACGTCATCACTGATAATTATGTATACACTGTATTGAAAATATGTTATTATCATTATTGATTAAGCACATAACTATTGTATAGATCTTATTAATTAAGTGAATAATATTGCATTAGAAGCAGACCAATGTGTAATTTTCTGGATGTTTGAAAGGTTCTGATTTTTAACTACTATACACTTCAAAATATTGTGTTTGAACACGAAAGGGAAAATATAAATGTACGTTTCACACAGTCTTTACAAGAATGTTTTATCTTATCTCTGGACTATCTTTTAAAAATAAGAACTTCTGCTATTTTTCAAAACATATACAAACTTGTTTATTTAGAAAATGTTGGAAGAAAAATTAATAGCATTTTCCCAAGGTAAATTTGATTGAACTAAATGGGGGTATACATATTCTAAAAGTTGTAGAAAGAAAGTAAGTATACTATGTCAGCCCCTATATTTTTTTTATTTTCCTTATTTGGTATTCTATCCCTACAAAATGTCTTTTTTATTAGTTTATCAATAAAACTGACAATTGTAATGTATTTCATAATACTTGATTTAAAATTATATATTTATAACTTGATTTACTTGAAAAATGTACTTAAAACAGGAAAAAATGGAATTTAGTTGGAAACGTGTTTTGAAAAAGGGGGTATACATATTGTGGAGTGTCTGTTAAGGAAAGTAAGCTTAGTTAAGATATGATTATTTGGGATGTTTTAATTACATAAGGTGTCGAATTATTTAATTTCAAGAGAAAAAAACACCACTTAAACCAGAAAATTGCCGAGTATGGAACCCACCTTAATACTCGAAATAAAGTATAATGTGTATTTTACTGAATACATGTTCGTATAAGATGAATTCGGGAGTACTAATATGCGTGTACTTACTTTGGGGGACGGGTGGACGGAGTAGGAACACATGATACGGTCGGGAAACTCCTCCTTGATCTTGCTGAGGATGAGGGTCCCCATTCCTGACCCGGTCCCCCCGCCGATGGAGTGGGTCAGCTGGAAGCCCTGCAGACAGTCGCAGTTCTCCGCCTCCCTCCGTAACACGTCACACACCTCCTCCACAAGCTCCGCGCCCTCCGTATAGTGACCCTTGGCCCACACGTTACCCGCGCCGTTTTGTCCGAAAACGAAATTGTCGGGTCTGAAGATTGAGCCGTACGGTCCCCCTTTGATGGCGTCCATGGTCCCGGGTTCGAGGTCCACCATGCACGAGCGGGGCACGTACGACCCGCCCTGGCCCTCCGTGAAGAAAACATTGATCCGCTCCAGTTGGATATCGTTGTCCCCTTCGTATTTTCCATGGGGGTTGATCCCATGCTCGTAGGATATCTCCTCCCAGAATTTGGAGCCAATCTGGTTCCCGCACTGTCCGACCTGGACATGAATTATTTCTCGCATTGTTTTAAAGAGGTTTGTCCACTACTCCGTGTTATACGTGTAATGAAGGAGGATATATACACCGGTACACAAGGATGAGTACAATGTCTAATTATATGTATGTACAAACGTGTCCTCATTTTGATACAGTCTCAAGATAACGGCTAGCGTCACAAGTGACCATGATAAAGAAAATACACCGACGCTCTCCGATCAAATTCCGGTTTATTTTATTTAAAGACTCATTATTTTCATGAATTTGAAGTTATTCTCAAAAGTATTCGTTGCTAAAATTTTATTTTGAAATTCGAGTTAAAAATGCCTTAATTTATCAGCATATTATTATATATATATTACTTTCAATATCATAATGTTTCAAAAAGTAATCGTTAGAGCTAGTAATAAAATATAGCATAAAAATACCGGGTATACGAAAACAGATTTCGTACCAGGATAGATTTATAATGGGCAAAATCTGACATGTTTTCATTTCAACATTATCGTCCGAGTTATTTCCTGCATATATCATTTGCTCTGTAAATTTAACCCCTGTATATCTATACCTATAAATTAAGACATTTTGCCAATAAACTTAAAAATTCCTGCACCGGAGTAACTGCTTACACCTTTGGTATTTCAACACGTGTGACTTTGTTAATAATACAACCCTGATAAAGGAATTAAAAAAATACATAACACGTGCGTTCGATGACATACGAACATTCAATGTTTAGGCAAATATTGCCCCAAAAATTATTTTGATAAAATATGGCAAATCACGTCATTAAGTTTTCTTCAGATCATTGATTTTTTTTAATTTCACATGAAGTACTTGTGAATATTTCCTGTTTTATGAAAATAATTCTGTTGTACGACGTTTTATCCGGAATTTATACATCCGTAAGTGAAGGTTTGATATGCTATGTTACCACAAAGTGAAAATGAAAATAGGATCTCGACTGACTCGAGCTGAAATATCTAATAAATATTTTTCTTCAATGAAAGGTAGGCCTAGCTTATTTTAAGATATATATGAAATATCTTTTATATTTCTTTGTTTAAGAATCATTACAGTCATTACAAAGTAACGATTTGTTAACGTTATGTTCGATATTAAATTCGGTCTGGTCCGTTATTATTTCTCCCATCCCGTTACACAAAATAGGAATCACATGTCTTATAGTGCTGATATATACATTAAGTGAAAGTTCCAATTTTTCTCATTGATTAACTGTGAATTTTACATCATTGACAATTTATGACCACAGTAAGAATAGATAATAAAGAATGGCAACAGTAGCAGCGTCCACTTTACAATACAGTCAAACTCTAACGCTGTGAACAAAAAGAACATGTTTGCATGAAATTAGATTTTCAACAGATTTTCACCTAGATCAGAGTTTATGGGGATTCCGGCAATATAAGCCACAAAAATCCCCTCACCAAATTTTGACAGAAAAGCTGATAAGAGATTCAGGCCCTTAAGTAAGAATCTTGATCTGGTCAGTCTTTTTTTTTTTTTACCTCCCCTTTACATTTGATGTCATGACCAAGCCCTGGAACTGGACGGTTAAATTCCTGCCACCAGAAAGAATATGGGATTTTTACCTTGAAGTCAAAGATCATATTGAATTTGGGAGGAGGGGAAATGTGACAGTCAAACTTGTTCAGTCATCTTTTCTTTGTTAAATATTAGTAATGTAGGTACTGTCAATGGTAATACACTGCATTCTATTGTCACCTGTAAGTAATGGTCAGAGTCGGACATTTTCAATCCCTTTCTAAAGATTTAGTGACTCTGGGTTGAATCCTGATGAAGTCCGTAATTTTGATTTTCTCCCATTCTTTATACAGGGACTATCTAATTTGCTAAGTGCATTTATATAAAGGGTAAACTTTCAGTTTTTTCATAGCGAAATTTAATGTTTTTCCGATCAACCCCAGCCAAATACTGGTAAGAGCCATGAAGACTGGGGTAGTGTTTCATTATTTTGCTGATCTTATTTGTGTATTTTGTTTTGTAGATGCTGAGCATCCCTCCGTTCTGTAGATCTTTAGTTATGTTTTATTGTTTTGTAGATGCTGTGCATCCCTTCGTTAATCAGAAGCCAAATCCTACAATGGGGACATTCTTTCTTGGTGTTTAGGTTCATGTCGTCTAGAAATATAAGAAAAATGATTCAGGTCTGTTCTCTAGAGTATAACATGTTTTATTTAAAATCTGCTTGCTAAATAATTCATGTTCTCCTTTGTTGGTACATTTTCTGGTTTTGATTAAATGTTATTTAAATATCTATACACCGATATTGATAATTTTAATGATATTTATTTCACTGCAAAAGCAAAATTCTGATAATGGTGGGCCAAAATTCTTTGAAAGTAAGCATGATACATTTAGTAGAATTAATAGCTGTTTCAACTGTAAGTATAAACTAATTATGTAAACATTCTAATTTATATTTTATTCAATTTAATGATAATCACAATGATAAAGCATTGAAAAGTGAATGCATTGTGTTAGTAAGATATTCACAATTAAAAAAAAATTAACATAAGAATGAATAACGTAATTGGTTTTTTTTTCATGACCAAGCTATGCTGATTCAGAAAAAAAACATATTTTAAATTTTTCATACTGTTTTGAAAAAGTATATGACCTTTTTATGCAACATTTTCTACTTTTAATTATCTATTTAACCCAGAAATGTACAAATTAAATTATTCATGCAAACAATTAAATTAAAATTTGATATAAGGAAGCTGCAAAGAGATATAATGGGTACATATGATTACCTAAAATTATCATTTACTATGGAGTTACATCAATATATTAGCAAGGTGCTAAATATACCTATAATTTAAGCATATGTAATAAATCAATAAATATCCCCATAGCCCTGCCTATATTTCGTGAGCACTTAATTCAGCAATTCAACCATTTTGCATTAAATCGTGAAAATATAGAATCGCCCATGCAGAATTTCTATCACATTTTTATTAATTTAATTAAGAACAACTGTCAATAATAACTTAGTGTGAAAGCATAAAACAAATTAAAGTAGACATTGTTGTAAATACTATGCAAGTTACAAGTTATTTTCATTGTTATCTATCACAAAGCAAGAAATTTATATCAGTTTTATCAAATTGTCAGTGTTTTTAAGATTGGATCTACTCCACTCCTTTTATTGAATACAAATTACAAAATCAGAGAATATTCTGACTCTGATCAAAAATTAATTTTTGAAGATACACCAATCAATGAAGCATATTGGAGAGAACAAGTACCAATTTATATATATATATTATATATATCTGTGTGTAGTACAATATAAATATCTTTCAGAACAATGAAAATACTCTTCCTATTTACTTGTGTTATAGCATTGTTGTATAAAAATACAATATAAAAAAAGAGAGGCATGGTATTTTGCACCTGTTGGTCATTATATTATGTGATCAGTCAAAAGTTTGGTTAGTCATACGATCCCTTTGCTGGACAAACATTAAACCTTTTACACTGACTGTTACCCCATTAACAGCAGTAGATGACCTCTATTGATTTTTTAATCACAAGGTCAAAGGTCAAGTGTCAAACTACTCATGACATCACAAAATAGTCTTGGCGGAATTATCTTTAAAAAAATTTAAGAAGTCTGCTCCTTGAAAGGTAGTTATCTAAGGACATTGCTACCCCTTCAAAAGTAGACGGCCCTTATCTTTTTGTCTGTTTAAATGACTAAACCTTGAGGCTATTAACAAGGGGAAGATTCGAGAGGAAGTAACAAAAAGGTTATTATAATAGCTGAAAATATTTTGGAAGAGGGTGTACAGCAACCTTAAAATAAGTGTCTGAGTGATAAATCTCTTAGTAAAATCCTAGAATTGTTTACTCTTCTTGGCACTATCTGGCTTATTTTACTTCACCAATAAAATAAAGTAAAGGTTTCAACCAAGTATTCTGGTCAGAGGTCAAGGTTATATCAGATCTTTGAAATTCCTTGTGTGTACTTTCTTTACCCTTTGGTGCCATATGAATAATAAGTCAAAAATCAAGAATGAAGCAGGTTTCTTTGAAAAATCAAAATCCTTTAATTGAATAGTCATTTGTGTATGTGATCTAAAACTTAGTTTCCTAGTTAAAGGTCAAGGTCAAAGCCCAGTCCTTTACGATTCTCTCCATTACAAATGTATGATACTAGAAACAAGATCTCTTTCAATGTTAGATGTTTAGTTGCAAGTTAGATGTTTCTCATCCTTAAAAAATAAAAATGCAGTAAGAATTTGAGTGAAATTTCTTTATTATTTCTATCAACTGTTTTTTAACAGGCTAAAAATGTCAACTTGAAACTTCTAGAGAAATATGGATACAAGGCAGACAGTGACAGAAATCAGAATGAAGTTGTTCAGTGGGACACCACAAAACTGGAGTTTTTCATTGATAAATTAACACAGTTACGAAAAAAACTGTACATCACGCCGTCCCTTCTCCTGTTTGTCAACAAATTCTATCACCCTGTCACTGGAACATGGGACAAAGAGACTAGAGAAAAAATTTATCATTTCTCTCAGACCAGTCACCTTGACCTGTTGAAACAGAAGATTGATGAAGTGTATGGCAATGAGCCATTTGTGGAAGAGGTGCACCAGTCATATTCAAAAAAGAAGATTATAAGAATGCAAGTGGATGATCATTTAGAGAAACTGGACATGGTCAAACGTTATCACTTTCAAGGAAATGCCATAGTGGCTAAGACTCTTCCAAGGATCCAAAAATCAAGACTAAAAGCAAGACTGGAAAAGATGGACACAATTTTAAAAAGTGAAATTATTGTGGACTCAGGAAATGAAGTTAGGGAGAAAGGACATGTATTGACTGAAGATTTCTGTAAGGGAGATCAAGTTGTGAAGAATAATGCAAAGGATAAACAGCAGAGAAGCGCAATGTGCAAGATGCTAAATACAGAAAGTGATTGTAGCTGGGATGAAAGCGAAAACCAGGATAATCTAATCAGGGTGGATCAAAATAAATATCTTGGAAATATAGGCTCTACAAATTTGACCAAAGAGAAGAAAGACACGGAATATCCTGAAGTAGATAGAGATGAACATTGGGTGGATGAGTTAGTATTGACTGTGTGTAAAAACCATCAATTACATCGATATGCAAAATCTACAAGAAAGGTTGTAGAAGTTTTGGTCAGGTTTGGATTTAATTACCATGAAATTGCCTTGGCAGATCCAAAGATTTTTCGTGTAAAGCACACTGATAAACTAGTGGAAGTGTTATCAGAAAAATTCGAAACAACCAATCTGAAATATGATGAAATCTGTTCAGAAGTTGAAAAACGGGTAAAATCTCATGTTTCTAGTGCTCAGATTGCTAAACTTCTTCATATTCAACGTAAACATGTGGTAGAGCAACGGAATGTGGATAAAATGTTATCTAGAAATGAGGAAAACCTTTTGAAAAACTTGAAGTTTCTAACGGAGGCCAAGTTCAACCCTTATGAAATTCTTGCTTGTCTTGTGATTTTGAACTTTCATCATGATTCCCTGCAACAAAGCCATGTTGATGCATTGTCAGAATTTGATTCGAATGTTGTTAGATTTGTTAACTGTCCTGCTGGTAGAGTTAGCTTACTTTATCATATGCATCTTAAGTTATCCAAACAGGAAAATGGGAATCCCATTGATCTGGATGAGCTTGATCCAGATGACACCATACCATCTAACCTGGAAAAGAATCTAAATACAGAAAAGGAGAGTGAGAAATACTCATTAAGTAACAGACAACTAGGCTACTGAAGTCTTCACTATCTGACATGTATGTACAATTGTTAAATTAAAAATTATTATCAAAAACTTAATGTATTTGTTATGTGTATCTCAGGTCGTCGCTAGTGTTGTTAATAATCAGAATATGTGACAACTGTTAGGCGTAGTTATTCAACACGATTGACTTCAAATGACTTCAAATGCGTGTTTGCATAATAGTTTGTTGTCTTTCAAATATACTGTAAATACACTTACTAAACAAAAATTGGCTACATATGCGTGCAAGATCATATTTTTGCCAGTTTCAAATGAATCTTTTGTTAAAATGCATTAAGAACATTGCTGAGGTATGAGATGTGGTCCAAGGAACTGCTGTCTTTTGCAAAAAGAAGAGAAAAATACATGATTCCAATTAATACAACTAGATGTGATTTTTACGTCACCTGAGTCACTCAAGTGATTATTGCAATTGATTTTAGTCCGTCGTCGTGCGTCGTGTTAACAATTTAACATTTTTAACATCTTAAAAACGACGTACCAGGCCAATTCTTTTCAAATTTAGAATGATGCATCTTTTAGGTAAGAGGAACATAAATTGTAAATTTCATGACTCTTGCCACATACGGGCCCTAAGAGCAAGGCAAAAATGGTCAGAATTTGACCATGTTTCAAAAATATTCTTCTCTACTCCAACAGCTCTGTAAGAAAATCTGAATTCATAATTATGTAGGCCGGGAAGCCCTCTTCCAAAATTGTAACTTTTATGTCCCCCGGGATAGGGGTTTTAACTATAGGGCGGGGCTAAAGTCGTTATTATATAGTGTTAATGGACATAAAGTTTAAAAATCTTCCTTTCTACTCTCGCACACCTGTAAGAAAAACTGAATTCATAATTATGTAGACCAGGAAGCCCTCTACCAAAATTGTAAATTTCATGTCCCCCCGGGATAGGGGTTTTAACTCTAGGGTGGGGGGGGGGGGGGGCAAATTGGTCATATAGTGTTAATACATATACAGGTTAAAAATTTTCCTCTCTACTCCCACACACCTGTAAGAAAAACTGAATTCATAATTATGTGGACCAGGAAACCCTCTACGAAAATTTCATGTTCCCTGGGATAGATGTTCTGACTCTAGGGTGGGGCCAAAAGGGTCATATAGTATTAATGTTTAAAAACCGTCTTCTTCTGATACTGTATAGAAACCGACTGCGTGTTAAAAAAGACAATAAAGCCCTCTACCAAAAATATAAATCTCATGTCCCCTCAGATAGGGGTTCTGAATCTAGGGAGGGGCCAAAATGGTCAAGTAGTGCATATTTATAAAATGTTAAAAATTCTTCTTTACTTTTACTGGCACTGAAAAGAAACTGACTGCATTTTTAGTTGAACTTTAAAAAGTTTAAAGATCTTCTTTAACTCTTCTGAAACTGAATTGAAAATGACTGCATATTTATAGATAAACTATAAAGCCCTATATCAAAATTGTAAACTTAATGACCCCCAGGGTAGGGGTTCTTAGTGCAGGGTGTGGTCAAAATGGTCATATACTTTTAATGTATATAATGCTTAAAAATTTCTTTATGTCTATTGACACAGAATAGAAACTGACTGCATATTAGGAAAAACCTCTTAGCTGTCATCTTTAATTAAATTTCATGACACCTAAGGCAGGGGTTATGGCTGGGGGGGGGGGGGGTTATTATTTTATTCTGCTCTTGAATTTCAATGAAAGAAATGAGTTCATATATAGAAAAGAGAAAAATGAAGCTGTCTATCAAAGTTAAAGATATTGTGAAAGCCCTAACTTTGGCAAGAGTTCTTTGGGGGGGGGGGGGGGGGGGGGGGGGTGGGGGTGGGTAGTAACAGTTTGTGGAGTTATCTTCCCTTGCTTGTTCTTATTCAATAATTGCTCATTGTAAATAATGTGACTAAGAAGTTGAATGATTAAAAGAGTTATACATGTACAAGTATTTTTATTATATAAAACAAAGCAACCAATACAGTTTTAAATTGAAGTGTTTAGATAAACAAATAGATTTGTTAATAGTAAAGTAATAATTGGCTAGCCAAAAATACTGATGTGCGGTACATTTACAATGATTTTGCGATAAATGCAAGATGTCAAAATTTTAAAGGTTGAAGACTGAAAAGATGAAGCATGAGGAGTGAGTAAAAAAGGCAAAATACCGTATTCTTATTTTGTTCAAATGCCCTCGGGAGGGGAGATTCTGTCTGGCCCATGGGGATGGTGTGGGGGTTGTATTAAATAAAACTTGTATACTAGCCATCTTTTGATTTTATATAAAAAAAAAAATATACAAATAAAAGCTATCTTGAAAGTTAACAAATATGGGAAAATTATTTCCTATCAGAGTCCTTTTTAAATAAGGTTAATCAGTCCAAAACTAGCACACGTTTTCGTGAGCAATATATACACATTTTTTTTTTCAACGGTTGGCACTGTAGCTCCCAGGTCGTCAATCCAAATGTTTTCAGACCGGCGGCTACAGACCTGCAGCTACCCAGTCCAGTGTTTATGATCTGTCAAAATATTCCATTATTCTCATAGAGGACTTCGATACACCACCGGGGCTTGTCAGACTACAGCTTCTGACGTCACCACGAGATGATCGTATTGACTCGTCAGTTGTTCAATTTAATGACGGGGTGTACATATCAAATGTAAATTGGAAACAAATCACATTGAAAATTATATTGACAGAGGTGAGAAAATATTAATCTTTTAACAATACAAAAAGCCATGGTCCTTGTGCTAGCGGTTTCATCGGTGATATAGAACATGACTATGCTCTTTGTTTCCATTTAAATTTTGAACAAAATGGTTGAATTCAATAACAAACATAAGAAATTCAAATGACCAAAAATATTTGAATCAAAACCATATAATTAAGAAAAATTGTAAAATGCCATTTATTTATTTTTTTTTTTTACAAAAAGCATACTTTAGTTAATTTTCATTGTGTAATGTTGATATATCTAAACTATTTATTGTTTGGACATTTATTTTTTACACATTGCCTATTTCTTACTCAAGTACTCCACATATCTTGCTTTATTAGCGATCTTTGTTAAATGATCAGCTTACTGACTGATCTGAAAGCGAGTAAAGTAAAAAAAAACTGTTTAAATATTCAAAGCAGTTGATGACAGATCAAAGGTAAAAGTGTTTTAATGTAGATAAATATAGCATGCTACTGATGAACTGACATTTTTAACGTTCATTTTATTATTCAGCTTCTCCAATTGTTTTAATAAGTAGAACACAACAGCTATGTTATGGTTTTCTCGGGATAAAATTTAGTCAATAAGCGCTCCTTTTAAATTTGTTTTAATACTTTATTATTTGGGTTTTTTTAATGGCAAGTTTGATGAGGAAATAATTTGACAACACAAGGTTACTACAGAAAATTATATCATTTTGAAATCTAAATTTTTGTATAAACACTTTTCCCCTGTTATACGTTCTGTCATAGAACTTTTTAAAAATATTTCTAAAGGAAGTCGTCAATCGTGACATAGAGGAACCATTTCTGTGTTCGTATTTTCTGAAGACAACGATATTCTGGTTGATACAAATAGGACATATTACATGGTCCCCAGATAACTTACTGGATTGTTTCTGGAAATGTTTCAAATATCTATTACAATGTGTCCATCGAGGAATGTTGCCTAATTTTTTTTCATTCCAGAGAACAATATGTTTGCCAGCAAACTAGCCACAGTAAAAGGTGCAAGCATACGTGAGTGTCAATTAGAGCAACTTAATGTGTATTACGAACTGGGTGTGACCTGTTTGGTACAAAGTCCGACGGTCAGAACAATGATTGTTATATTCAACAGTCTTGTCAGAGTTGAGCCATTTCTGGGGGCACATTAAGAGAACTGCTCATACAGATGATACTATCAAAGAGGAAATAGATGGGATGAGTTTTTCAGAAAAAGACATATGGAAGAATTATTCCATCCTGCGGTTCATAATGATTTTGTCAAATCAATCACTTACACAATATGAGACATTAACATTACAGAAATGTACGGCAGATGTTTTAGTTCACGCAGCATTCTTAAATCTCAATAGAACAACAAGTAGTACAAAAAAAAGTCTACAGATCAGAAATACTTATTGGTAACTTGTTGAAGCTTGCAGGTAGAGTGGGTGATGTGTCTTGTTTGTTGTATCTAGCACTGTATTTCTACAGAAAATGTAGATATAGAGATGCGCTTCATGTTACAGCTCTTGTTAAATCAAGACTCGCACAGCCCTTTATCTTTTATGAAGTAATAGACCGAGATAGGTACAAAGACTGTGTTGATAGTTGGTCTCTGTCTAAACGTATGGGGAATGCTTGGGTATACGATGTATGTCTTCATAATGATGTTTATTATATCCAGGAATTCAATTTAGAACAGAAAGTAAGCAATGGAAACGGAAAACCAACCTTATATATTTCACTCCATGTAGTGGTAGGCATGTTAAGTGTGTTATGTAACAACAGACTAGGTAACCGGTCCCAGTGTCTACAGTCACTGACAGACCTACAGACACTGCTGCTCTATGATGAAGGGAGATACGTACCTTTACCTATCAGAGACCTCTCGTGGCAAATACTGGGCATATGTCAGTACATTGTGAGGGACCTACACGGGGCGTTACAGTCTTATCAACAGTCACTGAGACAGAGACCATACCACAAAATACAGAATGCCTCACAATATAGAATAGCACTAGTTTTGAATCAATTTAATCAGTGAAAAAGAGTGGGACGAATTATTGAGTTGCCTTCATTCTACTAAATGAATTGCACAATATCTACGTTGACTCATATATAAGGAAATCTATTTTTTGAAAAATCAACTTGATAGTTGTAACAATTTTTGGATAAATGTCTTGATTCAACAGAAATTAGAGTAACGGAAAAGGCAATTTGCTATTTATTTGTTATGTTCGAAACACAAAATACGCAAACTTTCTGAATTAAATATGACATATTTTACTCAATTAATATAGTGTGTATATGCATGATCATTAATTGTTTTAAAAAAATATGTCTTAGTTCATTTCTTTGTGTATTGCATGATATATTTTGTTTCATCTTTATTTTGATATATATGAACCATGGTTTTTTGGGGGGTGTTGCTGTACACACAGCGGTACATTTTTGCCCATATGTGTTTATTTTATATATTTTTAAAGTGCAATAAGGAAATATTTTTGTATCCCAGATGTAAAAAAAAATTGTTTAAAAACAGTAGAGTCATGGATCCCTGACTCTCTTACATGTACCACGTCAGCGAGATGATGGACGGTATGGATGGGGGTTTATTTCAGGGATATATCTCATTTGCAAATTTATATAAATAGTTATAACATGACGTATTCTAACGTGCATTTCTTAAATGAAGTGAATATTGTTTATTCAATTATATATCTATTCCAACATTGTATGTGTTTTAAGAATATGATTATATTAATAACATAGATCATCCCGATCCACGTACATGAACCTTTTACAGAGTAATTGTCTTCACGCCGCATTATATCGCGACTTCGTTGCACAGGGAAACATTCGCGGTTTTTGTTCACTTTTTTATTAAACAATAATTTCTATATGTACTAGTATACAATGGCTCATCATTGTAAAATAATTCTTCTATGTGTACAATTATTTGTAATTGTATCACGTTTGTATATATTGTGCCATTCATTACAATATTTTGTGATTAAAATACTTGTAAACTGTAAGTTTTTGTGTCTTTAACATCATGTATGAGGCAACTATAAACAAGATATCTGCGAGCCAATGCTTACTAGAAATACCCCCGCTCTGATGTGAATATACAAAATAAGCGAAGTCATCATTTAACAATAACTTGACGACCGATTGGTACAAAAATAAATCCCACCATATGGCATGCCTAAACAGTGTGTTAAAATTTCAAGCATCTGCGATGAATAGTTGCTGAGAAAAGTGCGACAGAAATTTTTGTTACGGACAGACAGACAGACAGACAGACAGACACAAGGGTTAAACAGTATACCCCCTCTCCTTTGGAGCAGGGGTATAAAAATGATTCTGAACAAAATAGTTTAATTCAATAACAAACAAAAGACCCAAAATTATGTAATGGATTTCTTGTATGAAATAAAATTTATTCAATCAACGCTCTCTAATTTGAT
>CM065920.1:6228292-6235792 GCA_033439105.1 Magallana nippona
GATAATAAAATAAAATTATCAGTTTTAAGAATTCAATTCTTTTTCGTTGAGGATGCTTACTCGATAAATATTGAGGGTGTTCGGGATAGGGGGGCAGGAAAATTAATAAAAATTGAGCCACAACGAATTCTAAATGAGTCACCGTGCACGTACAAGAATCACCAATTAAACAATATACAACTTATTGAGGCGAAATATGAAATGTGATTGGTTAAGTGAATCTGATAAGTTTTTTTTTTTACCACACACAATTTTTGTTAAGAATAATAAAAATACTTACCGATATTATCTAACGGCTGTGGAATCTTATGGTCTGACATATCTCGTCTTTTTCACATTCTTATTCTGCCTGTAACATAAATCATATAGGTATAGCTTTTGTAAACACAAAATCAAAAAACACGTACAGGGCAAACAAAATTCAACGATAACATAAGAAATTCACATACATCAAGATTAAAATTAAATACTCAATGTCACAATAAAACAAACCAATCCAGTACTTCATATTTCCGTATTTCATTTTTTCTATTCTTAATATTTAATTTCAAAAGTATTGTTGAAATCAAGTACCTGCAAAAGCATGATCGACCCCTCATTTTACAGTTAAAGATAATTGTCCATGAAGGGATATCTACTAGTCTAGACATGTCTGTCTGTCTGTCTGTCTGTCTGTCTGTCTGTCTGTCTGTCTGTCTGTCTGTCTCTCTCTCTTTCTCTCTCTCTCTCTCTCTCTCTCTCTCATCTCCTCTCATCTCTCCTCTCTCTCTCTCTCTCTCTCTCTCTCTCTCTCTCCTCTCTCTCTCTCTCTCTCTCTCCTCTCTCTCTCTCTCTCTCTCTCTCAGTGTGTATGTTCAATCTGAGGAACAAAATCCACAATGAAATACGGAAACACTTTTGTGAAGTAAAGTACGTGTATATCTACTTAAGAGGACGGTCGAATTAATAAATGGTGAATACGAATCATATTTCTCATTTTTTCCGTGAGCTCTAAGTTCTAAGAGAGAGAGAGAGAGAGAGAGAGAGAGAGAGAGAGATGAGAGCGAGAGAGAGAGAGAGGAGAGATGAGAGAGAGAGAGAGAGAGAGAGAGATTTCAGTAATTTAATAACTCTACTTATTAATTACACGAAATCTCATCTGGTGCTTTTAATAATACAATAAATTATTATTAATTAAAAAGCAGTTCATGTCAGAAGTCCACATTAGAAAAACAAATCGTAAATGTGTTCCCTTTTAAGTGTGCGTTTTGCACAAGACACTTGTATTTAATGCTGTGTCGAAGTTCTCACTATGTAGTGAAACAATAAACTGGTAACCTACCCCCCTCTCTCTCTCTCTCTGTATCTCTCTCTCTTTCTCTGTCTCTCCTTTCTCTCTCCATGGTAACAACCGATTATAAATATTTCCTTGTATGTGCTTCTAGCAATTCATGAATGATTAAACTAATTCTTTCTTCTCTCCGCCATAAACTATACTTATAATTGTATACACAAGTCTTTATGTTACTATAAGGAAGTGTGACTGGTTAACGTGAATTCTCAGTAAATACAGAAGAGCCTCTTTGTCAATTTGGGAAATCCGTAACCATTACATGACAAAGTCACATACTAATTTAAAACTTATGGCAATTCGAAACCTTTAATAACATCGATAAATACAATTACACCAATTGACAAAAAAACGCAAAATAGATAAAGCATTATACAGCGGAAGTATTCAATCTCCTTTGGATATCATGCAGTTGTTTGGAAAACTTTAAAACAAAATACATGTATATTACTTATGATATATATTAATTGGATTTTCTCTTGCACACACTTTAATTATGTCACAGAGTGGTTGAGAGCTTGATGGATGAATGAATGGATCAGATGGATGGATGGGTGGATGGATGGATTGGTGGACGGACAGACGGATAGACAGGATGGTTGGGTGGAAGGATGGATGGATGGATGGATCAGATGGATGGATAGATGGATGAATGAAATGGATGGATGGATGGATGGATGGATGGATGGATGGATGGATGGATGGATGGATGGATGGATGGATGGATGGATGGATGGACAGCGGATGGACTGGATGGATGGATGGATGAATGTGATGGTTGGATGGATGGATGAATGGATGAATGTGATGGTTGGATGGATGGATGGATGGATGGATGGATGGATGGATGGATGGATGGATGGATGGACAGCGGATGGACTGGATGGATGGATGGATGAATGTGATGGTTGGGTGGATGGATGAATGGATGAATGTGATGGTTGATGGATGGATGGATGAATGTGATGGTTGGATGGATGGATGGATGGATGGATCAGATGGATGGATGTATGTACGGATGGGTTATGATTGGACCAACTGGTAAATGCTTAGTGAATAGTGAATACTTATATCTTTATCTTTTTGGGGTGGAGGGGGGCTGGGGAACCTCTGTTGCCTTTAATGTCACGCAAAACACCGCCCTATTTAGAAACCTCCTACTACATTCAAGGAGGTTCTAATGGCTCGTTTGATTGGCCTATAAATATATCCTACCGGTATTTCTTCGAAACGGCCTCATACGTCATCTGGGTCACGGAGAGGATAAGTAAGTAGAAGTAAAGTAAGTAAGTAAGTAAGTAAGTAAGTAAGTAAGTAAGTATTTCTTCGAAAGAGAAAAGAAATCGGAACGTTTGAGCCATTGTAAAGACTTTATCGGGATTATAAACAATATTGACTTCTTGATTTATCAACAACTCGAGACATGCACATGTATAACGCCATGTTAAAGATGATTAAGCAAACGCATTAGGCATGTTGATTTTATCTACATAGATATGAGAAGTAAATGGATTTCATTTTAAACTATGGAATGGAGAGAGTAAAATACATGCACTTAATAATGAAAATACTTAAAATTTAAGTTGTTTAAATTTTATAAAATACGTGAATTTAATTGATGATCATAATTCGCCCATCAAAGTGCTTGATCTTTGGTGGGAGATATTAATGTGCCGGAACTATGAATATGAAGTTTAGGAACATATTAAAAATTGCATTATCTATACAACTATTTTTGGTGTTTTAAATGTTCTAAGTGAGGTGTGTTCGTATTTTAAAGTATACAAACTTGATGTTGTAGATGAATTTTACGACTTAGATTGCATCTATGGGTATGCAATGTATATTAACATGACTAGTCCCAATTCCTTAATTATTCGACATTTTTCGGGGTCCTCGTATTAACGCCGCACCCCCCTCTCCCAACCCCTGCCCACGCACACACACCGTCATCGTCCATCACATCATCCACACATGTACAGTACACGCCATGCACGAGTTGTTTTCACGATTTGACAAACATTCAACACTTTCAGGTTTATCTGTCATTCAAGAAATTATAATCTTTAATTTCTCTTTTTTGGTGAATTGAAACTATTTTGTTTGGTAAACTAACATTTTTGTAAGCCAAGGAATCTACATGTAATCAACAAGAAAAGACAACTATGTCGTGCGCGACTGGTTTTGTTTATGTATTGTTGTAACCTAACATTTTATCCTAAAATTTGTCACTTACATAAATATCCATATGGCATCATAGTCTGCATGGTAAAGTTTCGAGCTTGAATGTCTTATATTTTATATCAAACATTCGGTGTCATTCAAAAGTGATATACTATTTTAACGTGACAATGGACATTTGTTGTGGAATACTATTTATAAGACTTGGCCGAGGGGACAACTAGATTACTCCAATAATATACTTAATATTGAAGGTGGCGTTGCAACAAAGAAGGATGGTGACATGAATGTCGCTAACTAGCTGTCTATTGTTGATTGAGGTGCATTGCGGACAGGATCGAATATCAAGGTAACAACAGCCTTAGGCGAGAGTCCAAGAATGTGTCCCCCTTTTTTCGGGTGATGTGGGAGGGTCCGATTTTTGTTATCGGGATTCGAATTCGAACCCACCACCCATATCCCTGCGCTATCCCATGATCCCTTCCCCACATGCAACAAGCACCCATTCAAATAAAACACTATTGTGTTAAATAATCTTCAAATGCATGCCTGCATGATATTAGGCTGAATTCAGTATCGATACACAGTCAACAAGATTGAGCAAACAACCATATCAGTAACAATGCTGACAACCCCTATAAGGTCCACCCGTTAATGGCACGTGAGCAATGAGGCCCACGAGCCGCTTTTATTTCTTACATGTAATATCATCAGTCTGTCCTTTGTTTTGTGTTATGAAGGACCATACCAAATTCAGCCTTCCTTTTTTATATATGTATAATATGTTTCATTATCATATACATTAATACACTTTGTATAATAGGGTTACCCGCTATTTACTGTCCAATTATCTCAAACAGCTGACACTGCAACACAATCGGGTCACGAACCCCAAGTTTACTAATTCAGTACACAAATTATCTCCCTATATGTGCAATGTCAATATTTTAAACACACAACACAAATATGAATTGATTTCAACTTTATTCGTCTCTATTAATCAATCTACTTAATATGCACCGATAAAATGTAAACACGTACGATTTGCCTACACGTGTATTTCTCTCTCGATGTTTAATAAATACCGATTAATTAATGAATTAATTGAATATAGAAATAGTTTACTTACCTTTATGTAATTCGACAAGCGTATAATTAACACCAGTGTGAGATCCCGCTAATAAGACAACCAGCCAGCTAAAGAAAAAATGATCCCCACTTTCAGTTTACACTAAACAAGGAAGTTTCTTTTTTTTTATTCAAGTCTCTTGAATGTTTTAACAGTGCGGCCAACTGTCATTGGTTGCTACAATGAAAAGAAACTGGGTCAATAGTCCAAAAAAATTGTCGTTGAAAATCAAGAGGCGGATCCAGCATTTTGAGATACTGATAGGGTGGCCGAAAATTGTATTCAGATGAACTTTGTAAAATGTTTAAGGAGGTTTATTATAGCTAATTTGAAACTTTAAATTCTCATTTATAACGATTTTAAACATATGTTTAATTCTACTTTTTAAATTTCGATATTATCTAGATCTGGGGATTTTACGCGTGTAGAATGCGTATAGTCTGGAGAAACTGTGTCAAATAAATCAAAGCTTTTTCATTTCTTTTGTGTCCGATTTCTTTTTTAATATAACAAATAAAAAAGTCGAGAAACGTGAAGAAAGAGTGGTTTTAGGAAACAAGTCATAATCTACGTGTTTAAAAAAAAAAAAATACTTAAACCTCTAAACAAATAGTTTAAGCAAATTTCTATTACACATGATTTTATTTTCCTTGTCCTAAAATTCCTGTATACTTTTACATCACCAATCATTTAGCGCCATTTACAGCAATTTACCGAGCCTTCTCTGTAACGAAGGCTTTCTTTGGTTTAGCTTTGCATGTACATGTATAATTGCTTTATGGATTTAGATTGTGGTTTATTTTGGACTTTATACAGAGATTTCACACAACCAACATCTAGTCTTGTGAAGCAGTATGACATCAGTCAAGGAGTTTAATAGTTCACTATCACCGGACAATATTTCCTGGTGTACATGTGATATCATGTATTTTTTCATCAAATATTCATGAAGAAGAAGAAATTGAAGAGCTAGCCCTATATTTTACAGTACCTAAATATTTCGACACTACTGTTGACAATAGGTGCTTATTCAATACTAACCTTTACAGGAGTTATTGGTATTTTAATACAAATCTTAAATGATGAAGACCTATCTATATTCAAAGGGGTATTGATCCTTAAATTCTTTGAGTGGGCTCTGCATGTAAAAACAATCGAATTGACAAATCGTTGCATTTTTTCTATCATTTTTAGAGAATAATTATAAAATTATATGAATCATATTAAAGTAGTGTATCATTACAAGGTGCATCAGCGTTATTGTGAATCAACTGCCTAAATTCTAAAAAAAGAAATGGTTATTTTTTATCCCATGGTCCTTTAATTCAGAAACATTTTATTTACAAAATTATGAATTTCGAGGGTCGAATATGATACCGGCACATAGCATCGATTTTGAAAGGGGATTGGGGGTTCAGACCTACCACGAAATTGACAAGCAAAAAAAAAATCAATTAAAAAAATCATAGGGGGTAGGGGTGGGGGTAAAGTGCGTGATATAGTTTTAAAAAAAATGATTATTGCCCAACACTACTGGGGGGGGGGGGGGTGTCATTCAAAATTCACTTTTTTTATCAGTGATTTATAAAAAGAAAAATGGAAAAATGTCTAGATCTGTTTTGAATAAAGGACTAGGCTACTCCCCCTCCCCCCCCCCCCCCACCCCTTCATAATGCTACGTGCCTTTTAAATAGAAATGTAAAAAAAAAAAATTCTCATCATAAAAATTTCTAATCTCAATCTTCAAGGATTTATATTATTATCTTTCTTTGCGAATCTCATTAAATCAATCAGAGTGTTGCGGTTGGATCATCTTTGTATCGCATCCGTTTTAAGCATAACTTGCTCAAAAATCGAAGTACTGCGAGTGCGACGCAAACATTTCCGTGCGGAAATGAACTTCATTGGCGAGCTTTGAAGGGTACTGCACTATGTGTTTAAGTCCGACAAATCAAACAAATATTGCACTAGAACTCAGAGTGCATGCTTTTATTGTGAAAATACTTTGTTTGACGAGTTGATTTCAAATTTTAAATAGCACTAATGAACTTAATTTTAATTTCTGTACCACGCCCAAGTGTTCTGCAACAACAGGGATCGACATACATGTTTTATGTAACAAAACATTATTATCTGAATAAAAAATGATATTGAATTTTGACCCGTTAAATTGATAATTCCAAGAGACGAGAGTTGCATGGTCCATTGCATCAAATCGCTCACCTCAGCAACGTGTTAATTTTTTCTAAACCTGCTGTAAAATTACGTATGCGAAATTATGTACTTTTTAATGCATTACAAGCTACCCTTTATAACCCATAAGAACCATGAAAGAAAACATTTTATTGATTCATTAACGACTTACTGTAAGCTTTCTTAAAAGAATACCAGTAATTAATAAATGACTCAGGTGATGTAAATATTGCTTAGAACAAAGCTATAAGCACATCTCTGTTTACTTTCTCGCCGAATTCTAGATGTGTTTTATAATTGGGGCATTTCCTATACTGCTCCAGACAGTCAAGTATTTTGTGACGACGAAGGAAGTAGTGAATCAGAGTCTTATATCTTGCGATTAACTTTTATGACCCAGTTTCGTTGGATTTTCATTTTAAAGAGTCAGGGTGGTCAACAAATTACCCATCATGCAGATCTACCTAGAAAGGATTTTCAACTATTGTTTAGTTTAAAAAAATCATTTTGGGGGGGGGGGGTATATTTTGAACTATTTCCTTTATTTTTAAACAGAGATCTTTTTTTTCAAGGAGATTAATACAGTCAAACAGGCAATGATCATCCAGCCCTCTTAAAAAAACGATTGCTTAGAATTTCCAGGCTAGTGAATTTTCTGGTCTCTGAG
>CM065920.1:6240792-6738190 GCA_033439105.1 Magallana nippona
TAATTCCCACATGTAAATACATGTATATATATATATAAATGCCTAATCTTGTCATTTTTTTCTGCCATGCATTGCACACTTCGTTTATAATTAACATGACTATGGTTTCTTACATATTTCTCCTCTTTGACTCCATCTTTAAAGAACAGCATGTAGGGTGTGATTCCGTCCTCTCTGTAGTCAAGTAAAGCAACATGTCCGTCAGGGTTTTGACTCTCACCTGTAACATAAACATAATATCAATTGCCATATTACACAAAACAGGGAATTCTGCGCCAAAGTTTAAAAATTGTGTACAAGATTAACAGAGAAAATACCCATCACATTGCGATTGATTTTTCATGCTATTCTTGACCATTATATTCCACCGATTGCGACCACTATTCTATGTATATGAATAATGGCTATTAGTGGTGGTTTATCATTATAAAGACTAATCTATAGAACCACTCTAAGAAAACATAATCAAATTGATGAAATCCTGTCTTTTTTTATCATTGGCCTATTTCTTGGCTCATACTAATCAGCATGAGGCTAGCTTCAATTTTTCACTGGAATTAATGGCTAAACTAGAGTTTAATATACCAAACCTCAAAATACCTATTATTTATCAGTCTACCACTTGTCATCTAAACCAGTCAAAATATACAAGCAATACGGAATCATTCTTTTATGGGGTGATCATTACATTCGGGCACATGCTTAAATCCAACAAAGCCCAAAAGGTTTTATGATAGATTTGATCAAGTACCAACTGTAATGATTCCTTATTTCTTATATTTACATCATTTTTCAAATATTGTACTCAGCTACAACAAATAATTACCACCAAGATTTTTCCAGTACAGAACACTTACCAAGATAAAAATCATAGTTTTTAAAGTTTCCCAAGACTTCTTTCACACATGTCTGTGCTTTCTTGGCAAAAGCATCGGCAGCCTCCTGACCTTTGGTTTCTGTGATTTTAGCTTTAAGTCTACGAAAAAAAATTGTTGAAGAAGGCTCAGTCATTATGTTACCCAAGAGGTCTCAACAAGCTCAGATTATTTCAAATCTATGACTTCTTTTACTAAATTAGTTCTAACATATATATTTGTCACCCTGAACAAATCATCAAATGGCAAAATATTTCTGAACATGAATGGCGACATAAAATCCATTGTAAACTAGATATGACATTATTGCAAGTGATTTTTAGAACAAATGCAGGTATCCCTTTTTTTCTGTCTGACTTACGCTTTCATGTAATCCTTTAGGTAGATCTGATAACTTTTCTTGTCAAACTGCGTTGGCTGCATTTTGCTGGCTAGGACAATGTTGCAGCCGCTCACTTTGTTTGCATCTTCGTCACAGCCACCGTCTTCATCCCCACCCTCAGCTGAAGGGTTTCCGCCAATGTCCACATTACCAGCCCCTCTGTCTTCTGTTACAATCTGTCAGGATAATTCAACATATATTTCTTGGTATTTAGTTCCGTATTTCCACCCTCATACCAACCCAGTCTTTGAGATATTTTGTCAATCCACTAAAATAACAGAATGCCATATTTCCTTCCCAAGAAAAATTTATAGGTTAATCACCCAATTTTTAACAGGGATTTCAACTTGTTAATTTGAATGATAAATAAAAAAAACAAAAATCTTCATAAATTGTTGACTTACATTTAAAAGACATAATAATAAAAAAGAGACACCAATTCATGGATACACTTACTTTTCCCTCTACTTCATAGAAAAAATCATCTTTGATGGAGTATTTGAAAGCATCAGTAAAGAGCTCATCTCCTGAAAGTAAATAACTGCAATTTCAGATGTTATGTCTTTAAACATTTCACTTTCCACTCTAATAAAAACGTGTCAACATATGCTAAAACAATTCACTACAACACTGATACTACTCAATACAAGTACAGATTCAATTTTTTTATTTAATTAAGATATAATTAAAAGTAACAAAATGACAGTCTTTGATCAGTACGTTATAAATGCATTGGTGCAGAGTGGTATTTTATCAAAAGCAATTATAACAACTTTTATTTTTTCTGCTGCCTTTTTCCTTATATATCTATATAGTTGGGTTGAATTCAAAGTAATTTTTATATATAATCAAGCCTAGGAGATTGCTGGGTCACTGTAATGGTTCTCAAAAGGGTGAGGTAAAAAAGAAAGTAGTCATAAGTGGTGCTAGAAGGGGATTTCCGCTATACACTGCATTTGTTATTGTCCGCAAGATATGGATCCTAATAAAGATATTGGGTAGGGTTGGAAATTATCTCATGTCCGAAAGTTCGCGACTACATGCGGTAGAAATTGCTTTGGACAAGCAAAATCTGTAGTGCACTAATCCGTGCAGACTAGTAAATCGGATATATATCTTGCACTGGGTCACATTTTATTATCTATCATTCAAATATTTCAAATAAATGACAAACATATACATGATTAAGGATTTGCTTGATCCTGATTTGAAATTGAATGATTATTTCTATCTTTCACAACAGGCAATAGTTTCCAATTGATGTGTGGACATACAATTATGTCGTATAGTAGATGGAGCAAACTTAAGTTTTGTGTTACTTGTCATTTCTACGTAGCAGTGAGAGGACTAGTGAAATGGCAGGCAGACTAGTGGAAATTAGAACTCACTAGTCCATACAGACTTGTGCATAAAAATTTAATTTTGAATCCTGCAGGGGTGAATTATTGACCTACATTTTTGGTCTCAAAAAAGATGGAGACCTTGTGTTTATGTTTATAGTAGAACCCTTTTAACAGGAGCTTGGACTTTGGGTAGTTGTGTCAAACAGCATTATGAGGTAGGCCTGTCTATTTCATTGTTGGCCACTTAGCCATGGCTCTTTGAAATCAACAAGATTTGTCTGCCTTTTGAGCTATGACTACACAATCTGTATATATTTCACTTGAAACCAGCGTCATTGTTAACTTTTTTAAATGCAAGAAAAAGATAGTTACATCCTACCGAAAGTCCAAGGTCTTGTTAAAATGGTTCTAAATAGGCCAACTGTATGAAACAGAAGCACCTGCATACACTGATAGAAAATTCTCTGTTTGTTCCATTTAGACACTATTTTCCCCACAACTGAATGTGTACCGGTACCACACATACCAATAGGTAGAAAAAAACCAACGGCATCCCAAATACATGTACTTACTAAATCAACTTGGGCCTACACATTATAAACAGCTTTGGGACACTCCCTATGTTTAGAAACATTCCACCCCATAGTGCTTGGTTACAATACAAAAAAAAAAAAAACAATGCCTGAATAGTTAGGGGTTCTTTCACTTTTCTGTAGAACCGCCCTCTTATACGTCAAACACAAATAATTTTCACTTATATCATCTGTTTAGTTGACGATAATTGTTCTCTTCTCTAATTGGTCTAATGACGTCTGACACGGGTAACCCGAATTACCGGAATGACACTTGAAATTACCGGAATGACACTAAAATCTACAGAAATGACACTAAATGTTTAATAAAAAGTTGTTTTTCACCACAAATATACTAAATTATATCCTTTAATGTCTTTATTAGTAATAACACTATAATTCACTTTACTTATTCAGTCATCAACGAATCCAATTGCGTTCATATTAGGTATCTAAAATATATGTAATATAAAAAGTATATAAATAAGAATTTAGAATTTCAATGATCAAAATCAAAACGATCAGTTTGCTCAAAATTGAATCAATGGCAACAGCCGACAACATTCTCCGCATCAAACTGGGGCGGACCGGATTCATTTTTCTCTAAAAATACGGTCTAAAACGTCCCATTTTTAAAATACATGAGAAGAAAAATGAATATTGTAAGTCTCAAACCTGTAATGAGATCTTGGAACACGATCATTTTGGCGATGGATTAAGATTTTACAACCACAAGTAAACAATCTTGTGTATTCGCCACCGAGGACCGGAAGAAAGGAACGACATTAGTTAACTCGATCATGATATTATTCGGACAGCTGAACACGACTCTGCATCGGAAAGGGGGGGGGGGGGGTGCCCAGAACATTTTCTTAATTTTTCAATACGCGCAAACCCCTTCCCAGCAACTGGAATTGGCAATAAGTTTTTTTTTGTTTCAACTTTTTACTTGCTTATTTGATTTTTCTTTTTTAAGATTTCGGATAAGTTCCCCCCCCCCCCCCCCCCACACACACTTTCAAAAACGCGATGCTACGTGCCTGATATGCACCATGCACAACACATGTACATGTAAATAAACCCTTTGAGATCATTACACCCGACCGTACACATGAAATCGTTGCTGACGTGTAGTACTCCCTACACTGTCTGAGATTTCTCCCATTATTTCTTTATCTTATGTGTATATTGTTATTATTTAAGTATATTAAATATTCATATAATTTTCAGAAATTGGACGATTAATATTAAATCATTGACTTTAATACGTTATTATCATTTCGTATAATTAGATGACCCCCCCCCCCCCCCCCCCCTCCCTTTGCGCCCAACATTACGTCATTTGCGTCATTGATAAAATTTATTGGACTACACATTACGAATTTGATCGTTATCATATCACAGACAAAGACACTGGAAAATGTAAATATTATAAAGAGAAACGTTGTATACCACCCATTTTTACAATGTACATTAAACAAATCTTTACCTTAAGTTGTTTTCTTTTTCCAAATTACAACATAAAAAATAATGTTTCCGTTTTAAGTTAAACATAAACATTATCTTTAATTGTTATGAGCATTCATGGGATTTTCTTCAATGCTATTTCTATTTTAGTTTATGCGTTTATTAATCGAATTTAGATATTGTTAACTGATACAATAGCGACTGATGTCAATTGTATTTTAAATGTTTATCCTAAAATTTAATGATATTGAAACCAAAACATATTGTTCAATCAACTAACATTCTTAAATGCATACATGTAAATACCGAATGGAAGTTCTACTGTAGACCTGCATGTAATTTTTTTATATATATATTACACACTCTATCATGCAATACCAATAACATCTTCCCTATATTAGGGTTTTCCCATGGCTAGGAATTGGCTTGCATAGGTTCATTAATTCAAAAGTGACAATATTTTACATTTTTTTTGTACACTTTGGGCTAAGGTTTATAGTCTCTAGTATGAAGCGTAATTAAAACATTTTTGTTACGCAATCCTTTGTTCTTTTTTAGCTTTTATACAAGATAAAATACTTCTAAATTTAAAAACAATCCAATAAGTTACCTGTAGGTGTCCATTCTTAAAAAAATAATGGATATAAAACTGTCCATTCTCAAAAATAATGGACAGAGAAAGGTAAAACTGTTATCTTATTGGACGGCTACAACTAAGTTGAAAACAAGACTAAAGGCATATATCACTTGACCCTTGAGAATGAGACAGGTACTAACATGATACAGCGAAGAAACACAACACTAAAAACTAGTAAATATTATGATATATATATCTACTTCATTTAATCTTTTCTGAATCACGAATCAAAATTAATCCACTTTATCATATTAATAACTTGTAACCACAAATCACATCAGATATGATCAGAACGTAGACTGAGACAAATTTCACTGCACTATATGAAAAATCATATTCTTCACATATCTCAACGTTAATTCTCGATCATCCGGACTACATTCTCCTTGGAAGAAGTTCATAAAACTAAACCTTGATCGTCAACCTCCACCACACCCCTGGAAAAATTTCTGCATCTGAGCTGGTCAATGCATTCTTTGTTTTGGTTGGCTTAATCATGTCATCAAATGATTTTGTAAGTCATATCAAAATTTGGCACAGCATTCCCACCCTCCATATCCAGAATATCACCGAGAACAATGACAATATATGCAATACTATTGTTAAATAAGAAATGTTCTCTCCAATAGAGAATGATATTTGAGTTCCTGTAAAGAGTGAATGAATATGAAATTTTCACAGCACAGCTTTATAAACCCATTGCACATACCTGAAACTGTCAATTAAGTGAACAACAGAAAGTTCTATGCAAGACTGGTTTAATTGTTCAAAGTTAAAAAATATATTTATCAGCATTGTCAACAGGTTTACCTGATACTGTCCATTCTTAAACAAAGAAGGTAATGTTTTAAGATGGATATTAGCCTCAAATTGTTTAATTTCATGCATCAAACAGTTCTTTCTATCACAGAATGGACAGTTTGAGGCTTATATCCTTTACTTAAATGCATATATGAGATTTCCTGTGTATGGGCTACGGCTTCTCAGATGACCGTTAAGGCCTTGTGAGCCTCTTGTTTTTCCCTTTATCGATTCTAATTGTTCTTTCGATGACAAGTATGTACTACATGTACATTTATTTAGAAAATGGACACAAAGTAACGGAAACGGTAACTCTGGACATACCTTTGTCGTCAAATTCAGATTACAATAAAAGATGTCAGGTATTATTTAATTAAAAGAGCCATTTGTTTTATTCTTTGTAATGTTGTACAATTTTCTATGTATTTCATAAGTTTACTCTGATCTATGAAGATATGATGTTTTATAATCCACCACCAAACAATACCAAACTTTGTATTAAAAACAGAGTAGAACTTCACGTGCAATTCGTGTATATGTCCTTTTTAACGTGAAAACCACGCGGCGCCCAAATGGCTGTAACCTCTTATTTTCTCTATTAAACACAGTACCCACCAATGATTGTAAATACAAACGCCTTATGTAATATTTAAAAAAAACAAACAAAACAAAAAAATCCTAACAAACAAACAAACAAACAAAAAAAACAAAAAACAAAAACAAAGCCAAAACTAACAAATTATTTATGTATTATGATAGAGACTCAAGAATACACACAAATAAAGGTATTACTATGGTTAACAAATTAAATTATTATAATTCAAAACATAACTTTCAACTTTAATTTGTAATGAAATATTTGAAATAACAAAATTCAGGTGAAATAACAAAGTTGAATTTTATATTTAACCATTTAAAGTTCGTGCATGTGAATTTTACCTGTTAATGAAAATTCTTCTTAAAATAAAAGATGAGAAGTGTAAAAAAAAAAAAAAGAAGAAGAAAGTTTAATATTTTGAGTCTCTCATTACCTTCTTAAGGTACATGTAGATTATTTGAGTACTAGTATTTATAGCATGGAATTAAGCACCTGTAAACGAACATAAGAAGTTTGTGATACACAATTTTGTGCATGTGAATCTTAAGATTAAAATTCTTTTTGAAAATGGACAATAAAAAGGACAAAAGATTTTAGAGTCTGTCATTACCATCCTGGGGTAGAGTATTTGGATATGGCTAGCACAAAATCAAGTACTTGAATGAAAACGTATCACAGAATCTTTTCTCGCACAGTTTAACATCATCATCACAAATTGACACCTCTATCACACAGACATTATCATCATCATAATTTGACACCTCCTCTCATACACACTTCATCATCACAATTTGATACCTCACATAATTGCACATCATCATCATCATCATCACAATTTATTAGACCCCTTTCTTACACAGACACCATCATCATCATCACACTTTAAACACCTCTCTCACACAATAAGACATCATCACAATTTGACACCACTCTTATACACTTCTACATTACTATGCTGGCAATTCACAAAATCTCTCTCTCTCTCTCTCTCTCTCTCTCTCTCTCTCTCTCTCTCTCTCTCTCTCTCTCTGACAATCACTACCAGCGTTTATTCCCATTGAATATGAATGAAACTATCAAATCACACATGGTTTATATGCCAAAATTAAAACAACCTTATTAAAACCTTTGGGAAATAATGTACAAAAAATCGGTATCTTTCAAGTTATTATTTAAATTAAAAAAAAATACAGATATTCATGTATGATAAAGAAGAGCAACTCAAATATTTGACATGAAACGGATGAATAGAAACTCCTTCGTTTTTCCTCTGGAAATCTGCCAAATTGTTATGACATGCACGTTTCACACGCATCTTCCACGCTTTTCAAATCATATGTCGGCGTTCTTTGAATCCTTCACATTAAACGACCATGCTAAACACATGCCTGAAATAAAAGAAAAATTATGAAGTCCTTTTAAAGATACAAGGCAGATGACTGCATGATGACAATGTGCAGAATTGTTTATTCTAGCTGACAATAAATATTCAATTTATACTTTGTCCCAAGTTACTGCTTCCACCACTATTTGCTTTAATATTTCGATAATCATAAATACCTTTGTGCTCAAACTACGTCTATTAACTAGAATGAAAAAAAGTCAAGATTATCTGTTTTTTACAACACTCCCTTTACCGCTTCAAGTTTCAATACACAACAAAAAAAAAAAGAAAGTCTACGAGGATTTTGCATTGCAGCAGACATGAAAAGTACCCGGATGATAACGTTGAAAAATTGTTCGTGGTGTCCTAAGTAATTCCGAATGGAGAAAAGATTTAAAACATTTCCCATTATAAATCTCCGTAAGAACTTTGATTTTTTTCATGTTAATTTCTCCGGGTAAAAATAGAGGAGGTGTCAATGAAGGAATCTTGGATTTTTCCCCGTATATCGATTTCAATTGTACTTCTTTGAAAGGTATGTGTATTTTTTTTAAATTAAAATTCGTCAAAAAGCGAGGGAAGCAGTAAAATGGACAGACTATAGTCAAAGCGAGATATTAAGGATCATAATGGCGTCTAGAAGAAAACAAAAATAAAAAGGAAAACAGAATTTTTTTTTAGAATAATACATTCCGATGTTGAAATCGGAAGACCTCAACAATAAAAAATAAATAGTTTAAACGGAATGATTACTTCACAACCTCCTGGATGTGCGTTGGGTATTGAAATGGGTTTTAAGTGAAAAAAAGGATAACAATTGCTATAAAATAGTTTATCATATCCCGTGGAACATAAACTTCACAATTAGTTGTGTAAATATATAATGGTCATTAACCTGATGATAATCATATATATCTCATCGTGTGGTCGTTAAACCTGAAGCATTTAGTCTAACTCGTCGTGGCCTGTCCTTTATATACACGCTATTAACAACCTCAAGGATCTTTCTCGTGCTAGCACATACTGCAATAGAAGACCTCCGTCTGGAGGTCTCATTCGGGACCTGTAGCAACCGGAACTAAAGCCAATTCTTGCACGTGCAGGTTAGCTATAAATAACCGACCTTCGTAATACATTTACATTATTTTCTATAAATCACACATTGTCAAAATACACGTTATAATAAAGAAATCCGGTAATTATGTGCATTTCCACATTCTAAAATCGTTTTGGCTAAATAGAAAGTCGTCCTTTGAGTTGAATCGCAGGCAAATATCAAGATCATGTGCCAAAGAAAATTCCTTTTCACTATTCGAGCTTCGTAAGGGTCAATGAGTTGATGACATCACAATTTAAATAACATTCTCGATAAGATGTGAAACAGTATTATTTTATTATGTTATTATAATAAATACTAGTCTAGTCTAATACTTACTGACAAATGAAAAAAATGCCACAATGTAGAACATTCCATACCAATGTATCACTGCCTTTAGTTTGGATGTCAGCAAAGCGGATATTGGGGCAGAGATCACCTGCCGATAGAAAAATGACGAAAACTCAGTTTTTTTTACATTGCATAATGGGATATCATGCATTAGCATTATTTTAGACTGTTTTGTTTACGCGTGATTGAAATAACATGTATAAAGAAAGTACAATCTGAAACGCATATCCGCCACCAATCATTAAACCCAAAGAATACCCCCCCCCCCCCCCCCAAAAAAAAATACACTCCTTTTTAAAGAGTAAAAAAAAAGAGTAACACATTATAAATACTCAAAATATTTACTTTGTGAGCTACCTTTCTGCATTTATATAAAACAATTCAATTGATTATAGATTGATTATTTCATTGATTAATTCTATCGTGTAACTTACAGAGGCAGTAAACACCATTCCATAATTCACTCCGTAATGGGTTTTCCCGAACGCCTTTGCGGTTGCTGTTGGTAGGAGCGAAAAATTGCCGGAAAAGGACAGGAACAGACAACAGACCCATAGAAGGTACAGTGATTTCCCCGCTAAACTGGTCAGCTCAAAGCTTAGTATGAAGAAAGAAAACAGCCCGGTAGAGAAGACCATGGCAGTCTGGAAAATAAGAATGGCATTCAGTAATTTAATTTATTAAAATCTCTAAGTTAAATAATTAAAACTTCTCTGTGAAAAAAGCAACATATCTTTGTTCAGTAATAAACATCACTATGCAACATAACCAATAAAAACAGCCTTTGCGAGCGTCTTAAATTTTGATGGAAGTTTGGAAGCGAAAAACCTTTGATCATTGAGCCTTCACGCGATTGGAGAGAATTTCTTGGAGAATACAGACCAATCGGAACAAAGATTTATTATTTTTGAAACAAAGTACAGTGGCTTTTAGGTTCCTACCTTGAAGCAGAACCTATCTGCCAGCGCCCCCCACATGATACGCCCCGCCCCGTTACAGACGGCCGCCAGGGATCCCACCACCGCCAAAAAGTAATCGTCTGTGATGAACGTTTGACCAAACGCCTGAAAAAGTGTGATCCACCCCCAAAAAGGATGAGTTAATAGCAAGACAAACAGGAGTATTATTATATCAGTAGGAATATATCTTCCAATTTTTTCACCATTTTTGGGAGTTGATTTTAATCAACTCTCCTATGCAGTTACTCTGGCAAACCGGAAGTGAAACAGTGTTTGGACCTAAGCACAAATCATCACCGCTGACAAGACTTAGTTCTTGAAAATAACTGATAAATTCGATGTGATGTATGCTGAAGCATTGCTTCTCAAGGAAACTTATTTATAAATGCCTTGAAAATAGTCAGATTTCAAATGGTACGAACAATTTAGATATTTTTTGTAGTCGTATATATTCCTACGCCAGAGTTCAATATAGTCTCATTTCAACCCGACGCTCGACTGTCTCCGTATATTTTCGACAAGCAGAGAGTCTCTCTTGCTTGTCGGAGATTAACGACGACAGCCGAGCGTCTGGTTGAACGAGACTAGAGTTCAATATTGCTTGGATCCATAAATTTTCCAGAAATATTTCGATTACTGATACATAGTTTGATGGAATTAATTCTATCTTTAAATATCACACAACATGATTCATATGGGGTTTTCTCGAAATTCTTGTCGGAAAAGTCTCAGAATTCATATCATAAAAATGTGCGTAATTCAAATGAAGATTAAAAACTACTTGTCATGCAAAATAACATATCGTTGATTTTAAAATAAATACTAATCGATGAAGTCAGTACTGCAGTACTTTGATTTAAATATAGTCTTGTGGAATGAATGAAGCTGTAGCCTACAGTTTATTCATATGTTAGAAATTGGTTGATTCTTTTTGTATATATGTATCTTTTTTGTCATATTAGCCGGTGCCCTTGTCATTAAATCAATACACATAAACCAGAATTTGTAAAACTACAGTACACACAGTTTACACATTGACTGAAGTACACAGATACCTTGTATAGTGAGGATATGAAGCTGATGCCCTGGCCATTAAATAAATACATTAACCAGAGTTTGTAGAACTCAGGCTGTCTTAAAGTCTCCCGCGGTGTTAGGGTTCTCTCCTCACTAAATCAGAAGAAAAACGAATGAATGCATAAACAATCAATGATAAGAGATATTGAATGAATAGGTAAGGTACTCTTAGGTATGCATAGATACAAGTTACTGCTTTTAAAGATAAATATTAACAAGAATTTGTTGAAATTAGTACTTTACACAATCCTCTTTACTACCACCATCACTACAATCTTGGCTGCCTTCTGAAGAACTAACGGGAGATTCTTTTGAATTAATCAACGGAAGATACTACAAGATAACAAGATAAAGGCGGATTATGAAAGGTGGCGTTGTAGACTATAATCTTAACTTAATCAAAATAAGAAAACAAACTGATTTACATGTCAATTTTCGAACAATAACATTAATTATTTTAGATTTACTGTTTCAACGATTGGTTCCTATAGTAGTTATTGTCATGAAAAAAATGTTTTTCATTACAGTAACTGTATTTGTTAAAAAGATAATCGAGTGAAGGTTGGATGCAGAACTGTAGCTTTACATGAAATTCGGGTTGACGGACTGTCATCCCAAATGTCCCGTAGAGCAACAGTTCTGCAGCAAAGTGAAGGTATACTTTGGAATCATCTCAATTATTGTCGATAATTCCATGTGCCGTATATGTTTTTTATTATTTATTAGCATTGGTTCATTGGCAATGGACATCACCAAATCTTCATACGTCACAATGAGCTTAACTGTACCTGTTGTGGGGGGTCTTGTAGTAACATAGCCCCGATAAACTGCATAGCGGCATAGCAGCCGCCCAGCATAAGAAAACCTGATGGAACTCTGTCTAATATATCGTCTTGCTTAAAATACCTAAATACATGTAAAGACAAATATAGATGAAATTAATTGCCAGTTCACATGCGATGATCAACTTGAAATATCCAATTAAATATTGTTGGCTTTATTTAATGAAATGTTATTCACTAAAGATAAAAACACGTTTTACTTTTCGCCATTCTCATCAAAGTTAGCTTTCTCATTGTGCGGATTGATGTACGCTGTTTGGATCTGGTCGAAGATGAAAGCCCCTCCCCCAAATCCGGCCACCACACAACCATTTACCAACCCCTCCTTATCTGGAAGCCACTGAAACAGAAAACTATAGATTTCATAACTGTATTACCCAGTCCCCATTGCAAAAGTTGGTAATGATGTACTATAAAAGGCTGCATGTACATGTCCAGAAGCATTTTAAAGGAGTTAGTTAGGCGGACATAAAAATATATCCAAAATATCAATATTTATGTGCTATATATTGTTAAGAATACCAATATTTCTTTTACATGGTAAATCATCATTATAAGTATTATTTAGATATAATAATAAAATATCTAATTATTAGAATTTAAACATCTTCAGTACAAGAATATGATATTATATTATTATTGTTGTAATATATTTTTATTTATAAATAATTTAATTCTGGTTGTAACGCGCTTTCTGATCGGGTAAACAATTATTTTATATCATATAAAGAATGTTGCCTACGTCATAGTAAGACTAACGTCAAAAAGGTACCAATTCGCCTGACGTTATGTTTGAATTTTGTACAAGTTGACGTCATTTTAAAGGTCAAATGACCGTTTTAAACTACAATTAAGAATAAAAAAATTAAATTATAAGCAATCAATTCAATATTTATTAGTTTTATTCGATATAAAATGGTTTAAAACAGTTTACGCTTTTCCATAAACCGCTTCCTTAATTATACGATTTTTGCTTGAAAGATGTCCATGCATATCATGACTACATGTGTATTTTGGTTAAACAATCAATTACCTTCATGGCACACCCCATGGGCGTGGCGTAAGCTATCCCAACGCCGATCCCGAACATAAATCCGTAGGTGAACAGGGTCCAGTAGAAGGAGACCTTGATGGTGAAGTAGGTCAGCGCTACACCTGTACTGAGGATTTGTAGAATAAAAAAGGTAGATTATTGGGTGGACTTGAATATAAATATGCATACACATGTACTGAGGATTTGTAAAACAAAAAAGGTACATTATTGGGGTGACTTGAATACACACCCTGTACTGAGAATTTGTAAGAAAAAATGTGGATTATAGGGGGACTTGAATATATTTCATATGTCAATGATCAGTGCTACACCTGTACTGAGGATTTGTCAAAATAAAAAAGGGGATTAAATTGGAGGACTTGAATAGAATATATTTTCTATGTCAATGGCCAACTTTGTCTTCTGTCCGTGTATATAATTTGTTGCATACATGTATCTGCCAATATCAATCCAAGAAAAGCCTTAGGGCAAATAGGGTTTGTATTACTTTGAACTGATCGAATTCATGATATCAATGAATGTAAGTACATTGCATATGTTCAATGTTCTTAAATAATACGTTATATTAGGTGAATATCTAAGGTAATGGGATTGATAAGACCGTGTAAGGAGTTCTTGATCTGCAAATGCAGTATTTTTTAGTCAATCATTTTATAAAATAAACTTTTTTTCCACCCCCAATCTTAACAACTACATGTATTGGTAAGGACGTCACTGAGCATAAACAATTTTGGCTATAGTTTGTCCCAAGATATGTATGCAGCACATTTCGACGATTTTTAATAAAAATACACAATATGTCATATCTGTGAAAGAAGTGCAAATAAAATCGATAAAAGGGAAAATAACCAAGATAACTTCATTGACACATTATCATTTTTCGATCGGAAAAATTCACAGGAACGATAACAGATTTCTTACTGAGATTTATAATAGGAAATGTTGACATCTTTTCTCCATTCGGAAATCACGCGGGATACCTCGCTCAATTTTTTATCCGGGTACTTTCATGTCTGTTGCTATGCAAAATCCCCGTAGGATTTTTATATTTAGCCGTGTATTGAAACCTAACAAGCTATAGGGAGCGATTCAAAGGGAAAATCTGGGTATTTATAAATACACATGTATCGAATGATTAAAGAAAATATGCTGCATAAATATCTTTGGGCAGACTATAGAGAAGAACATACATGAAAATGTTATGCCATAGTGACCTTCATTAAGACAGAGTGTGTAATCACCCAAATGCAAGCTTAATTCTTATTTTTAATATGACATACTTTCAGCCAAATCAATATCGCAAAGTGTTCCATAGCATTTGCTTACCTTGCCAACCATGCGCCAATGAGCGTGGAGAGTTTCGGCCCCAGTGTCCGGTACATGATCCCACCCAGAAACATGGACATCCCTTGGCCCATGGCAGCAATCGCGTTGATCCACGTGCTTTCTGCGTAATTGAGGGACACGTCCACATTATGTCTTTTCATGTAGGATGTCATATATGGTGTCATGTTTCCTAGAAAACCAGAGACCATCACTGACCATCACTAACGGTGGTTACAATACATTGCATATACTAGTATTCTGTAAGCTTTGTGTGAGTCTTTACAATTTAACATTAAAAAAATTGTTATACCCTTGTAAATACCATTCTATATAGTTCTTACTACCAAAATGTCCAACATTCGATGTTGACCAGTCTGCCAACCCCCCCCCCCCCCCCAAAAAAAAATAAAAAGCAAAAAAACAAAAACAAAAACAAAAACACGTTAGATCGGTACGTCACAGTTAATTTATGAGATGCGTACGATCTCGGTGGAACGGAGAGCCGTGCAAAATGAATGGCTGCATGGTTGCTAGTTGAAATTACAAAGTACGGACATCTGTAGTGCAGGGTATAACAAAACAACTGTCGACTCAGATTCGGGCAACAAATTGATTTGTTATATTCAGTAGTATATTCTCACTGTATAACTCTATATAGACGAATAGTCAATAATTGTAATATTAGCTCGTCCGAAAAATATTGACCGGTCAATATTTTTTTAATATTGACCGGCTAGGAATAATATCTAGAGAATATTCCCTCTATTTCAATTAATTGCTTCTGATTCGTGGATTCGTAAACGGTGACGTAAATAAGTCTTCGCGACTCCAAAACAAGGTGACGTCATAATAAGCAATCAGTCAAGGCAAGTAAACAACGGACGCGCAATGCGACGGTTTGCTATCATGGCGGATATAAGGATTTACGAATTACTGTGAAGAAAATCAGGTAGAACATCTGTAACTTAATTCCTACGGGCGCCGGATTATCACCAGTGACCGTTTGATGCCGACGATATTTTGGAAATGAACCTTGCGCAAAATTGAATTCGTGAATTCTATGTTGAGCTGAGAAAATTACTGTGATCTGTTTTCAAATCCTTTCTTGAATTTTGGTTTGTTTCTTCATATAACAAAACAAATGTTGACTAAATTTTCGGGCAACATTGATTATATGAGCCCCAATATTTCGTCCCTCGGGGGCTCATATAATCAATGTTGCCCTCAACCCCAGTCAACATTTGTATATTGTTCCCCGAAAACACATTCAATATTTGTATATTGTTGGACCTTTAAACAGAAATGTGGCCCTCGGCATTCGGTCTTCAGGTCTAACAATCATTTTTTGCCCTCATATCCAGTCAATAACTATATAGCTACTTATCTTTTATCAAAGCTCAATCAACTATATAGTAACCAAAATACATGTATGAAGGAATTAAAATTGGTTAAAAAAATTTTAAAAAAGGAAAATTTCGAAGAATTCAGAATATCTTGGACTTCGAAAAATTTCTAATAAAGATGAAATATTTAACGCCCATACATGAACATATTTATATATAGAAAACCTTTATATTCAGAAAAGGTCAAATCAGTCTTACACGTAGTTTGTTAATTTCTTCAGAAAATAACTTGATAATTGTGTTTTTAAATTTTAAATTTTGGCGTACATGAGAATTCTATTTAAATGTTCTGTATTATCTTAGGAACCATGATACAAAAAAGTATGAATTGCATTTATTTTTAAATAGAAATTACATGGGTACATGTAAATATATACTAGTATTCGATTTTCTCTCATATTTATTTACATGCTTTATACAAAATTTCGCTCATAATCTGTGACATGATAACCACACTTTTACTGTTCAATGAAAAATGTAGCTAGTTTTCTTTTAATTTTTCAAACAAACTATAGGTGAATCTGACGACTGTTGTAAACAAAATTAATCTTACAGAATGGTGCACTTTATGGAGTGAGGAAGTAAAAACGTAATTTGAAGCTATTCATAAAATGACATTTTGAAACAGAAACTATGGCATGGATCGCTATGGAGTCGTTTATTCTTAATGGACGTTCAGTTACCCAGACAAGCGACTATGAAATGTAAGCTGTACGTAAACTTACCGAACGTATAGATAGTCCCGAGGGTCAAGTGAATTAAGACCCCACCCAGAACCACCGTGTAGCCCCGCCATTTTCTGCTTACACACATTACACAGTCTGTCAACACTCGTTACATATAATCAGCAGATGATCTCTTATCACGTGGTAGATATAAATATTTCTGACCTAGTTATATTTAATCTGTACAGCTACTTTTAAGATCTAAACTTGTGAATAATTGTCTTCTTATTAAGGGCAGTGTAAGTGGTTCACATCGCGTTCATACAAACTGTATGCGCGCGAGAATGGAAATACTTCATTTATTATTTATTCCTTGGTCTTTAATTAAGGGGGAAACAAAGTAGTCTGTGACGACATAGTTTCCTTCCCTGTAGTCGTAGATGAAGAGAAGAGTCTGAAATACGACCATTTTATTTTATTTTTTATCAATCCAAAATATGAATAAACTCTCGTCATTTTCCAAGAGTATTCCTGTCCCCTTCGTCATTCACAAATTAAGTGTTTGGGCTATATATAGGTTCATAATTCAGGCCAGTCTATGTTCAGTGTTTATGGTACATTATCATAGATGGTTCTTTTACGTACAACATCCACTATGCATGTAGGTTGATGCTACATGAGACTTGTTGTTTTGTGTTATCTAATTACTGATCTATCGATAAACAATGACAATAAAGGAACATCTACAATTTATTTAGAGACTCTGTATTAAAAATATTTTTTTATATCTTATACTTATTTGTTTTCTTTTTAATTGGATTTGTTTACTATTAAAGTATTAGATTCATGAATAGTATTGCCATACAGCGACGCATGTTACATGTACCATATGTTTATTCAGAATGAAAAATTGTCCTGAATGAAAATATTTTTAGAGCGTTAACTACGAATCTGTAAGTCATGAGTTCGAATCCAGCTAGGGCTTTTATAAATTTTACCTTTCCAAATATTTTTAAAACATATTTTGTGGTCAAATATTGTAAAATTTAAAAATTCTAAAACGGTGAAAGTATTTTGATTGTAATACTTTTATCCACATCAATACCAACAGGTGTCCCATACATGTAGCACCTTAAAATTAAATAAATAAAATATAAATAAAATATCACACTAACTAAAATAATGTACCCAAATCAAACATAACAAATCAGTATCAAACTGACTAAACCATAACAAAAATGCAAATCAGGCAATGCCTGAGCACCACCAATAATAGACCATAATTTCTACAATTCGTTGCATTGTTTTACATTTGTTCAACTATTAAATGTCTCGATATTATTAACTATATATACATTAGTTTACTTGAATGTTGAAATTATCATTATATAAATCTTCACTTATTGTTTTTTTTTTTATGGAGGGACCTTTAAAAGTATAGTAATCACAATAAGATATTACAAACAATCAATCCATAGCATCGACTCAAGAAAAGCTTAATTTCTGTAAACCGCGCCGTTAATTGTAGTATGTTTCTCGGGAAAATTGAGCAACTATATATAAATTATTCATAACAACTTTAAACTAACTTTAGCCTTCCTTACTCTCATTGAATTTCTGCGTAGAGTACCCAAAGCAATATAGCCAATAATCTAAATCAAGCACGTTTTCGTTTAGCACTATCCAAGAACGAGCCCGAGGGCCCGGTTTAACTGTATTGTATGGAACGCCATCTTTGCATTTGAACACATCGAATATGGAATTATTTTTTAAAGTATTATGAGGTGATCAAATACAGTCGGGGTGATCAAGTCCAATAAAGAACGAAGACCTTCATGATAGATTTGATCCCGCCCAACCGTATTTGACCACCTCATAATATTAAAAAAATTAATTTCTTATTACTTATATTTATATAATTTTCACCAAATTGTACAGTTAAATTATTAATTATTGACATTTTTACGCTTTTTTAATATCGTATAATTATGCAAACCCCGCTTGTGCCCCACAGTTAGTCATTTGCGTCATTTATGAAATGTATTGAACTATACGTTACATATTGATTTGTAGTGTTATCACAGACAAAGACACCGAAAAATGTAAATTTCGATAAACTGACATTATATCATCATGATAGTTTAACATGCAGTGATGGCGTTCCATAGCAATGCTTCGCGTGGATAGTTTTGATTATAAAAAATGACAAGTGTTATATGATTTTTTTTTTTTTTGTCCTTTGGGATTTATTTGTTTATTTGTGTCCTGTGAATTCACTGATGAATGAAGCATGGCTCTTGTCAAATTCTTTTGAAGTGTAAATAAACAATTCCGATAAATCACTTTTTTCTGGATCAACCACTATTATAATACATGTACCTCAATAGGCCAAGAAACTCCGGGAACGAAATATTCCATTACCACGATACATCATGTGTTGTGCCAGGACATTTAATGTAATAGTCTTAATCACAAAACATCCCAGGCAGCTTTTAAAAACAATAACCCCAATCTGTTTCAAAAACTGAAAGTTCATAATCTTCCCAATTGTCGAACCAATTTTGTTTTATTTTCACTCTTTTAAGAAACACATTTCACTTGTATAACATTAACAATCTTTAAAAAAATTAGAAGCTCTTTAATTAATAAATGTCACGTTACTGAATTAATAAGTTGGTCCTGATTTGCATTTTTTCGACTACCAAATAATGCACGATAAAGTCAGTGGGGCGCTTCAAAGAATGTTCCTATCACGGAGAGACTGAAGTATAGGCCTGTCATATTATAAGGAAAATTCAAAGATAAACTTGAAGCCACAAAAAAGGACAGACTGTGTCGGATTTATCTTGAAACTGTCTTATTTTTTTTTTTGGATTCTCGATCAACAATAATCTGTGAGCGGAATGAGTAATTAAATCTGCCGTGAGGTTTCAAGGACACGTCTGTTCTCTCCTGTTTTCTGGGGATAATTATTTTTTGTCCCCGTGGGCAAAATGGGCACGCCCGAGGATCAGTCAGCGCCTCCATGGACGCTGTTTTTCGATGGGCCTCTGTACAAGAAGTATGTAGAATATATGAAAAACCATGACCTATCCAAGGTAAGTCCAATGAGCCATTCAGCGTGTAAATAATATAGAATATATATACAGAGTTAATTATCTTTTGTGGTAATTTCATAAACATGAGAGAGAGAGAGAGAGAGAGAGAGAGAGAGAGAGAGAGAGAGAGAGAGAGATCTGTATGTAATTGAATACGCCCATCGTTAAATGTTAATTACTTGCTTATGTTTAATTCAGGGAAGGTATTAAAACAACTGGATTGTGGCAATTCTCTTTTCATGCTGGTGATTTTAAACAAACGATAGCATCGAAGGGTTATATCAGTGTAGCAATATATGAGTTGTGTGAAAAAAATCACGTTTGGAAAAGACATCAAGCAAGACTGACGACTTTTATTCTATCCTGATTTAGTACACATTTACCTTACATTTTTACCTTGCGTTTGATACATGTATTTCCTTTCAAGTTACCTAACAGTTTTCATTAAAAATGTAATACGATTTTTAAACATACTCAAGTCATTTGATAATTTTGTTTGCTGTTGGACATTATTAAATATCAAAACAGTAATTGCCAGCTCCATTGTTAGCTATGCTTTGTTTCTCGAGACTGAATCCCTCACCAAATTCGATTCATAGCAAATGCTACAATATGTATGATTTCAAGCTAACTTTTTTGGGTTTTTTTTATTCATAAATATGAATCGTCTCGTAGCTCCAGAAACACAGTCTAGAATATATATGTTTTACTTTGCGTAAGGTATGTAGTCATACAAATTAATGGCCTTAATTTTACGCGTAATTAATGTTTCTCATTAATTAAGAAATCTTGTAAAAGTGCATAAATGAATAGAATCTTGTATTAAATTCCACAGCAGACACTTGTTTAGTGTTACACATATGTACAGATAAGATTATATTTTTTGTTCTAACTTTTGAACAAACATCCATGTGCATTTTGACTTTCACTTCAATGTGTTAAAGTCTACAGCCCAATTAACTTTTAACACGTATTTCTCTCACAATATTCACAAAGGCTTAGCTGGAGAAATAAAAATGGCTGATGACTGATTGCTTTTGATAAAACAATCAATAATCTTGATTGAGGTAAAACTAAATATTTACAGGTACTTCGATTACCATAATTTTCAGAGGAAGGTTTGTAGGATTGGCAAACTGCGTTGTGGTATACATTTAATATGTTGTTTCAAAGGGGCAGTTCTCACTCCCCATTTATTTTACCTTCCACTATCCTCACCAATATCACAATTTATTTCTCTTTACAATTTATCTAAGTTCCCACTATCCTCCAAACCATTACAATATATCTCATTTATCACTAACCTCCCCACCATTACAATTTATCTAATTTTTCACTATCCTCCCTACCATTACAATTTATCTCAGTTCCCACTATCCTCTCCATTATTACAATTTATCTCAGTTATCACAAACCTCCCACCATTACAATTTATCTCAATCATCACTATCCTCCCCACCATTTCAATATATCTTAGTTACCACAAACCTCCCAACCATTACAATTTATGTCAGTTATCACTATTCTCCCCATCATTGCAATTTATATCAGCTACCACTATCCTTCCCATCATTACAATTTATCACAGCTTCAGTTATTTTTCCAACACTACGATTTTTCTAAACTACATCTATCTTCCCACTATTATAATTTGTCTCAGTTATCTCAAAACTCCCACCATTACAATTTATCTTAGTTCCCACTATCCACTGAACCATTATAATTTATCTCAGTTATCGCTATCCTCCCCACCATTACAATTTATCTCAGTTCCCACTATCTTCCCCACCATTACAATTTATCTCAGTTACCACAAACCTCCAAACCATTACAATTTATCTCAGCTACCACTATCCTCCAGACCTCTACAATTTATCTCAGCTACCACTATCCTCCACACCTCTACAATTTATCTCAGTTATCTCCCCACCATCACAATTTATCTCAGCTACTGCTATGCTCATCCACCTCTTCAATTTATCTCAGCTACCACTATCCTCCCCACCATTACACTTTATTTCAGTTCCAACTACCCTCCCTTACAATTACAATTTATCTCCGCTACCACTATCTTTCCCATCATTACAATTAATCTCAACTACCACTGTTCTCCCCACCATTACAATTTATATCAGCTACCACTATGTTCCCCATCATAACAATTTATAATAGCTACATCTATTTTCCCACCATTACAATTTGTCACAGTTATCTCAAAACTCCCACCATTACATTTTATCTCAGTTCCCACTATCCTTCCCACCATTACAAGTTATCTCAGTTATCACTATCCTCCCCATCATTACAATTTATTTCAGTTCCAACTTACCTCCACACCATTACAATTTATCTCATTTCCCACTATCCTCCCTTCCATTAAAATTTATCTCAGCTAACACTGTTCTCCTCACCATTACAATTTATCTCAGCTACTGCTATGCTCCCCACCTCTACCATTTATCTCAGCTACCACTATCCTCCACATCATTACAATTTATCTTAGCTAACACTATCCTCCCCATCATTGCAATTTATCTCATTTATCACTATTCTCCCCGCCATTACAATTCATCTCAGTTATCTCTATCCTTCCCACCAGTACAATTTATCTCAGCTACCACTATCCTCCCCACCATTACACTTTATTTTAGTTCCATCTAGCCTCCCTTATCATTATAATTTCTCAGCTACCACTAGCCTTCCCATCATGACAATTTATCTCAACTGCATCTGTTCTCCCCACCATTACAATTTATCTCAGCTACTTATATTTAGCAGATTATAGTATATTACTATACCCGAACTCAACACCAAAACAATTGCATCAGCACTTTACCATCTCTATCTCATATCTCTACTACCATCAAGTTTATATAACAATTACATTTCTTCATTGTCATCATGACATCATCAGCATCACCACTATATCTACCACCATTATACATGTGCCATTATAATAACCATTATACCACCTTCAATGTCACGAAATCTATTACCATTATATCAGCATAATTCTGTCTAAGCTACTTAATCTACCTCCATATTTCCTTCATTGCTACTAATTCTTCCATGAGTTCCACTATGGAAACCCCCTTTTAACTGCGTGAAGTGCATGTTTAGAATATCGTACAATTTTGCTAAGGCTTCTTATTGTGTGAGAATTTGTCAATAGTTTGAAGCATCTTCTACATAAACAAAATTTACGGACCTGTGATTTGCTGGGATTGCTAGAACTAGCAATGTTCCTGTTGTCGTGAAATCTTACAATTTTTGTAACTTTCATTAACCATTTAACAGACACAATTACTAGATGACGTCTTTCATTGTTGCAGATGGATAGAAACGGGGTGATCAGCAACAAAAACTCGCCACTGACTGATCCGCCAATGCTTAGCAACGAAACCAACTGGATCCCACCACACTACCTTAAACAGGAAAATGGGAACCCCAGTTTCGGTGACCATCTCTATGACAACGAGAAAACAATCCCATGGAACTCCCCACCCCCTTACGCGACGATTGGCGCCCAGTCAACCACCTCGGACACCAATGCGCTGACCGCAGAGGAACAGAAGCGCCGCAGTAGACAGACTATCGGGGTGGTGTTCTTTGGGATCCTCCTGATCGGGGCCGCCGCAGCCGCCACCGCATTGATCATCCACTATGTTTTCATAACAGGTCTTTATACCTTTTGAATAACGGCGCGTGCGTCAAGAGTTTGTTGATAAATCCGCAAATTAATAGAAACAAGAGGCCAACAGGCCTTAACGGTCACCTGAGTGCCATAGCCAATACACAGACCAGTCGAGGAATCTCATATATGCATTTAATTAAGTTTCATTCTGGAGTAAAAAAAATTGTAATGACGATCACCTCTATGCTTGAAATCTTTCTAAAAGGACTATGAAACCTATAATTTTGGCGAAAAACTTTAAGATCATAATAGAGTGCATGACCTGATATTGAAAGGTGCAAGACTCTGAGAGGAAATAATTTCCCCATATTTGTTAACTTTCATGGTAGTTTTATGTGTATATGTTTTCATAGATAAACTAAAACAAGATGACTACCGGTAGTATACATGTTTTATTTAAAACAACCTCTCATCCCCCATCCCCAGGGGCCAGACAGAAACTCTCCCCATTTAAATGGGGCAATTAAACGACAAAATAAAAACCTTCACATATTCCAGCATTTCAATATCCAACCAGTGTTACTACATCACCATCTGGCATTTATACCAAAATCATTTTACATGTACCGCTTATCAATGATTTTGGATAGCCAATTATTACTTCACTTTTAACAAGTCTATTTATTTATTTAGAAAGCTCAGAACTGTTTTAGCTGTTTTGTTTTAAGTAATAAAAATACTTGTGTGACTCTTTTAATCATACAACTTCTTGATTACATTATTTTTAATGATTAATTACTAAATATGAACAAGTAAGAGAAGATGACTATTTTGTTTTTACTATCTGGTCATATGAGTCCTGCCCTAGGGCCTGAACCCCTGACTCAGGGGCCATGAATTTAGGTAGAGGACTTCGTGGACATCAAAACCATGCAATACGTTTTTCACAAACATGTATGGGAGTAGAGAAGAAGATTTTTAAAGATTTAATAATTTTTCACTATATCGCTATAAAAGCCCACCCAAGGGCCTGTACCCATGACCGAGGGGCCATGAATTTCACAATTTAGGTAGAAGATTTCATTGGCATCATAACCATGCATTTAGTTTTTCTCAAATATATATGGGAGTAAAGAAGAAAATTTTTAAGATTCAATACATTTTTACTATATGGCCATATTGGCCCAACCCTAGGGCCTGAACCCCTGACCCAGGGGCCATGAATTTCACAATTTTGGTAGAGGGCTTCATGGACATCATAATCATGCATTTAGTTTTTTAAGACCAATTGCAAAAGGTCACCTGAGTGACTCAGGTGACCTAAAAATGTTTTCAAATGTGCCATATTCCTAATCTTCTAATCTTTATAAAACGCTTAGCTTGTTAGAGATTTATAAATTTTCTAGTAAACACGCACGCTGAATTTCTGAAAAAAATGTTTTCGTCACGAAACTCTTCGAGTAGGCGATTTAGTCAAAATACCTGTTTACAAAAGTTATCTAAACCGTATATAAATCGTTTCTAGAAGACCAGTAGAACAGCAGTTATGAAAACTTTCTTTGAATTTCAAAACATCGCATAATATATAAATCGTTTCTAGAAGACCAGTAGAACAGCAGTTATGAAAACTTTCTTTGAATTTCAAAACATCGCATAATATGTTCATACGATGTTATGTTAACAAGTCCCTGCAGGGCTAATAATGCAATGAAAAAGAAAAAAAAATCAAAAAATACTCTCTCGACCTGATTTTCTATTGCCTTAACTCTCTGGGCCAATAAGCTAAATTGTAATCTTTCACATACAGTAAAAATGAACGTCAAAACCGCTAGGGTTTCTTAATAACTTACATGTAAATAATAGTAGATACATGAATGATCACTGATTGGCTTTTTTGTGATCACATTTATCATTCAAAAATGCAATTGCACAACATTTTGAATTTTAATTACATGTAAATTTGTTTGAGATTCTCTTGGATCATTTTTAGGCAATTACCTTGCTATTTGAAAGGAATTGAGCAGAATTTTGAAAGATTAAAAAACGGAATTCCTAAAGTCTTCTTCAATGGTATTTGAGATCCTTCGTCATCATAAAAAACTGAACTTTAGAATTTCGTTTGCAAACGTTGTAAAATTTCACATTGCAAAATCTTACGTTTACGGATTTTCAGGTTTTACCAATGATCTGTGAGAATGTTTGAAACTCCGATCATCAATCTTTAGGAAATTTCAGAAAATAAATCAAAGAATGTACTTTATATTACAGCCTGGCCCCAATAACGTAATATGGGAATAGTTTTTAGTCAAAATTGATATTAAAAATAGAGGAAACTGTTTATTCTTCACGAGTCATTGAGATCCAAATATCAAAATCATAATTTTCTACATGTCTTTTTTACATTCAGGTTTATCGTGGGACCGTATACGCTGGTGCGATCAGAGTTAGATTTACATGCCCATATATATTTTTATTTACAGATCATGAAAGAATCACAGACCATAAGCTGAACCTAATCAGTAACAACACACGGACAGATTTAAGTAGGTTTCAAGTTCAAGGACGTTTAATACGTCAAAGATATCTGTTCCTCCACTCCCTCAAATCAATACAACCCTTCCCTATTGTCAATTAAAATTTAACGTGATTTTTTGTTTGTAATTAATGATATTTAGAAGTCAATTTCATATAACTTTTACCCTGAGTATGCAAAATATTGTCAACTTTTATTCGCATGCGAGAAATATTCGAAATATTCGAGAAAGCCTCTTCGCGAATATTTCTTGCCGCGACCAGGTCTATGGTTGTTATATTACCCAAACATTTCATATGATTTTTGATAAAGCGAGGTCGCAAAAAATAGTCGTCTCGAACCGGTTTATCTCCGGTAAATCGCGAAATAAAGTCGTCGCGAATAAAAGTTGGTTTACAGTAACCCATCATGCTGAATTAATGGCGACTAAACAACAGAAAAAATTGAAAAAATACGGACAAGAATTTACTTATTATTTTTATATATATTTATCTCTCTCAAAAATAAATTTCTGTCGAACATCTTTTGTTTGATTACACGACTAGAATTATTATTTATGGTGCTTAGTTATAAAAAGAGTATACAGTATCCATTAATCATTTAATAAATAAAACGCACTGTTCATTTAAAAAAAAAGGATCATCATTCCTTTTGCAGTCGAAGAGAACAAAGACAATATTTCATTAGACGATTTTTCAAACATTGGACAAAATATTACCACACTGTCGCCAAAGGAAACAGGAACAGACGACGTAAAATTGGATGTGTCCGATCCCGAGACATTTTCGGTCCCCAGTTCGACAACACTTCCGTCTGTGGTGGGAGAGAAGAGTCCCGGATTGTTGCCCAATACCACTACGGTGACAGGGACTACGGAACCTCCAATAAGTAAGATGATATTCAGAGAATTTATTATATTTTTTTGGTGCATGGATCAATTTTGTGTACAAAATCGGTCATTTGTATTATTTCATCAAGCATGGGTAAACGGAAATGTATTTCTCTTTTTTTAAATGGCTGCCATAATAAACGGAATTATCAATATCATTATGTATTTTGTTTGGTAGAAAAAATATAATATTGAAATATTTCGAATTTTTTGGTTGGCAAATACATGTATTTAGAAGAACCTTTTTTTTAAAATGATAAATGAATTTTAAAAAATAAATAGGTACTTTTTCAATTTTCAGCTAGCTGATGATTTGAGAAAAGGGCACATTGTAATATGATAATTATGTTAAACTTAAAGGGCGATTTATACACTTATTAAAAAGAAGGTTTGATAAATATGATAAAAGATTAAGTTTGAAGAGATATTACTGTTACCTATCCAGTTAGATGGGGGAAAGGCAAACATTTTGTATTGGTCGAATACTGTAGATTCCTAATTAAACGCGAAGAATTAATATCCGCGTAAAATCGCGAGAAGCACTCCTCGCAGATCTTAAAATCTCGCCATTATTTTCTAAGAGTTGAGAACTATAAGAAATAGATAACAGTTTCCCGTTCGCGATTTGATACAAAACAGTGAGATCGCGGAATTAAGTACTCACGCTATATAAGGAATTTACAGTGCATTATTGATTACAAATTCATTGAAGCAACCATTTCATAGCATTATCTACCTATGGACAAAGACGATTTGAATGAATTAAAACTATATTTGAAGTTAAAAAAATTAATAATAGAACAAAATTCAGGTGATTTTACCGTTCCATGATGCTAGTTCTGATTGAGTTAATTTTAGCGCGCCAGTTTGAGGATTATTTTATGAACAAATTGTTGATCAGCTAACCTGCCTAAATAGATATGTTTTGGCTGCATGATTTCCTTAATTACTAATACACTAACAGTGCTGTCCTCGATTTTCCTTTAGGTTAGGCATCATAGAAAGGGAAGCCTCGATTTGAACCACCAGATCTAAAGGAAAATCGTCTGCTGCATGTCGCTGCGTCATCCACCCCATGATGCTTACGTCATCGTTGTGTTTGTTTTTTGTGAACGCTTCAAGAAATTTAATGACACTGATAATATTATGTTTGAATTATATTTAAAGTAATCCCATATGTTTTACCTTTGTAACCTGACGATTTATATTTCAAAATGCATGTTGGATACGATTTTAATTTTTTAATACATCATTTAATTGAAATAAACTGCAAAATTAAATTGCTGATGCATATAGTACTTTAAGAGAGAGAGAGAGAGAGAGAGAGAGAGAGAGAGAGAGAGAGAGAGAGAGAGAGAGAGAGAGAGAGAGAGATTGATCTTGGGTGCACCTACCATGTATATCAAATATCAAACTAACAGAAATGATACACGTAAATGTAAAGTGCTGTACACTTTATAGATGGATTTCTTTTGTTCTAATTACACTCACCAGGGCCTCATTTCATATCCATTTTGAGCATATACATGTACCCATTGCTCGTCCATCTGTTAACATTTTGAACTTCTCCTCCAGAAGTCAAGCATGGCACACAGAATTATGGCGATCTTCTAAAATTGAAAACAAATATAATTTCAAAAACTTTATCCGCAATAAGCGTTAATAACTGATTTAAATCATGGAGTTTTTTCTTCAATGTCGTTGGTTATAGAAACTCCAGTCTGCATAGTATTAATCATCCATAAACGTTTTGTATTATTATCAATTATAATTTTTGCTTTTTTATTGTGAAAAAAAGAAAAACGTTGACTTAAAAAATCATTTATTGTTATTTGAATTAATTTTATAAAATTGTACTAAAATTAAACTGTAATCTAGCATATAACACCGATAAATACAATGTACTACGTACAATTTGTAACCTTACTTTATTCTTCCGTTTTGGAGTAGAACCTGTGGTGTTCCCGGATTACACGTATGAAATAGGACAAGTCGCAAGAATGCGCTGCAAGGTCAACCGGATCCGGATGTGGGACGCAATAACTATTAACGGAACCAAAGACGTTCCGGAGCAAGACAAACCATTAGCGTTTAAGCTGTTAAGTAATAACGAGACCTGTCTCGAGGGCAACGACAGTCGTATAACAACGGAAGTAAACATCAAGCAGACCCGGAGTCCGTCAGCCAAGCACGATGATATCGAAATGCTGGTCAACTTCAGTGAGATTCAGTGCCAGGATATGGGAAGTTACGAATGTTGGGTAGACGGGCCGACGACGTACAAAGTGAGCAACACATTGACCGTGAAACGTAAGTCATATAACTATTTGTGACATATCAGTTCGAAACCGTTTTAAGAATGCGTTATCTTGACCTTCTTCCTTTTGTCCTTAAAACCACGGATTAATTTATTAAATAATCGACGGCAAACAAACAGCTAAACGAACCTACTGGCGGGGTATACTTACTTAACGACTGAGTTAAGGAGGCTCGGTGGTCAACAAATGAACCATCAGATTCTATCGAAAATTTTACTATATGTTTTGTTTACCTATATACTATTATTCACTAAAGAAAAAATCCATGAATTTTGACTTTTAATTTTGGGTATTTTCCTATATTTTTATATAGAGTTGTTCTTCTAAAGGTGATCAATACAGTGTAAAAATGGTCATGGCCATTGAACCCTCTTAAATCGTCTCCCAGAAAAAAAAATAAGTAAAATAAATTCGTTGTCATATTTATATATCAGGGACAACTTATTGTAATCAACCTTGCAGGATACCCAAAGAGTAAACCGATCTTAGAAATTCCATTCGCAATAGTCGAGAACAGGCCAATATCAATCAAAGGCCGCTGGAGTAGCGGATTTCCAGAAAGCTACGGGGAACTGAGTTGGTACATAATTCCTCCAGGATCCGATCGGGAAAACCCCTGGACGGAAGCCAAGGGCACCGTCAACTCTAAAGATTGCGACAACGAGGCTGCCAGCATCATTAACCTGGAACCAACAATAGAATTGAACAGCACAAAGATAAAGATTCAGCCTCACTTCTTCCCCCAGTTCCTGGAAGAAGCCCAGAAATACAAAGTGGAGTCTGTGATCCAAGAACTCTTAGTTGTTCCTGGTATGTTTGATCTTGTAGACTGTTTGGCAGCTAAATGTGTATTTTGTGACTTTGTAAAGTCCCTGTGAATTTGTCACTCAGAACCATAAACTATGAGCCTCAAAGTTTTTTCTCTTAATAAATATATCAAAGCAAATTTTCGAAGATTTAAACAATTTTTTAAATGTATTTCAAATTTTATGACTTGTCAAAAATGCAATTAGGTAAGTTTTAACGTTCAAAAATGAATACTAATAATACTTAAAATAAAAAATAAAAAATAATGATGTCTAATAAAAATACAATGCGTTTCCCAATTCTTAAACAAGAACTGTTTGAAAAAGTTATCTTTATTTATCAGTAGCTTTACAAGACATATATAATAATGGTGATGCAAATGAAACAAGAATTATAGTATCTACCGATATCCTAATTTCATCTTAATTTTCACGGAAAAAAAATGTGTTGTATATTTCAGCAAACTATTGTGATGGGAAAAAGAGGAACAAGAATCTGGTTCACCCCTACACTTGTAGACTATTCATAACGTGTACAGACAAAATCAACATTTACGAGTGTCCGAAAGAGACCACATGTTTTGATGAGAAAATCGGAAGTTGTGAATGAGCAAGTGCATACTATCTGGAAGTTGTTATTGTAACTGTAACAGTAGAAACCGGAGACGACCCTATTCGATTAATTCCAATAATATTAATCTTTTAGAATTATATTTTAGCCAAACATTTCGTATGGAAATTTTGCGACATTTTCTATACTTTTTATTAAAGTTGACGATTTATTGTCAGCATTGCCAAAATAATTGCGATATAAAGATAATTCTGTAGAATTTAAGTAGTCATCATCGCATGTCAAAGAGGCAAATGTCAGCAGTAACTCCATTATTCAAGAAAACGCCAACCAATAATGATAAGCACGTACAACAACTCCAACATGGATCACATATCCATTTCATGTTGGCACTTTGTTACATGTTACAATTCATTAAGATTCGCGTTTGTTTAAAGTACGTTTGGGCACATGTTGATTTCCCATAATCAGCAAAGCGGGAAGCAATGTATATGATGCAATAGTTGTTCATTTAGAAATATTTCGTGAATTACTTTTTATTTTGTGTCTGCATGGACTGTAAATTCACGAAGAAGTGATATAGTTTTTGAATTCGTTATTGTTTACATATATATTACATCGTTCGAACTATATTTGCTTTGTTTTTTTTAATGCATTTTGTTTTGTGATATTAGCTTCATAATCAAATATACTATTTTTTAAACAATTCACATATATCTAATACATGTATAAGTATAGTTTCATTTGTTCATTATATGCATCTGTATCTGGAATGATTTGCGTGAATAAAAAATCAATACCAATGCAAATATCGTCAATGGAACTGTACTGTTACGCAAGCTCAACTAATCTTATGTCTGCCATGTGTCGACAATAAAGAGGGTACATGTTAATTTCTTCGCGAATTTACAAAACCAAACTTTCGTCGTCTTTTGTAGGGTAGTCGACAGTTTCTTTGTTCTTTTTAGATTTGAATTGAGAATTAGTTTGATTATTATTTACGATTTGATCATTGCTATAAGATTAGGGTATAAATAAGAGGCCCATGGGTCATATAACGCACCTGACCAACAGTTCATGCATCTTTTTTGAAAATTAAAAATATGAAACTCTTCTAAAATATTGTAAAATTCGCAAAAATATTCATATACTCGAATATTTGACAATATTCATGATACAATATATATAAAAAAGATCACTGAAACATACCTTTTAAGCATCATATATCCTGAGTTCTGGGACGCATCATCTGACCAATCTTATTATCCCAAGTCACAACGTATATAAGACAAATATATACAAAGATAAATATTGGAAAATAAATAATGATAAAAAGTGTAAAATAGGTTACTATAACCTACCTTTTATAACCTACATGTGCCTTTGAATAAATGAATAATAAAGGTTGTAATTAAGGTAGCAAGTCGTTTCGGCCTTTTCTCAGTTCGCCAGTGGTTTGTTCGGCCAGATAGATTTTCGGACCTTCGTAGTTTCGGCCTTAGAAGTTTATTTGTTTCGATCTGAGATAATAAATCAATGTTGTTTTCCTCTGTTGTTGGTTTTTAAAAATGGAATTTGTCCTTATGGTTGACATCAAAGGTTCCGCCGATTAAGATAATTAATCGATTATATATCGATTATTAACGATTATTAACAAGCATACCATGTGTAACAAATTTATAGAAGATTATAATACGTAATGGCAAAAATATAAGTTTACACCAACTAACAAAGTTTGATGTTCATAGGTCAAAAATTTAATATAGAATCAAATTATAATTTTGATTATAAAGAATCATAAGATACTAAATGTACTAGTTTGTCGCTGTGACTTTGATAAGAGTGTTTGCAAAGTAATATCACAATTGTAACATTGTAGTTCTTAAAAAGTAGATCATTAAATATATTCCCATATTTTGCTATGTGAAACTTTGAACCCTCCCTTGGGACCCTAGCATAGGCCAGTTGGGGGGGAGGGGGGTTCAAAGTTTGAACAATTAAAAATCTGGACAATCTAAGGATGCTTGCATAGTTATACTCCCATTTGAGCTTTTAGGTATTGGTCCGGGAGACACGGTTTGAACAATTTAGTTTCTATTTTATATGAGGATGTTCCTAATATCAAAATGTGGCGTGTCGTTCTAAAGAAGATTATAAGTCATTTATTTTTATGCTGAACTTTGAACCACTTTCTGTGGTCCCAGTTCTGGTCCAGGGGTCAAGGATAGAACAAAATAAAATCTACACTATCTGATGAGTAAAACATATTTTAGCAATGTAGTACTGAGAATTTTTTAAAAAAAAACAATTTCCTAATGTATTTCTATGTTGAACTCTGCTACGTTCTTTGGGCCCAAGGATTTGTAAAGGGATCCCAATTTACATTGATGTAATTATTGGAATTACTTGAACAGTGGTTTATCAGATATCAGAGGAATATTTTTAAGACTCGCATTCTTTGCTTACTGTTTCGTGATTATTTCCCATTTGAAAGGATTTTGCCCATCATTGTAACAATTGTAATAAGGATGCTTTGTACCAAGTTTGGTTTTTATTGGCCCAGTGGTTCTAGAGAATAAGTCTAAATGGTGAGAATGTTACAGACAGAAAAAAAGAAAGACGGACGAATGACGAACAACAGGTTATCAGAAAAGCTCACTTGAACCGTCGGTTCAGATAAGCTAAACGAATGTATGTCAAGTATTTATCTAGAAGAGGGTTAGTTAAGAATATCATATCGCTAATTGTAGTAAAACTGTTACTGTGCCCAATGAAAGCCTATTCAAAACTAGAAGAATGAGAATAATAGGGAGGAAATTGTCCAACGTTCAAATGTCTAAACTCTGTGCCGTATGGTATCACTGGTCATGGGAAGAAAAAAAATTTGTACTTGATAAAGTGTTTTAAATTTATTCCCCAAAATCCAAAGTTATGAATAGAGCTTTACATAGTTGATAAAACAAAGATTAAAACATATGCAATTCAAACTTTACAAGATAAATTGTCTGATCGATGTCACATCATATATTGATGATTTAATTTCACAAAAATCACGGATTGAAGCAAAAAATTGGGTATTTCCTATCAGTTTTTTGAACAGGAAATATCGAACGTATGCTTGCTCCATCACCATTTTTAATATGATATCGAAAAAATTTGAATAATTATATATGTGGAAATGTGTTTAGATAAACGATGCGCTTTATATTTCCTACCTGTTGAATATGAAGAAAAACTGATGATTTTTTCGTGTTTTTGAGAAATGGCGGGAATTGGCCGATTTACGAGACGTCATGTAGCCACAAGGAATGAATGATGCTGTAAAACTGGTAAATGTCTGAAACTTTCATATTTAGTTTTATATATATTTTCAAAATATCAGTATGATATGATGTTTTTTAAACTTTGTGAAGGGGGGTGGGGACAGATATCGAATATGGTCCTTTGAACTACAACACACGAACATACAAGACCTCGCTTATAGAACTATGGGGTATTCCAAACACACTAAAAACGAGTACGTGTAGCTATTAAAAAGGTTGGTTAACCAACAAATTAACTATCAGATTTATCTTAAGTTAAATGTTTAAATGCTATAAATCAATATTTGGTAAAAAAAAAAAAAAAAAAAAAAAAAAAAAAAAAAAAAGTTTAATACATTTATGATTTAAATTTTTTTTATACGGAGCTCTTTTTCTCAAGGACATCAGTCCAAAAATTGACACAGCTATCCAACCCTCTTAAATCAAAACAGCAAAAATAATAGTTGAAGTTAGTCACCAACTTTGCTGTTGCCTTGTCATAATCAGCCCGGTGTAAACTCATACAATGAAATACATCAAAAAAGATTTAAGTTTAAAATAATTTTAAAAATCTCAAGTAAAGCCAGTGAGTTAAAAACAGTTTACGTCGCAGCGCGCACGCACCTTTATAACTCTCTTTGATGACGGTCTTAGTGTTATCACTAGTAAACATAGCATCTGTTAAAGATTAACTCTGCTATTTTAACCAAGTCCATGCAACAGGAATTCCTTATGTATTAGGAAAACCATGTAACTGAGGAACTGTTTACTTTTTCCACTCAAAGCAGCCGGCATTGATGAAATTGTTTGTATTCGCCTTGCGAGGTGTTGCTGTAGTTGTGTTATTCATCATTAAAAAAATAGTATTTATTGATTTAACGAAACATACCTCTGAAACCTGCATTCTAGTTGATTTAAAGTCTGCGTATTTCATGTGTCTGTCAATTTACAAGTCTATACAAAGGATGGACTCTTCCATTAAGTCAACTGTATTATGAATGTTCAATGCAAGGTATCGAAAGTTGACGATTAGCAGAGCTTTGGCATTTGGGAGGATATCAATACCATTCATATGAATAAAAAGCAGACCGTCACCCTATAATACCAGGCATTTAACACAACCACGTGATCTTAAATGGAAAGCCAAAAGACAAAACCCCATACATTAGTCTCGCCATGTTGGATCGCGAAATTGTGTTGTCTGTTGAAATATAAAGTTATACTTTTTGATGTTAGTTATTCTCAACAGGCAAACCTTTTGTCAATGGAACCCTTTTCTAGAGTTAAGTTTTCATTCAATATATGTTCCAACTTCAGTCGCAAGACATAGAAGTATGATAGGCAGAAACAGACTACTGGACAATTGGTTTCATATTAAAAACCCTTTTTACACATTCATTTATATAATTTGGTTCATGATATTTATTTAATCAATTAGATATGATAGTTTATCTGCATTGCGTCGGAACTACTAGAGAAAAGCCAAGTAGAGTAGATTTGTATACTATATATGAAGGGTATTTAAAAATTTGTGACACAATTTTGTTAATCTTATGTTTGCATGTGAACAACATTTATGCAATTGATAAAAAATGAGATGATCAAGTATTTTTGTGTGATTATATCCCGCGGTGTATTGCTGATAAGGCAGCTGCATAATTTTAAACTGATAAAAAATAATATAAACTGTTCTTTATCGTTAACCTCCCATCCCAACACCAATACCCCCCGAAAAAAATTCCCAATTTACCTCCTTAAAATAAACCCCAAAAATCTGACCAGTAACTATTGCACGATAATATAAATTTATAACCTAAAACTTATAATAGCATTGTTTCTTTCATTAAAATTATCATGAAGTAAATGCAATTCAATGACATTTAATATTGCATAATTTACTAGAGTATTTTTATATCTCTTTTGATTAAAGGTGGAATATACACCAAATTTTAATTTAAGGATCATTAAAGTATCATTTCTGAAATATGTTTACACATGACAGGCGATTGATTACTATATAAATCTTTATCTTAAAATGTATCTTTTGCATCTCAATAATTTTTCGATGATTTTAATAGTTAAAATTCTGTTTATTAATCAAATTGTCAGAATTTGAACACATTAACAACTAGATGCTGTCATTAGACAGTAATACCCGCACCAAGTGTTTGCCTCTAAATAACACTCTCTTGTACTAGTTTTAGTGAAAAAGAAGGCCACATGCAATATGTTTCAATTAAATGATCTTTGTCTGAAGTTACTTACACAACAGAGGTGTACAGGTTGCATCGGGTACTAGTTTTACCCAGCTCTTTGGTTAGATGGGCTTCACGTGGTGTACATGCATATGTTTTCTTGATGTGCAGAATAGGATTAATTAACATGAATAAACGTTTCTTTTGTGGTGATCAGCTGAAGGAATTCGTATTGTGCTAATTGGATTATCATTATGATGTTGACCAATATAGGTAAGTATAATACATGTAGTAGCGCAATATTATGAGACACTGGTATACAAAACAGTTAAGTTTTACTTTCACTTTCTAAAATGTGATCTCCCTTTGCCAGCATACTGTATCATCATCTGTATTTAAATAAGCTTATCTACAGTTTCTGTCATTTTAATTGCAGAATTTTTTTTTATTTTTTCATTTGTCAGACTTACACTATTGAGTTGACTCCATATTGACCCTATTTTGTATTAAATTTGGGTATTAAATATCATGTTTATATGAGTTATAATAGGGAGAAAGGGGAAGGGGCCTTAACCGTTCCCCATCCCCAGGATGTGTGGATTAGATATACATTTTTAGTGAGAATGAAGGCATGCTGCAGCTTTTTTCCCATTATACCCCTACCCCATCATCATACACCAGTAATAGAAAAAGAGTTAATGACTAATTTTCTTTTATTTTAAATTGCTTATTCTTTTTTGTCAAGAGATTTGTGGTATGTCAAGATTTATGACTCATGAAAATTTGTGCATTTTAATCCTGATTGTTAACATACATGTATAATTATATATAAAAAAAATACATGTGATATTATACTAGGGATTTTGCAATCAATTGCAGAATTGCCAATCGGTTATTTATAACTCATTTTGAATGATTAATGTTTTAATTATTTTGGAAATAAAGACATTCCTAAATACATGTATAACATATTATCAATATTTTTTTGTAGATTGATTTTGTAACTATTTAGGGCCCCACTCTGCAGATGCCCTATAGTAGACAAATTGGCCCCTGCCCCTTGGGTCATTCCCCCACCCCTGGAGTTGTTTTTAAACAACCACCCCCTACCCTCTCCTCTTAAATAGAAAACATGAATAGTTGAATATTTTTAAAATATCCTCAAAATCATCGAAATCCCCACTCCTAAACCATATATATTTATTTTTCTTGAACCATGACCATGTCAAGGTAAATCTTTTTGTGGTATTAGTAGGTCATGGCATCTGGGGGTCACCCTAACCCCACCCCACCCTCCCAAAATCAAAAATGATCAAATAACTTGAAAAAAATGCTTGTGATCCCCACCCTTAAAGCATATATATTCTTCCTCCTTATGCATCTTATGGTACATTATTTCAATCACAAGGGATAAGAGGAGGTCCAGGAATTAGGTTTTTTATGGGACGGAACATCATTTTGCAGATAGCATTGACCCTCAGAATCAAATTTATATTTCTAAAACCTTATTGCAAATCTATAGCTCAGCCTCTGTTATATCCCTATAAATTTTCAGCTTCTATTTGACTCCCTGGATGAAATTTAAATTTTTAAAACCTTATTGCATGACTATATGACAGCCCCTATCATACCCCAAGATATGATGTGGCTATTCATTAAATCATGAGAGGAGTTCTGGGAAGTAGGTTTTTTTAAGAGTGATAAACGTCAATTTTCAGCTACTATTTGACTCCCTGGATGAAATTTAAATTTTTAAAACCTTATTGCACATCTATAGGACAGTCCCTATCATATCTCGAGATGACATAGCTACTGCATAAATTGTAAGAGGAGTTCTGGGAACCATATTTTTTTGGCAAAAAAACCCGTCATTTTTTGATGCCCACAGACCCCCGTGATAAAAACAAAAATTCTGAAACATGATTACACGTCAACATGACACCCCGAAGCATATCCTATTAGATCATTAGGCTACTGCAAAAAGAAATTGACGTTTTTTGAAACCAGACTTTTTGTAAAAAAAAAAAACGTCATTTTTCAGCCATTTAATGACCCCCAGGACAAAATTGAAATTTCCGAAACCTTATTGCGCATCTATAGGACACCCCAAAACATATTCCAAGAGATGATTTGTCTACTGTTGAAAATGTAAAAGGAGTTCGAGGAAGAAGGTTTTTTGTCAAAAAACGTCATTTTTTACCAATTATTTGACCCCCAGGACTACCAGAGAATTTTTGAATCCTTTTTACAAAACAACATGACACCCCAAATCATACTCCAAGAGTTCAGTTTGCTGGTTTATAAGATGTAAGAGCAGTTTGAGAAAGTAAAACGTGACAGACGGACGGACGGACGGACGGACGGACGGACAGACGGAACAGGGTAACAACAATATACCCGAACTTTCTTTAGAAAGTGTGGGTATAACAAAATGTTATTTTAAGACTATGAAATAAAAATTTGTGAAATATTTTTTCAAATTTGCGTTTAAAATTAATATTAATGGCATTGGTTGACCTAATGAACACTTCTCAAAGAAAGCTTATGTATGTTGGCCAAAAATAGATTGGGTAATAAAATGTACTGAATTTTATTTCAGATTACTTTTGACCACTAAAACCAGTCATGGACCCTCTGGACAGCGCCCAGGATGTTGTATGCTGCACCCTGTACCAAACTCCTGAAAACCTCGTGTACTGTGAGGTTTGTCATTCATATACATGTAGATGTAAAGACTGTGCAGAAAATCATATCAAAATTCATCGTGAGGTACCACTAAAGCAAACCTATACCAATCTGAATTATCCTAAGTGTAGAATCCATTCAACAAAACATTATGAACTTCATTGTGAACAATGTGACGTTCCGATCTGTGAACAATGTATATCTGAGGAACATTCAGGACATAAACAAGTAGACATTTTAACAGTCTTTGAAAGTAAAAATGAAGCTTTAAAGAGAGAGTTGCAAGAATTAGAGGAATCAATTTATCCTAAATATCAAGAGATTGCATCCAACATCCAAGTTCAGAAAGATGATCTGAGTAAAAACTTAAAAAAATTGACAACAGCTCTCAACAAACGAGGAATGCTTTGGCACAGAGAAATAAACACCATTGTCAGAAACTTACAATCTGACATTGAAAAAGAAGAGTCTAAAAACCTTGATATTATCAATAAACAGGAGTATGAAATAACGCTAACAATTTCGGAAATAACACACAGTATTGATGAATTGAAGAAGTTACTCAATTTTCGAGATGTCTTTCTCGTCTCTGAGTACAAATCTCGGAATGCTGAATTCAAAAGTCTGCCTCCTAAATTTAAAGCATCCTTACCAAAATTCACACCTCCTAAATTCAACAGAGATCGGCTGATTAAACTGTTTGGTTCTCTGTCATATTTATCTCTTACAACAGAGGAACAAGACTACAGCATGCCGACCAAGGAAGCGAAGTCAAGTCCGAAAGACTGGACTCTGATGGATGTACCCTTGGTCATAACAACAATAGACACAAGTAATGACTGTGGACTATACGGTGTGACCTGCCTAAATGATGAAGAGATATGGACTTGTGGTAATAACAAGATCATGGAACTATACAATATACAAGGGAAAATGGTGAAATCAATCCAAACCAAATCAGGAAACAAACCGCAGGACATAGCAGTGACAACGAGTGGTGATCTTGTTTATATTGATGATATAGATAGAACTGTGAACAAAGTAAAGAATACATATATAGAAACAATGGTCAGATTACAAGGGTGGATACCTCGCTACGTCTGTAGTATCTCCTCTGGTGACCTCCTGGTTGTCATGGACAGTGACGATGATAAACAAACAAAAGTTGTGCGTTACTTTGGATATACAGAAAAACAAATCATTCAATTCGATGGCGAAGGACAACAGCTCTATTCATCTGGTGGATATAAATACATAAGCGAGAACAGGAACCAAGATATATGTGTGTCAGACTATGAAGCCAGTGCAGTAGTGGTGGTCAATCAAATCGGGAAACTCCGGTTTACTTACACTGGTCCTTCATCTACTAACAAAAGATCATTTTGTCCAAGCGGCATCACAACAGACGGCCAGAGTCGGATTTTGACTGCAGATTGTATCAACCAGTGCATCCACATCCTGGATCAGGACGGACAATTCCTCCGCTATATTGACAACTGTGATTTACTTGGTCCATTTGGTTTATGCGTGGACACCAGAGACAATCTATTTGTGGCTTTATGGTCAACAGGAAAAGTGAAAAAATTCCAGTATTGCATGACAAATAATTGACTAAATTACAACAACGTGATGAAGAAGTAATAATCACGACTATAACACAACAACTAACAATAGACAATGAATACGAATGAATTAAGCAGATAAGACAATACTCATTTACATGACATGTGGTGATAACGAACAGTGTTCAAATTCAAAAGTCCAAAGGAAAATTACAAAACAGGAGCAGAGCAAACACGGACCTCTTTAAAAAATAGAGGTAGGATCAGGTGCCATGGAGGAGCATCCTCTGCTGACCGGTCACACCCACCGTGTGCTCTTTGTCGTAATCGGGGAAAAAAAACCCGGAAAAGTCCGTAGACAATTAGGTGATTAATTATGGTCTAACAATTAGTATGAAAAACGTCAGTCAGCATGCTACCCAGTGGAAGATTGTATTTGCTGACAAGGTCGTTGTATCGACCATAGAACGTACGAAAAGATGACTTCAAACGAGACTGTTGATAGTCCTGTTTTATCGACTTGTTTGTCAGTAGCTTGCCTCGCCTTAGAAACTGTTCATACGAAGAGCATGCCCTTGCGTATCGAATTAACTGAGAGACAAAAACACCATATGCAGGTGATGAAGGTATATTCATCAAAGGTTGAAACCCAAAGGCTAACGAATATCAAAAATTTGACGATAAATAATAATAGCAATGTTTCCGATACATTTCTTATGTTAAATCTTGAATCTCTCTTGGGGTCCGGGGATCATGGTTTGAACAACTTAGAATATTCACTTTACATAGAAGCTTTGATGGAAATATTGGCATTTTTTGTGCAGTGATTCTTGAAAAGAAGATTATTTAACTGATACATACTCAATTTTTACTGTTTCTTAACTATCTTTCTGTTTGCAAAAGGTTTGGCTCTTTATTTTCACAACTGCCTTGTATTAGGCTTCGTTAAATTCGGTCCAGTGGTTCTGAAGAAGTAAAAAATGTGAAAAGTTTACAGACAGTGGACAGACGGACAGAAAGACGGACGGACGATCAACAGGTGATCAGAAAAGCTCACTTAAACCTTCGGTTCAGGTGGGTTAAAATTCTATGATACAAGAATAATAGATACAAAAACCTAGATACAAGGACTGTTAGCTATGTGCCCCCTAGGATTTGTTTTGCTACCATCATATCACATTAAAGTGTTGCAAAGACACCAGTATGAACATCAAAACTTAACAATAAGCTACGAAATTCATTATGATTATTATTATAAATACCAGTCATATCAAAACGTATAGAACCTTTTATCTTTAAGCCCGAATGGCTGTATGGAATATCTGATCACGTACCAACCCATATCTATATCCCAATATACATCCAAAAATGATAACTTATTTCTTATATTTACATTTGTTGCAAATTATGGCACTAACATTACTCCAAACTTTCTTTTTTCTAATGACCTAGAAAGCTGTTTCAATTAACATGACGTAACAAAAAATAGCTCAACAATATTGCAATTTTGATTAACATACATAACATACATAATAAATTAATATAACTCTACTTTTGACAAGGCAACACTGTTTTATTATAATTATGTGAAACATTAACGAAACTTCACTCGTACAGTTGGAAAAAATCCCGCTTGAAGTTCGGCGGAATATTACTACTTCCGTTAAAGTCAAACACACAGAGCGGTTGAACATTGAAAAACAAGGCGATTGAAAACAGTTACAGAGTATTTTCAGAGGAAATCGTATCGCAGAATTAGATTTAAGAGCATAATGATTTCTTCGGACATTTTAATTTATTTACGGAACGAAACAGACAGAAGCAAAAGGAGTTAAACACCCCATCATACGGCTCTTCCCAACGCGGAGGACTCCGCAGAACGCGGAGCAGTGTTTAGTTGACACGGAAAAGCTAATGTCTTTAATTTTCTTTCAAACTCGCTTATAAAATGTTAAAGTGAAATTTCCTTTAGGTTTAAATCATAAAGGGATGATTAAGCTTTCCAATGGTACAAAATTCTAACAAATCGAGAAAGATTTTTTTCCGCTATTGGTGTTTAATCAAAATAAATATAAACTTTTAGTACTAAATGTAACCGTTCAACGCCATTTTAAAAAAAATACAAATCTCTAAAATCATATCCAATTTTCAAGTCATTATCTTAACTTTGTAATGAATTATAAGCGTTTAAAGGGAACAGCGTCGATAAAAATTAGGTCGTACGATGTTGGTTCTGCTGAACTTGCGGAATATGTTGAAATGGAACTGACTGAACGCGGAGGAAAGTTTCGTTTACGATATACAAATTTAAGTGTTTTGCCTCTCATTTCTCTTAAGTGACAATTTGTGCAAAATGCGACTTTTTTATATTTAGATGGACCAACCTGTATAAAATCGACATTTTTAATCATTTGTACTGCCCATATATCAGTGAACAAATATATGTCTAAACGTGTAATTTTTGTCTTTTGTATCACATATAATAGATGTAGCGGGTTGTATGCAATAACTGTCTTTAAAAAAAAAAAAATTTAAAAGATAAATCGAAAACCATGAAAACGAACTTCTGAAATATAGAGAACATCGGTTGAACTAAAACAACAGAAAATTTATTTACCAAACAAAAATGCACAAATGTTGTAAAAGATCATAAGTGCATCGGAGTTAGTGATGATTTAGTGTACATTATATTAGGAATGTGAAATGCGCAGACTTATTTATTACGCCAAAGAAAGATAAACTAATTAGATGTCTTAAAGTGCATTTAAAACTTTTGAATGTTTAGTCACAATTAAAACAAAATTTATCAATAAAGGGATGTTTGATTCTTTGAATTTTTTAAATACACTAGAGGTTGACCCGTGCGTGCACGGGTTGACATTGCATATCGGACATTTACGAAATAGATACATCGACACATTCATACTGTAAGGTACTTTTGAAATAAACAATGAATGTGAATATAATTCTGGTATTTTTGTTTTTATTTTGTATTGATTTTTTTTTTTTTTTTAATTTGAAATATTGAACAAATCTATAAGCCTACAATAATGCTATTAATTTCACTACACTATCCAAAGTTAGAATAATCTAACCGTGTCTCGGAACAGGCCCTCACCACAGTTTGAATGCCTTCTATATACCCGTAATCTGCATAACCCGTAATGTAGCAGAAAATTGTAGAATCGCTTCGAAACGATTTTGGAGAAAATTAATGAAGTTGGATTGAAAATAACAGTCAAATTATTCGTAACAAACCTTTTTGAGACTGTAAATACCTTTCATCTAAAAATTTATCCATATAATGGAAGAATTCAACACTTTTTCACCAACGTTTTTTTTTACTCGCTTCAAATTTACACACCATGTTGACATTCGGAACTCTCGCGATTTTTCATAGTAAATGCACTGAGTTAGAGTTATCTCCCGTATTTTGTTTGCTACAGAGACAATACACAGAACGCATTCTATCGTTAAACCGGGTCCGTAGGACATTTATCGTTTTAATGATAGAACATTCTATCTACACTCTCCTAAGAAATATAATGTGATTTTTTTTATGAAATCAAATATGTCTTTGTCTTTAGTTTATGTTTCCACAATATCACATTTGCATGGATACACTCAGAAACGATAATACAAATACGTGTTAATTTTCATTGGAAATTTGCTGTATATTCTGTTCATATATATTTATGATTTCTTATGATCGAAATTATAAAATAACAAAATATATATATCATTACTTTGTCTTCTCTGATTTGAACACCGTGATGAAGCTGTGATTTAGTAATGCGCACGCGCAAGATTGTAAAATCCAAAAAATCCAGATGATTTCCGGAATGTTTTGAGGAATTTTCGTTGATTATTAATTAGCGAAGCTTAATTGAGAAAAAAAAAAGTAATCTTCAAGTTCCAGGATGTTTAAAATATATCAAAACAAAAGACAGTGCCCTTCCGATTTATTGGTATTAAAGGCCAAAAATTCGAAACTATTATTTTAATATAGTAGTATAGATTTTAGATATTGAGTAAAACTGCAAATGGATTATAGAACGGTGAAAGTCGAAAATGACATAAAAGCGTAGATATGTACATGTACATGATAAATTAAACTGTCTCCAAGTTGCAAACAATGATATGACAGTTCTTTTTCAATATTTGGTTTTCATGGTTGTTTCAAACTTAAACTAATGATTGGTTTTGCCATTTCTTGATATTTTCATTGGTATATGTCTGTTTAATAAAATGATTGCTGTGTGTAAAGACTCCGCATTCTACAGGTACGTGCTCCGTGTTCTGCAGATCAAATACATTTTTTAGCTCCGCGTTCCAACGATCCAATTTTTATCGACCCTGTTCCCTTTAAACGCTCATAACTCATTACAAAGTTAAGATACTGACTTGAAATTTGGATAGAATGTAGATTTATAATTTTGACATATTTGTATTCTTTAAAATTACGTTGAAATGTCTTTGAACGGTCATACTTGTTACTTAAAGTTTATGTTTACAAATATTATCGACGATTTTGATGTTTAAACACCAATAGTGAAAGCTTAATCATCTCTTTATGATTTAGTCCTAAAAGAAATTTCAGTTAAACATTTTATAAGCGAATTTGAAGGAAAATTAAAGACCTTAGCTTTTCCGTATGACATTAACATTGCTCCGCGTTCTACAGAGTCCTCTGCGTTCGGAAGATCCGTTCGATGGGGGTGTTAAATTTGACATTGTGAATGGACTACACACGAAAGACCGGTGATATTGTGTTTGCAATTTTGATCAGGATTTGTTAAAAAAGTTAGACATGAACTATAACTGAATTTTTACTACTTTGACAAATTGCAAATGTAATTTTTAATGACGCTTTGTTACAATGTCTACCCATAAACATGATCTCACGTGAATTCTAAGCCGTGATCATTCATCTTCTTAAGTGATGCTATATTGTGAAAGAAAGAATGAATAAAATTTCGTATTAAGGTATAGATATGTTTTTAACGGAGCTTATCTTGATGCATAAACATATGTGTTTTCATTACGATACTAAGTGTGTTTTAACGTGAGTTGGTTAGTTTGTATACATAGAAAGTAGTGACCCAGATTATTCATGTGCTACTTTAACCTCTTGTCCCAGCCTGATGTTACGCAGGAATAACAGCGAATTGCTAAAATAGTGTTTTTTAAAGAGAAAATCACAAGTGTTTAGGGACAGGAACATCCTCCTCGATTGAAACCCCCGAGGTAGTTAACTCTTTTTAATAGAAATTCCCTTAAAGTCATGAACACAACATGTTCCATATCTGAAAATTAACTGAAAATAAACGATTTATTTAAAACAACCCCAATCTGCATCTAAAAAGAGGAAAGATATGCCGCCTCGCTTAGTAACTGTGACGGAATAAAACATCTGTCGGTCACTTTGGTACGATAACATCCGAGAAATACGTTTTAATTTTATTGGCGCGCAAAAAGACTCCTTGGATTTTATCGTTCACTAGTATGATTACGTCAATGAAAGATGTTGACTTCCATCTCAGTTACCTAGCTTGTCTTCGAAAAACTCGTTTACAATGGTATAGTAGGTTTACAGAAGAAAGTACAATCATTTTAAAAGCGTAATGAGGAATAGATATATTTACTGCGATAATATCATCTCGTGCTTGTTGGATATATAAAGCGGATACATGTTTTATAGTCCCAAATATGACGAAGGGTTAGTAATGTAAACAAACGAAGAGGCATACCTTTCCTCTTTTTATATGCAAGGGGGAGGGGGGTGTTTTACATGAATGGTTTATTTTTCGTTGATTTTTAGGTTTTTGAAATTAAACAAATTGTGTAAAGAACTTTAAGGAAAGTTCTATAAAAAAGTCCACTACCCTCGGGGGTTTAAATCGGGGGTTGGGGTGGGTGGGTCCTGTCCTCAAGCACCTGTGGTGAAAATATATAATGATGATTTGATTTTAGCCGACTGGTTTACTTAAATAAAATATTAAATACAAATACTTTGCAAAATCAAATGAATCATGATCATTTTTTTTCTAAATTAAGTGATAAACATATTTAAAGCTACTAGGGCTGTGCGATGCACCGAAAAGTTCGGTGCACCGCGATTAATTCCTGTCGATTCGGTGCACCGATCAGGAATTCCGGATTTCGGTTCGGTTCGGTTCGGTTCGGTTCAAAATTTACCTAATATGTATAAACAAAAATGTCCGCCAGTAGACGCTCAGAAGTGTGGGGACATTTAAATTCTTATCAGTTGATGGAAAAGAAGATAAATCAACGACTATTTGTACCTTGTGTACATCACAATTTAAATATACAACTGGATCTACCAGCTCAATGTATGCTAATTTTAATTCAATTTATTGACTAAAACCACATGTGGCGCAAATCATATATACAGTTTGAGTATACAAATATAGTTATAGTACATAGATTTTCTTATATTAATTCTTGATGATTTAACATCTGCTGGATTAAGAATTTTATAAGAACTACATGCGTTATTAAAAAGTGAACAATATTCACCTCGTACATGTAGTTGTTTATAAAGAAGACATACATATTTAAAAAATGATGTTCACTTTCAACAACACTATGACAATTAATACAATATCTTTCATCCCTTGGAATAATAGGGTTACAATATCTTCCAGCCTCTATCTGTAATTTGTGGGCACTTTTTAAATAAAAACAGCTTCTTGGAAATGGAAAAATTTAAGCATGGTTGAATTTCAAGCTTGTTCAGATTTTGTATTATTATTAATTGCCTGTAGAATGGCAATTTTCCATTACCCTTTTCCTTGATATTTTCAATGTCTCTGAAAACTATATTTTCAAAATACTTTTTCAATTTTTTTTTTCAAAATCGTTTCTAGATACTGTATTAGCATGTGAACCAATGATATCATCAAGTACTCTTTGTATACAGTTCTGCCAACAAGTTTTTCCATATTTCCTCCAAGTTTTTCATCCTCTAAATATTTAATATTTATATTAACATAATATTGTTTGTTTGTTATCCTTAAGTAAAGGAATCTGCAAGGTAAACATAATTATTTTTATTTATAATGAGAAATATTGAGGCTGATATATGTTGAATCGAATCGAGCCGAAAAAAACCGAACCGTAGCATTTTGAATCGAAACCGAACCGAATCGAATGAACCATGAATCGTCCCAGCCCTAAAAGCTACTTCTAGTTACATAAAAGACTGTCGAAAAAGGGTCATGCCTTTTGCAGGGTCTATATTCTATAAATGCCAAAGACGGGTTATGTACTGATAACGCTTTGCCAGGGAACAAACCTCCCGTTTAATGGTTACTGCTGATGCACAGTTGCATGTATTGCAAATGTCTGGAGAAGACCATAACAAACATAATACCGGTATATGGTTTAAAGAAATTGAAAGGTATGTGCAAGAAAAAACAAAATATACAAAACTATATCGCAATCTATGTGCATAAGGATCATTGAATATTTCATACCCCGTCCCGAATTTTATAAAACAAAAAAATCTTTTGTTTATTACCTGTTTATAACCAAATTACTCAAACTTCAAGTGCGCAAAAACTGTACGGAAAGTTGAATGCAAATGAAAGAACAATTGACGTGCTTCAAACAGTTTTTAATGATTCGTTTTTCACGTGTTAAGACACTCAGATGTTCTTACGTAATACATCTCTCAAAACTCCTTTCAATTTTTCGAAAATGAAAAATTTATTCATTCAAAATTAAAATTTCATGAATAAAGATAGCAGGCGCAACAATTACATGGTATATAATAGATTGATATTTATACAAGTTTGTAATCACTTGTTTAGCTTGCATCAACAACCAAGGTAAGGAAAAATTCAGAATTTATGCTTAATTTAGAAAAGATACTTAGATTGTTGCTTCATGTTCCCCCTGTAATAATCATTTGAGATGTCATTGATTGTTTTAAGAAGATATCTGAAACAATAAATAAATGCTCCAAATTTCAGCAAGATAAAATTTAATGATAAACTTCTTTATGTTGAGCACTTATTGCTTTAGTCACATTTTTTTTTTAAATCCCTAGTTTCCTATTTGAAAGGTTAAACCACTTCTTTCTTTTCGATATATAAAAATCAAAAGCAGAATTTTAATCAAACTTAAGATGTTGATAAAATGAACTTTGAACAAAGTTGTGGTTAATTGAGTTATCAAAATAATAAAGCTAAATGTGATAAAGCACAATCACATACCTTTCTTTTCCAGGTTTGAAAAATGAGTTGGGCGTTTTTTCTCGTTTCAATGGTTTTTATGACGTGTTGTTTGAGGACTGAGGGACAGTCGTGCCAAAGTCACAAAGAAATCGATGGATGTTCCGTTAACCCTGGAGGTCCTTTTGTCTACAAAAAGAAGTTTACGTCAGCTTGTAATTTGCATGACCATTGCTACAACTGTGTAAGAATTTTATTTTCTTGAACATGAAAATGTACACAGACAAAAAACAAACAATCGATTTGCATTATTTTCTGAATATTTTATAATTCTGCTATTGCTTTTTTCCCCCAACATTTCTTCGAAATTGTCATATGTAACTCATTCATATCTTTAGGCCCTGCATTTTAAAAAGGATAGGACTCACTGCGACCTGAAGTTTTTGAAGGATATGCAGAAAATCTGTACTAAAGAATCTTTCGTCATAAGGCCTATATGTGTTAATGTTGCGAAACTTTACAATGTTGGTGTGCGAAAATTAGGAGAGTCCAACTTCCAAATACCTTCACTTAATTACTGCAAGGAATCGTGGGTCAGGAAATGTGTTTTATAGTACTTAAAAACAAGTACAAATAAGAATATGGAGTCGCAGTACTAAAGTTCCAGAAAGCGCTCATCAAGATTTGCACCTACTTTTCAAGCATTGTTTTTGGTTTAAATTTTTTGAATATATCAAAATAATGATATTAAGAATAAATTACATTATGAACATGCGATCCAGATCTATTAATACATGTTCTTTTCTAAACTATGTTTGTTCGTTTATAGGTGCATCATTTTTATGAAAAACTGTATAAAAAACTAAAGTTGTTTGTTTGTATCTATTTTATTGTATTGGATCGGAATTTCGCACTAATAAACATATTACATGCATAATATATTAGAGATACATGTTTATAATACAATATTTTACAATTTCTCTATTCCTAGCAGAAAACATAACATTTGCTTTAAAGTAGCTTATTTACCATTAAAGTAACATACATGTAAATTATGCATCAAATCTGACGATTCGTGTAAGCAAGTTTATGTTTCAGAATGAAACGTAGCTGCGGATCTGTAGTCTGTTACGTGAGAAAATTCGGGTTGGCACGTCGTATGTCAACCAAACTTTGTGAGTAGAGTTATTAGACAGGTGCTATTAAATAGAAAAACGAAATCCCGGTGATCAATGTTGGCAAGAATTCTTATAAATGATATCTAAACATTTGTTGCATTTGCAATTAAATCCGCCCAGAAACCTACATGTAGTTTACTAAACTGTCAGTCACTGTGTTCCAATTTCGTTTTCCAGACTTTTTTCGTTATGGTTTTGCGAACTGATTTCAAACTTCCTGCGTAGCTTTCGCTACTTTTAATCAACAGGTATTTACAAAATTAATTTTCAAAAATGACGTTTATATACGATCGGGTTAATGTACAATTGATCAGTGTTCCATGAATAAGTGAGAAAATGAAGAGAGGGATTCATCCAGCAGATCTATCTGTAGCATTCCATTTAAAACAACATTCAAAACAGCAATTTTCACTCATCAAATTTGACGTTTGTTACTTTTTATTAACATATGATAAAATTATTTTTTGAAAATCTCATATTTATGATTGGGTTCGTGCTACGCCGGTGCGGCGATTTATAAAAATAAACACAAATGGACCCACAAATTAAGAAATAATTTTAAACGACTCGGTTTTTTTTTAACTCATCGGACTCGTCCTTTAAAAAACTCTTTCATCGAATATTCTCCAGACCTATTAAGCATATGAAACGACAAATGTTTTAAACTTTGGGGTGCCGGTACATGGGTAGGGGATATATACTGATTATGCAATACTCTCAAAATGCATGTAAACGATAATTTACGCAATACATTGATATAACACGATTTAATAAAATGTTTAATATCGATGTCGGATATCTTAATTGAATTTTAAGAAATTGTTTTGGCAAACTTTATAATTTTCAAAGATTTGCGCAAGGGGTGCACATTGCTAAGAGATGATAACAAAAACAATCAAAACAAAATCGCGTAAACATATTTTTGCCAAAGTTTATAAATTGATAAAATGTACATTTATCATTTGAAACAAAGCTTGTATGATTGAGCCTATATTGTGCCGAGTAAAGGACTATCTTAAAGCTGACATGAATTTTTAAAAGCATTCGGTCGCCATATTAGTTTCGATCATTCCCCAACTGCCACTGGGGTATATATACCGGTCGAGAAAGTTACGGCCGGTTGCTTTCCGATCGAGACATTCAGGTTGCACGTAATGTAAATGCATGAACTACACATTGTAGTAAAATGTTTGTAAAAAAGAATAAAGGAAACTAAAATCAATAAAACACAAATTATATTTATTCTTTGAAAGAATTTACATGGTATCCGTATTATTTTGCACAAATAGTGCTGTTTTACTTCGCATACACATCGAACACGTGTGTCGTTCATTCAGAGTGCATAATGTCTGCATCGTTTTGAAGACTCCCGCGGCACTACATCCAACACAGTAGATAAATGACAGTAAATCCAAGAAAGTAACAATGTAACATCGTTTTAACAAAAACACTACGTTTCTAAAATCCATGCGGTCATTGACATTGCTGGATCTGCCAGATGAGTGTGTGGTTTGCGCATGAGCGATGTTGTAACATACACAGGAAATCATTCTACAATTATCGAGGATTTTTGAAATATGTGTGCCTGGATTTCAGTTTGTCTTGTTTCGTCGTTCATTGGATATCCCTTAATGGACCAGTGCAGTGGTTGTCGTATTATTTTTGTTTAAAAGGCGTTTCTTCTAGTCTGTTCGTCCAGTGTAACGTGTTCGGGTGAATGAAATACCTGAATGCAGTGAAGCATGAATAGTGCTATCGGCCTTATATAGGGGGTGTGTCGCGATGAGCAGAACAATAGAAATCGACATCTTATATGGTGGTAGTCGGAGATAAAAGGGAAATATTGCGTTTTTATGAACTCATGTCAGCTTTAAAACATGTTTCAATCTGTATTTATGAACTCATGTCAGCTTTAAAACATGTTTTAAGTTCAAAATGAACAATCTTTGTTGCAGCCTTCCTTTTAACGATTGCGTAAATAAGTTAACTGATATTTTTTTTTACTGAATATAGTAAGCCTTTAAGTCGAGGAACAGCGTGTACTAATAATAGATCAGTCCAAGATAAATAGTTGATGCCTTTATTATGTTTGAAATATTAAAGGAATGCATTAAATTTCTACACATGGCAGTATTTTATACGTATGAGCGTATTGTTAGATGCTTAAGGCCGATTGTCAGCAGTCCAATTTCAATTATTTTCTTCTAGTTTATGAGTAATGAAGACTACGAAACACTGACTGGTAATACAAAGAATTCATTTGAAGACCTTGTTTTATATTTTGAGGAGAACTTCACTAGAAAAGAACTTATCTAAAGTTATTCGTAACCAAAATAAGAAAAAGTGTTAATGAACAAATGCACGGTTTAACGGACGCACAAGTTTAACGAACCATCCCCACAACCAGAGAATGTTTAATGACACGATTTGTTCAAAGTAATCTTTGATTCAGTCATGTAACTAATGAAATGTTTTTGCAACCTTGCACTGAATCAAATTGCTCGAACACTCTAGAGTGAAGATGACAACAACGTGATTGTTAAAAGAGTTTTAAATGGAAATTACATGTATATACATAAAAGCCGTGACTTCAAACTATGAAAAGCGTTCCGTACCTACAGAAGATGCAAGAACAAACCTTTCTAACACCTTTGATGGGTGAAGGGACTGATGGATACATTTTTGAAGTATTGAGATCGTAATTTGCTGATGTATTGAAGAATCAAAATCAAGAAGATGGTTTTAAAATGGTGATGGCTTTATTGTTAATAGGGACTTCAGTGCTGTGGAAGAAGGTAACTTTTGTTTGAAAATTCTTCTTTTTAAGGAGGCTGCGTGGTCAACAAATTAACCATCAGATCTGCCTAAAACACTGACATAAGATATTTATCACAAACAACAAACATTTAGCATTTAGTAAAGAAAAAATCCAAATATTTTAGTTTTAAAATTTGATTATTTTTCTCTATCGTTATACAGAGATCTTCTTATGGAAATATAAACAGTCTAAAAATTGCCTCGACCATCGAGCCCTCTTAAAGAAGCTTTTAACTGGATGATTTATAGTTAATTTAGTAAAAGGAAGAATAAAGACGTGGAAACTAAACACACTAGTTCTTAGTTGTGGATTCACTACGCACAATATTTAATCACTTGGTGGTATGAACTTACTAAGTTAGGACCAGAATCGTTGGTTGCTGTGCTCACATCGCTAGCATCTTACTGTACCTTGGATATTACATAAAACCAAACACAAATCTAGAGTTAAAATGAACACCACAGTCACTGATGAAGCTAGGCGCAGATTCGTAAATGATTTTTACAGTAATCAATAAATAAATGCATAAAATGGTATAAATGTTTAAGACTTTTATTTGTTATCATTACATATATCTGCATATTTTGTTTACAAAATCACGAAGAGATAGAAAGTAACTTATCTTTCACGATTCCTTAAAAGGCACATTCACCCCCGCCCCCGAAAAAATAGTACTCCTGGTGATTATATTGTTGATCTTTACTTACCTTGTTCTAGAGGAGGATGTCGATCACACTGTCATTTACTACATGTAGATTCTCTGATGCGCAATGCCAGTGCTTTTTTATCGGCTCAAATGCAATCTTCCAAAGTAAAGGGTTTTTGATCGGCTCCGCTCTACATAAATCCTTGACCAAATTGACAGAGTTTAAAAGGGTTCTCTGGTTGGTCTCATTACAGTTTACATGATCCTATAAGAAACTTTGTTTCAACAAGTATATCGATGGTAATTGTACATTGATCAATGTTGAGCCGTTGTCAAATGAATTTAAGACATACTCTTAAGTAATTGCCTTAATGCTGTCGGTGTTTGATCCGAGTGTACCCATCTTTTCTATTTTTTAATTTATTTGATTACTAAAAACAACTTGTTTATATGAACATACATTCTCTCACCAGAGGTCGTGCTACTCTCTCACCATGGGTCGCGCTACACAACCTTCGCTTACACCTCTGGCTGACTTCCGAGTGAAAACTATAGTTAGTACAGGAAGTGTTGGACCGCATGAGCAAACTATTGTCGACGTCGAACACAAAATAGTCTTGATAGATTAAAGAAACATGGCTGACCCAGTGTACATGTTTTAATGTTTAATGAAATAATAGCATGAGGAGGAATTAATGGCGATTGAATATAAAATATCATCGTTCTGCAAGTCTTTATATATCGACAAGAGACGTTCAACCCCGAAAGTTCGCTCATATGAAGAGGTTTTAAGTGAACTAACATAATACCGAAATATCGGTGATTTGAGGACACATTACAGGATCAATTTTGAGATATTATCAGAACCGCTTTGGTTTTGTTTTTTCGCGTTCAAGTCTGTCAGCTACGTCATGCATAAACAATACCCGCTCTTAAACCACAAACTTTTTCTTTGGTGGATTCAGCTTACCGCTGATTGGCTGCTGTTGCAGACTAATTATATATGCACGGACAAAACAACACTGAATTTATCAGAGAATTAAAAATTCATCGGGTTACTTTTGACTGTCGGAATTTTGGTATTTTTTGAACGTGTATACTTGTAACAAAACATACATACGGTACATATAGCTGTAGTTCTACGAAGAAAATGTGGTTTAGTGCATGTATATACGATACTTACGAAAAACTTGAAATTTACGGCGCGCGAAATATACGCTAGTTTTGAACAGATTAACATATCGTACCACATTCTGTAAAAATAATCTATTAAAATATTCTTCATTCCGTTTACTCTGTTCATATATGTAAATGTCGCTTAACTTGCCCCACACTTTCTCCTAATAAACAATCTTTATAGACCCCGGAAAGCGGATCAAGAGTCGGCATTTATATGTAAACACCCCACTGTATAGGGCTTATGTTGCCGTTTAAAAGAATTTCAGAGACAAACGAAGAAACGACAACTGCGGTAAAATGTATTAGGATATTTTGGTATATATTATTTACTCAGAATGTTGTAGGGTTAAAGTAGAATAAACGAATCAAGAACTTGTCTAACGAAGATGGCTCAATTTTACGTACACGTACAGACCCCCTTGCACTTTCCATGTCCTTTCCGTCTCAAGTTCTCTCATATCTTTCAATTCGTTTGTTGACTGTCAATTGCCGATCGGAAAGTGTAGAAATTGAGAAATTCTTCCCTATTACTTCGAATGGAACATGTGAGTAAGCAGAAAACATGACAATAACAAACCGTCAACCATCTCAAAAATCCATAAAACGAAATACAAATTCAAAGCAGAGCAACATGGACCTCCAAAAAGATAGAGGTAGGATCAGGTGCCTAGGAGGAGTGAGCATCCTCTGCTGACCGGTCACACCTGCCGCGTGCTCCTTATCACAATTGGGAATGTCATAATCGAGTAGGTAATACATGTACATTATACATTTATATAAATGAAATGAAAGCGGAGAACATGCAACTTTATTTTTTTTAATGCCATTGTCGCAAACCACGGCCAAATGTACGCTCCTCTCCCATCTAGGAGAGAGCTTGATGCGTACTCTGGACCGTGGCTTATCACCCGTTTACAGGGAGTGTGAGAAAGACAGAAAGAGAAAGGGAGATAGAGAAAAAGTTAAGCATATATTAAACACAGAGGGAGAGTCAATGGCGTGGGAAAGCTTATGCATTGCGTAAGCGTGCATAAATAACCCCGCCTAAGAAAACAATAGACCAATCAGAAAGTTTTACCGGCAGTGTGTATTGTTTATGCATGACGTAGCTGACTGAATTGATCGTGACGCTATCAGAAAAACAAAACCAAACCAAAGCTGAACTGATAATATACCAAATTTGTATTGTAATTTAAAACCCTTTCTAAAAAGGGGGTATACAGTTAATTATCTTCTAACATCAGTAATCATGTCAATTGGTACGATGAAGAGAAGTGTTTTCAGAATCTTTTGCTGGACCGGCGAAAAGCTTACTAACACATATATATTGGTAGTTACCCCTTCCTTTTCAATACTGCCAGGTGTTGAGAAGGAAGGGGACTTTACATAATTATTTCATAAAACATTTTCTGGCTACTTAAAATACTCATATCTTCTGTGGTGGGTCATATTGAACTCGAATTCGATTCTCCGGTTTCCTGTTTTAAAAAAAATAGATTTTTTTCAAGCTATATCGCACAAAATGTTGTAACTTGTCAGTTATCTATTAAAATTATAATGCTTTCTTTGGAGATTCACGCGGGAATGAACTAATGAAGTTGTAGTTAGCATTGCAGAAAAAATATGTTACATAACGTTATGTACATGATTTTTTTTTCTGTAATGCTAACTATAGCAACCTTCATAGCCCCCATGAAACACAAAAGAAAGCATTTTACTTTTAATAATTACATCTCTCTATGAATCTTTTTTTTTTCAATGACAGGAAGTGCGTAAACGATTGTTATTGTCGATCAGCAGGGTTTAAAGAAGGAACAACTAATTTCCCTTAATTGTGAACTTCTTCTACGACTTGTTTGTAGTCTGACGTCCGTGAAGTTCGTGGTCTCTATGTACCTATAGATCTGATCAATCACGAAATTATCCACGCAAAGTCAACACCAAAAGTACAATTAAGACATTAATGAATGATATATTAACATTATTTAATAAAGGTATTTAAAATAATGTTGATATCTTTAAAGCTAAACAATACATTTTAAAGTATATTAAAAAAGCGTGAGAGGAATGCGTATGTACCAGTGTTCATACGCAGATAAGTCGATTTCAATTTTGCTGAGAAATTAAACAAAATCGCATGTTCAATAAGAAATTCGTTTACAGACTTTGTAACATTCAGAAATTCATTTGAAGGAGATAATACATTGTAATCGTTTTATAGATATTAAGACGCAGATCTAGAGGAGGGTTGGGGAGTTTGGATGCCGCATTAAAAGTTCATGCATAATTTTCACTCGATTGAACCCCCTCCCCCTCCTTTCATGGAAAACAAATCTGGATCTGCATATATATATATTTAATGGTGACTCTTAACATAGAGTATTTGAAATCCTTGTCAAAATATGTTTTATAACAGTGAACATTATTCTTAAATGTTTCCATGACTGTAAATTTAAGAAATAAAATTATTAAATTTGACATCGCTTATAAATGTTAAAATGATTTTAAAAAATAGGAAGAAAACAAAACCGATGAAGTATTTGATGACCTCACTCAAGAGAGCGTTGAAAAAGATGAGAAGAGCGAAGACAGGAATCAGGATGTTGGCAGAGGTAAGAGAATCTGAGTCACAAAAGAAACAACGTAACGACTCCGCCAATGGGTTCGTATTTGCGACTCGCCAATGGGTTTATTTGCGCTGCTATGTCGTTTTTGTCATTTTTATCTATCACTAACGAATGATATTACATGTACTAAATCAAACTGAAAAAGTGTTATCACGTTTTTTAAAGAAGAGAGTGATAGCACCTACTCAAATTGGTAACAACGTTTAATCAAATAGCCAATATGTGATATTCGCAAAAAGAAATAAATGATATCACCAATGACAATTTAAAAGAATAAGTGATATCACTCATTCAGAAAAGTGGGATGATATCGCATATTTAAAAAAGTAAAATCAGCATTGTTTATATATAACTTCATAAAAACTATTTAAAGACTTATTTCTTAATAAATACATGTATACTCATTAATCCTCATACATATACATATTACGCAACAGGCAATGAAGTCATCTCATCCTCATCAAAAGAAAGTGTATACGTTTCTTGTGACAAAACAGATGAGAGAGCAAAAAGTAGGTTGAAAAGATATCATCAAAAAGTTTGCAATTCATTGATAAAATTCATTTCCTGATGAACAAAAATTAAGAAAATTAACTGTTATATCTTCTATCATGAATTTTTAGCCACTAGTATTGCAACAGCTGAATGTGGCACAGAAAGCGAAGAAGCAACGCAAAAGATAAAGGGCATTCTAATGACCAACAATGTCACCAACACCGTACCTAGATTTGATTTGTTATTTACATATGGTCTGATTTGAATCATTGTATTCGTTGAACACCTATTTTCACGGCTTCGGTGGCCAAGTTCATCTATAAAAACAAATGTTCATTGAAGCAAAATCCATTTGAATTCAATAAACAAACAAGTTTTGGGGAGGGGGACTATTTTTTCGTGCGGAAGGTTTTTTTAGACAGAAATGACAGACACAAACAATTTTATGAATTTTCAATATAGTTTTCTTTTTATTATTCTTTATTCATTAATGCGCATATTTTCAACATTTAATAGATTTGTAACACATTCTATAGGTTCTGTACGACATGTACAAAATTAAATCGTGAAAGTGTGAAAGACGTTCGGCATAAAATCATGCAAATAAATAGAAAATGTCTGGAATTTTTAAGCCAAATTTTGTGAGAATTTTGCCTTTTAAACCCTATATCTAAAAATTGACATCATTGACCCCCATGTTTTTTTTTATGTTAAAAAAATACTGAATACATAAATTATCTAAATATCTAGACAAACCGGGTTATTCTGATAAAAATCTTGATATTCAAAAAGTTTTTATTTTAAATCAAACTAACTATTATTGAAACTGTCTATTTTAAGTGCAAAAAGGTCACCAAAAAATTATGCAGCTTCAAACAATTTTTTGTCGTAAACCCTCTATTCAGTCTGACCATGGTGCATAATTGATAACACTATTTGATGAAATATGTTTACTAAATTAAAAATACCGGCAAAAAATCCTAATCAGGCAGAAATTGCATTTTAGGTGCAAAAAGGTTAAATTAAATGGGCCATAACTCAGGGGGATGAAAACTAACCCCCTTTTTTCTTTGTATTTCCTAAGTATGTTTTGTCTACAGATTTCAATGATACACTTCTTGTAGCATTCTTTAACACTGGATTACTATGATTAATATTAGTTGTCAATGACCCATCACATGAAATACACACTATGCATTTCAGACACTTAATCAAGGGCAATAATCTAAACATACATTACACACAGAGTTGTTGTTCTTACAGATAATCCTTAAGTTCCTCTTTTTCTTGAATTTAAACATAATTCAAATTTATTTGAAATTTAAACTGAAATTGAGGTTAAAGTTCAAAGTCAAGATAAAATTCATTGAAATGAGTTACGTCATAATTTTTTAAACAGTCCATAAAATTTTCACTTTATGTCAAAACAAAGTCTTTGAACCGATCTGGTAACTTGTGTTGCCGAACTGGTCTCGTACGCACAGAGTCTCCACGGTCTGTCTCAATCTTATGGTCATCGTCCACGTCAGTGATCTTCAGGTTGTCCCCATCATCTGGTACCTTACTTTGTGGAAGATCTATGTTGGTCACATCATCTGCATCATCAAGTGGAACGGTACCGTCAAGCTCCAGATTTTTCACTTGCTTTACGTTTCTTCGATATGTACCTCCATGTGGTGCTCTCAGCAAAACTTCATTTCCTGTTCGTCCCACGACCTCGTATGGTTTTGTCTCGAAGGCGGGTGAAAGTTTGTTTTCTTTGGGCTGCTGCACCAACACCTGGTCTCCTACCTGTACTTGACTGTATTTTGCGTTTCTGCTCTTGTCTGCATATTCTTTCTTTCTTCTTTTATTATCCAGTCTTTAACGCGGATATCTTCCTCATCTCTCTCTCTCTGGAAGGCTGGGAATCTGGGTCTTCACTGGATATCGGAAAATGAGTTGGTTTGGTGCAACTCCAGTTACTGTGTGTGGTGTGTTTCTATAAGCTGATAGGAATTTTGGCAACTCCTTTCCCTCAACATGAGCTGTCCTGATAGCTTTTAATAAAGTTTTATTCTGTCGCTCTACTTCTCCATTAACTTGCGGCCAATAAGGTGTTGGTGTTTCATGGTTGATGCCGTATTCCTCTAAAAACTTCTCAAATTCTGTAGAACGAAATTGGGCTCCATTATCACTACTCAGGGTGTCAGGAATATCATATCGAGCAAAAGTCTCCTCTAAACATTCAATGATCTTGGTTGATCCTGTGTTCTTCAAAATGAAAGCTTCAAAGAAACGACTGTAATAGTCAACATACACCAATACTGATTCTCCTGTTGGAAACGATCCCAATAGATCAATTGCTGTAGCTTGTAATGGATAATCTGGAAGCACTTTACGGCATAAAGGTTCAGGTGACGATGGACCTCCTACTACTTGACATGCGTAACATTTCTTGCAAACGCGTTCGGTATCGCTATCAATTTTTGGCCACCATACTTTCTCTCTCAGCCGTTGTTTCGTTTTCGTTATTCCTTGGTTTTCCTCATGAGCAGCGCTTAAAACGTTCTCTCTCAAACCTTTCCTATGCTGCACAGCTGTAGACGGCTAAGTAGCTTTCCTCACAATCGGTCCAATTTCACTCTGTGTAACTCAAGATCTCCAGCGGACTCTTTTTCCACCTCCTGAATCGTCAATGTTCTTGGTACTGCTTGCAAAGCCACGAATCTCACAAAATCCTCCGATATCTGACTTGGTGAAGGTGTATCAGATTTATAGATACACAGTCGAGATAATACGTCAGCAACATTCTTGTGTCGAGGAATGTATTTTACTGTGAACTGGAAGGGTTGGAGTCTCAATACCCATCGCTGGATGCGGGCACACGGGTTTGACTTCTTGCTGTAAATGAACTGTAAAGGCTTATGGTATGTTAGCAAATCAAATTCGATGCCTTACAAATACATGTAAAAACGTTCACATGCCCATACAAGAGCTAGGGCTTTCTTCTCGGTCTGCGAGTATCTTCTTTCAACATCAGTCAAAAGTTTGCTTGCAAAGCAAGTAATACGGTGCTCTCCCTGTTGTATCTGTACTAACACTGCCCCAAGCCCCACTGGACTGGCATCTGCTATCACTTGAGTTCTCGCTTTTGGATCAAAATATCCTGATATAAAAAAAAATGAAGGAGAAACTTCAAGAGTACTGTACAACAATATACTCCAGAAGTGGTGTGAATCAGGTGTGGATACTAAAAAACTCAAAAGAATTATTAGAAACTTTGAGGTCACAAAATCTTACCAAAATCAATAGCATCAAAACGTACGATTTTTCAACGCTTTATACAACCATTCCCCATGACAAATTAAAATTTAGGCATTTTGATATCATCGACAGTTGTTTCTTCAATAAAAATGGAAGTCGTAAAAATGCTTACCTTGTCATTGGAAATCTAAAAAATTATTTTGTTAAAAACCATTCTGATTGCACACACAATTACTCTGAAGTTGACATTAAAAAGATGCTTGAGTTTCTGATAGACAACATCTATGTAGGTTTTGGAAATCAAGTCTTTCAACAATCTGTTGGAATTCCCATGGGTACCAATTGTGCCCCATTGTTAGCAGACCTATTTTTGTTTTCTTATGAAGCAGAATTTATTCAAACACAAAAATAAATCACTCGCTGTGGCCTTCAACTCAACATTCAGGTATATCGACGACGTATTATCAATTAACAATTGTTATTTCCATACTTACGTCGACTCGATATATCCCAGTGAACTTGAAATAAAAGATACCACAGAGTCTGCGTCATCTGTTTCATATTTGGATATTTTACTGGAAATGGACATTGATGGTAACCTAACAACATTACTTTATGATAAACGCGATGACTTCAATTTTTCTATATTCAACTTCCCTCACTTATGTAGCAATATACCTTCATCACCTGCATATGGTGTTTTTGTCTCTCAGTTAATTCGATACGCAAAGGCATGCCATGTTTCTAAGGCGAGGCAAGCTACTGACAAACAAGTTGATAAAACAGGACTATTTGTTTGAAGTCATCTTTTCGTAAGTTCTATAGTCGATACAACGACCTTGTCAGCAAATACAATCATCCACTGTGTTGCATGCTGACTGACGTTTTTCATGCTAATTGTTAGACCATAATTTATTACCTAATTGTCTACGGACTTTTCCGTTTTTTCCCGATTACGACAAAGAGCACACGGCGGGTGTGACCGGTCAGCAGAGGATGCTTACTCCTCCTAGGCACCTGATCCTACCTCTATCTTTTTGGAGTTCGTGTTGCTCTGCTTTGAATTTGTATTTTGTTTTATAGATTTTTGAGATGGTTGACGGTTTGTTATTGTCATTTTTTCATCCTAAAGTCTCAGCTTTTGATAAAATTGTCTTCAGATTTCTAAATGCTTATCTTGGTCCGGTCCCCAAGTAAATGTTTGTTTTTTCCTTGCCAAAATTCTTAACGATTCTGACAGTGATGCTAGAAGTGAACTTTCCGCAATATGTAACCAATACCAGGAAACTTCTGATTTCTGATGCTTTTATCGGCGATCTAGCTTCTACTATAGCTTTTACCTATTCTCGGGTCGGGTCGATCCATTTGCCCGGAAGTAGGCGTCAAGTTGTTCCATAGCAATGTCGTACACCGTCTCATCTCCGTCTGGTTTGCGAGCCGCTTAAAATGTGAAATAAATATCCTGCATCTTCATGCCTCCGCAATGCAATGACAGAGCTCTCTAATGTGCCGCATTTTCTATCCCTTTACCGACAACAAATAACTCAAAAGCTCTGCGCCATTTTTGCCATCTGACCCCTACCGTAGTCGGTTCTCCATCACAATCAAATGTTGGAATTCCTCCTAAATCCGTCGTAACTAACTGCGCTATTCTAAATAATAGAATCTGTTCACAATCCTTGCTGCCAATGTAGTATCCTTGTAGGCAATGTTCCAAACATACATTAAACACAGAGTTGTTGTTCTTATATATAATCATAACACTTCTCAAGAAATTCTTGATACAACAACATTGAGGAGTGGGATACGAATTCTGATTCATAATGGGGAAAAAATCATTCTGAGTTTTTTTTAAGCGGTTAACAGTTGGAAACGACTTATTATAAGAACGGCTTTGGTTTGTTTTTCCGATAGCGTCGCGTTCAAGTCTGTCAGCTACGTCATGTATAAACAATACCCGCTCCTAAACCCCAAATTTTTAATTGGTGGATTCAGCTTACCGCTGGTTGGCTGCTGTTGCAGACTAATATTATATGCACAGACAAAACAACACTTCAGTTATCAGAGAATGAAAAATTCATCTTTGATTGTCGGAATTGGGGTATTTTTAAAAAGTGTATACTTGCATACCGTACATATAGCTATTGCTCTACGAAGAAAATTTGGGTTAGAAAATATTTAGCTACAGTGAATGTATACGATACTTACGAAGAAATGTTACGCTAGTTTTAAAAAGATTAATATATCATACAACACTCTGTGAAAATAATCCATAAAAAAAAAATTTCATTCAGTTTACTACTGTTCACACACGTAAATGTCGCTCAACTTGCGACAAACTTTCTCCTAATAAACCATCTGTATAAGCTAACCGATTTCGGAAAGCGGATCAAGGGTCGTCATTTACATGTAAACACACCACTGTATGGGGCTTATGATGGCGTTTAAAAGAATTTCAGAGACAAGAAAAGACATCTGCGGTAAAATTTATGAGGATATATTGGAATAGATTATTTACACAGAATGTTGCAGGGTAAAAGTAAAATAAACGAATCGAAAACTTGCCTAGCGAAGATGGCTCAGTTCTACGTACATGTACATACCCTTGCATTTTCCACTTTTAGATCCTATTTTTGATTTATATTCTGTTATTTATATTTCACAACTATACATCATTGGAATCTTGAACTTCTCAAATAGTCTCGCTTTATTAAAGGATGAAACATTGAAAATCACTTGCGTAACTATTCACTAAAAAAATAGTGCAAGGCCACATCACACCCCTTACTTTTTCTGGTGAAACTAAAACCGAATTTGACAAACGAAGGAGTCAGCTAGCATAGAATAGACATCTGTTTCACCGATGTCTATTATGATCTTGACTTTTAAATTAAGTTTATGATCACTGCACACTCATAAACCACAGTACTGTTTTCAATGATCTAGTACTGTGGAATCATTAGATTTCGTGGTGGCTCAGTTTTTCGTGGAATTCGTGAGTACCTCTCATCCACGAATTAACATTCTCCACGAATTAATAAATTAAGGTTATAAAGACATATCTACTTTTGTAGATATACGATAACACACGAAATTGCGTCCCCACAAACCAGTAAAATTTAAGCAATCCACGAAATTTGGCCCCCACGAATTTTGATGATTCCAAAGTATATTTTTGCCAGGAGAGAGAACACAGACTACAGTGTATACAGTTGTATGCTATGACATTGACTCTCTACATAGCCACTTTAGGTAATTGATGCCCTAAAAGCGAAGACAATCTGAGTTAATTTATGATCCCTGCACACTTATAAACCACAAGTACTGTTTGCAATGATTTAATATAGTTTGCCACAAGAGAGAACACACGTTCCAGACTACAGTGTATATAGTTGTATGCTATGATATCGACTCTCTATACAGACACTTTAGGTAATTGATGCCCTTAAAGCAAAGACAATCTGAGTTATACTGCAATGTACCTGACAACATTTAAATGGTATCCCTCTGAAAGGAACCGACCGCTTAAATTATGGACATACATGTAAGAATAGAACGCTTTGCATGCAACTTTGTAAGTCTTCAAACATTTTGACTAAGAACTAAAGTATCTTGATTCAAGGTCACTGCACAAACTTGACTTTAAAGCACTCTTTAAAGTAATGTATGAGCCAGACAAAATCTTGTGGTGAAAAATATAAATATGGTTAGACAAGTATTTTTCAAACAGGTCTCATATGACCTTGACCTTTGATCCAGAAACTTTGTTCAAGGTCACTGGATACATTTTAGCTAAAGGCGCTCTGTAGCTGAAGTATTAGAAGTACATGTAAGTAAGTTACATATACGTGGGAGCAAGATTCGGCCAACTTGGGTTATATATGGTCTGGACACCTGACCTCCACCCTTTTACCTAGAAACTTGGTTTATGGAGTATGAAAAATCCCTAAAATGATACATAATTCAATGCAAAAATTTATTTAAAATGATATTTTGCATATGCGATGCATCGGGAATAAATTTTTTTGGGTATATTTTATGATACACCGGGCATTTAGAGAAAATACAGCTCTTTTCAATTTTGGGCACTCTAAACATTGAAAATACTTGAAAACTGAAAAATAAACTGTTTTTTGTTATGTGTATTGTTATGTACAGTAAATACGACACAATTAATTTCAAAATATTGTTATTATGTTTTGCTTATCAATTAATGATATTCAGGTGAATCTATGCATCACATATGAAACATTAAGCATTTAATACTTGCTTTACATTAAAATAAAACACAAACTATCCTGATATAAATGCAAAGGTTTTGCATTAGCAAATCTGTATTTTGCAAGTAAATCATCCATTTCTACTTTGAATGTATATTTCTGCCATTTCTAAAGTTCATTAATTTTTTTATTAGTGTCAAAATGGATAGAAAACAAATGACAGCTGCTAAAACGGTTCGGGATCTTGTAAACCAAATTAGGAACAATGCTAGTGATTTTGATGGTTTTGAAAGTTCAGGTGATAAATTTAAATTAGAAAATGTGATATCTATGAACTGTCTTCAGCTTCTAGTGAATGTGTATCATCTGACTCCGATGATTTTGAGACCTTATATCAACTAAAACAAAAAACTTATAGCCCAAAAGTCTACCGTGTATAAATAATTGCCACCCTGCAGCAGTGTGCCGACGGATGAGGACCTGACACCTGAATCGGTGTTTCGGGCACATTTAGGAGATATTCCAGGGTCTGCCCCTCACCAGAGGTCCAACCCGGGTTTTTGTTTTTAATTTTACATAGTAAAATGTACATCAGTCCGAACTGATCGGTATAAGAACTGAGAATAATGTTTTATGTATTATCAAGTAATACAACATGTTCATAATGATTCCGACTCTGAATATATCCCCCTAGCAGCTTACATCAAGGAGAAAAGGCAAAATAGAAATCATGTATAGTGATCCTCCTCTGAGGGAACTGAGTTTACATGAAATAACTGAAGATGCAGAATTTTTAGATTTACTACCTCATCTGCAAAAAGGAATGGAATTGGTCAAACCAGCAATACAAAGCGTCATGCACTGATTTTAAGGGAAAACTTGAGGAAGCTCCACCTGGTGGATTGGGTTGCACAAGAATCCACTCCAATTTTTCAAACTCATGGTTCCTGACGATACGATTTCATATATTCAAATATATCTGAACAAACCTTTAAGCAATGCAGAAAAATTCCGCCCCTCCCCCTTTAGCCTTTTGTCGCATATCTAAGGCAGTAAATGCATATTGAAGGATGATTTTATAAATGACAGGTGTAATGCACTGTTTTGGTTTAATTAATTGTAAGGTTAGATGTTAAATGACCGATCTGGAAACGAAGAGGATCGCAAAATAATTTACTGAGGAGTTTTAAGCCAAAAATTCATTTGATGTCACAGTTTGAAATAAATCCAAGATGGTGGCGATGGGTACCTTGTGTATTTGCAAAAATGCCACCTTGGCACTGGCATAATTTTCCGGCACAGTGTTTGATGCCCGATGGTTAACTCGCCCTACACTTTCCGCCAGGATGTAAATTAGTCAAACCGCGTTCCTGAGCACCCCGTTTTGGAAAAAAAAATCTTTTCATCAAAACTAAAATCGCATCAAATTGTTCCATTTTAACTGTTTTGTATTTACCAAAGAGTCCCATCCTAGGTATGACTATCTGCCTGCGATGCATGATGAACCCGTCTTACACTTTTCGCCATGACGTTTTTACCGTCTTCCTTGGAAGACGGTAATAAAGAGTTGAAATAATTTACAGTCTCCGGACTGAGCACTTCCTCTCCTTTGTGATTGGTAGAAAATACATGATGTGAAAATTTATATTTATTTCATTGGTTGAAATAATGTTCGGCGCAAGGGAGATAATTTTCTGATGATCTTTTTTACGTACGACTTAACAAATGTCGTAGATTTCAAATCTTAAAAAGTGAGAAAAAAAACCAATTTAAATTGCTATGAATGAAATTCAGGCTTTTATTGTTTTGCACAACTAGTTGAAAGCAATATCTTATAATATCTATTAATTTTTTTTTCTTTTCTTTTTGTGTTGTTTAAGCAAATACAAAGAATGTGAAAACTTGATACGGTATGGCTAATATCAATAAACAAGTTTGAATATTAGATACGGTAAAACTAATATCGGTAAAACAAGATGCTGAATGCTGTGGTATTAACTTTGATTTTATTAAAATATTGCGACCCTTCCTAAGATCTCTTTTTCCCTACTACCGCGTTCTTGGTTACCCCGTTCTGGAAAGTTCTATTCCATTTTCTCGCGAGAGGTCGCGCTTCGCTAGGCTCTATCTTTCATAACTAAAACCGCGCATTCAAGAAACGAATTGCCTTATCTTATTTATTCAACATTTGTCTAATCTTAACTTCTATGTATTATCCAAGTAAGTTCCCGATAACTTCAGTAATTGTTTACGTAATCATTCATAATATTTCATTGCAAGTATAAATTTTGATGCTAATTCCCACCGACTTGGATCCGGCAAAGTGTGTCCACCACCTTATTCTCATTTTTGCTATTTAGAGCTTGTTTATCGAAAATGAAAGTACGTTTTTAATTTATTGTACAATAATTACCTATCAGGTGAAATTCAACTAGCTTACAGACTTTATATAACAATTGTTGAAATACCAAAGGTGTAAGCAGTTACTCTGGTGTAGGCATTTTGTAGTTTATGTAATTTATAAATATAGATTGGAGGTGAAAATGGGTGGGGAAAATGTATATCATGTACTTGGTCTAGCCATTATGATTTATATGATATATAAATTTATTGTTTCTGACACAGCAATTACAATTTCAAGAACTATCGTTGTGCCGATTGCAAATACAGTAAAACTTGTTGAATCCGGATGTTGTGCATTCCGGCATGTTGTCAAATCCGGCAAAATTATACAGTTCAGTTCAGTCCCTCGACATTTCCCATCATTTAATGTTTAAAAAATGTTTTGCAATCCGGATCTTGTAAACTGGCCGAGATGAAAAGTACCGACGGCTAATAATTAATGGGAGTTATCTCCCGTAATCCGGCCACTCCGACCACTCCGACCACCCTTTAGCCTTTTGTCGCATATCTAAGTCAGTAGATGCAAATTGAGGGTCGATTTTTATTAATGACAGGTGTGACACGTCGTTTTGGTTGAATCGGTTGTAAGCTTAGATGTTGAATGACCGATCGGAAGACGGAGAGGATCGCAAAATAATTTTACCGATGAGTTTCAAGTGAAACTTCCACAGGATGTGGGTTTGAAATAAATTCAAGACGGCGGCGATGGGCACCTTGTCTATTATTAGGTATAGGGTATGTATTTTTATTATGAGAAAAATTTATACCGTCTGGTGCCTGTGGTTAGATCATATCAAGTAAAATATACGCGATTAGGAAGGAACTCGGTCGCTTCGCTCCCTCCGCCCCCTTCTTAATCGCTAAATTTTACTTAATATGATTTAACTATTACCTCACTGCATCAAAACAGTTTTCGCCATTACGTACTCAGCCACCTGTTGACTTGTCGTGTGGTCAATGTTTGATTTAATAATTCCCGGTGAATCATGCTCTTGTCTCGTGTCGGACTTATCAGGTTATTCGGGTGTTTACAAATTTATGAATTACGATTATTTGATTGAAAAATTATTTCCATTGCAAGTATTCCGATATGCAATTATTACGATCGAGGAGGTCTAATATATTTCAGAAGAATTAAAAATATTGTAAGAATAGACGATCAAGACCTAGTGCATTAAAATTATACTAAAATTAATTTGCAACAATGTCCTTCAAACCGGATGTTGCATAATCTGGCCAATATTTTCAGAACCACCCTCCGTCGGATTAGACAAGTTTTACTGTATATTGCTAACTTCTCTGAACGTTTCCTCATTTGCCATGTACGACAGAAACACAAGAAGTTTTCTTTCTCGGGCAGTATAGGCTCAGAACCACTGCTATGCATTAAAATCTGTAAGAGAATGTACAATCGAGTTCATGATCAAATCACTCACAAAGAGCTTAGGAATTGCTGGCTGTCAAACTATGGCACAATGTTTTCAGAAAAGCCTCCAAGTCTTGGAAGACAACGACACCCCTCTAGATTTCAGACAATTTGGTCTGCTCTATCGCACAATGCTTCTGGTATAGAAATAATGGCTTACAACATTCTTCAACTCATGACAAAAAGGGTTATGTAGCTTTATGTGTAGCGAAGTTAGCAATCCATCCAGTATCTGTCTTGGGACGACTATACACTCCTGAAAGGGAGTGAAGGACAACTGTTTCTTGACAACCAATAAGCCATCCCGAGCAAGTGTTGCAACATTTAGGTATCTCTTTACACCTCGTATGTGAGTTTTTTGGATGGGCGTGTACCTTGCCGAAAGTGTGCTATTGTACGTCGTATATCAGGGCATTCACTTTGTATGGAAAACCATGCAGCTCTGCTTGTAAACGGCAACTTTATTTTACTACTAAGGACATCTTGTGTAGTAATATGTCTTGAAGAGTATGAGATTACAGATTTGACAAGACGGGTTGTTGCAGTCTGGGGCGTTGTGGCCAGCAAAATCAGAACCACGATAGCCTGACCTGTAACATGTCGAATGGAGACTTGGAAACGGCTAGCTGTTGCTTAAAATGTAGACACTTTGGGACTTGTGGAGAATTCTCCTCTACAGTGCTTCTCGTAAGCTTGGACGCAGGGTTTGCTGTCTGCGAGTACACAAGTTGACAGTTTAGACTGAATGATCTATAGTGTTTAATTGGGGTAGAATAGCAAGTGCCTCGATCTTACAAGGTAACCATTGACGCTGGTTAGGTCCGAGTTTAGCGCTGAAAAAAGCCGGCCAAGAGTGGCACCAAAGCTCCATCAGTCACCAACCAGAGCTGATCACTAGGTCTGGGTAGGGTAATGGCTTTGTGTGTAGAAAGAGCTTTCTGGGCCTTGTCGAATATTGCAAGCAACTCGTCGTTATAAGCTATGGTATCCTTGGAATATCCGCCTGCGTTTTTATCCCCAAGTGGAGCCAAAAGGTCAGATCAGTTTTTGATGACTCTGGATAGGACCTTGTACATGTACGAGCCAATAAATGATCTTAGTGCCGTTACAGTTTTGGGAGGTTGACAGCTAGCTAAAGTGGGTTTGCTTGGATTGTTCCGAGGTGCCAGTGCCATCCAAGGATTGTTGCGTCTTTAGGGGCTATGATAGTCTTAGAAGCCGACAGATTGAGGTTGCATTTGTGAAATGCAATGAAGACTCTTTCCCAGTTACTAAGAGCTCTTCAGGTGTATGACCGCCGCAATACAAGTCGTCTGCAATCTTGGCTACCACCTCTTCCTGTACCAGGTGACCTAATACACGACAAGTAAGATCCTCGAGGCCGTTTCCGAGGGCATTCCCATGGCGCTTTGGGTGTAGACCCTCACTCCTTGGAATGGAGTACCTAAAGTACCTGCAGTGTTTCATCGAATCTCGTGATAGCGGTATTTGATAGAACGACTTTGTGAGGTCGGAAATAATGATGTACTTCCATTGTGCAATCTAAGAGTGGCGTCTACATCAAGCATAAGAGAGGACTGGGGCTTGCTATAACGACCCACATCTGCAAATGCAGTAACTCGACGAAAACCACCACTGGGTTTCTTCACAAGGAAGGAAGGGTTGATATACTCCACTGAAATGTCCAAATCTTTCGGACGTTTGAAAACTCCAATGTTTTCTAGTTGATTAAACATTTTCTGTGGATTGCAAAGTCGATCCTTTGAATACTGTGGGATCTGCCTTTCCTGTGGGAGGTTGTACGGGGCCCATATTGACTTTGGCTTTAAGGGGTCCAAGGCATCCTTATATAGATATAATATTATAGAAGGGATTGAAAACGTTGTCGTATCTGTGCAGCAGCTCTTCAAATCTACTCTTTGTTACGGCTGGAAGCAAGGATTCGTGAACAACTCTCACAGCATCTGAATGGAACACACTAGAACTACCGGGCTTGGTGGGTGACAGTTTTGGATTCAGTGTCAGTTTTGAACATATGGACGGTTTAGGCACAAATATTGCCCTAACTTGGCATAAGTGTTCATTGCGTCCGGGACCAAGGGACTGAGACGTCGGAGACAATACACGGTTCAGGCCACATTACTGACTTGTCAGTTAATGGAACGCTATGAGGTTCCACAGAGAATGTGTTGTCAGAATTTAGCATATCTTCTGGTAAGTCAACTTCTATAAAATCCCCTGTCCACAATGTAACTGACTGAGGTGGAGCTCGTATGATGTGTGCTCTACGTACTGTATGTTTACGAGTTTGGAAGGCGGATGATCCATATATGTGCTCATATTTGTTGCCTATACACACTTCATGGCGGGAGGGACGAATAGATATGTCGTTCATTTCCATAAATGGAATGCCTGCCAGAACCTCTGTGTCCAGGTTTTCTACCAAAAGGCCTTCAAAGTAGAGTTCATGTCCGTCGCGGGTGAAGTGAAGTCTTGTTTAACGTAGAACTGTAGTCTGCCTGATGAGCAGACTGGGAGCTTTCGGTAATCTTAGCATTCAGTTTGGTCCCAGTAGACGCTCTCATCATGTTTCATGTGGTGCCGCTGTCAATTGTAAGTCTAATAGGAATATGACCATGAAAAGTGTCCACATAAGGTGACTGTCTGACCTGGATGCAACTGGAAGAGACTGGTTGCATTTGTCTTCAGTACAATCCTCAAAGTCCTCAACATCATGAATTCCTGAGATAGCGCGTGCTTTGGTCATGGAATGGCGGTCCTGTAACGGTAAAAAGGTACACTTGCTTATGTGTAGGAAATGGTTATCAGGCCGATCAGCTGTTTTACAAAGGGGACAATAGTAAGCCTATGGGTTGGTTCAATTCCTTGTCCAGTCCAGAAATGATAAGCCCAGTTGAACAATAATTTATTAAAGCGTGATCGTAGAGATTTTTACAAAGCAACTTTCAAAGTCTTACAAATACAAATCTCAATCTCTATCACTGACTAGCAGTTTCCAACATCTCACAAACGCCCGAAAAAACGTTCTTAATCTCTCTATATAAGCTTATATATGATCATTCACACAAAGAGAACAATAATTCAGATTAGTTCTGTCCAAGTGGTATAATCATAAATAATTATATTATACTTATAAACAATCAACACTTCACGCTGAACATGACTTCTATATATTTAACCTATAACGACATTAGCTCGGTAGCTATTATCCTCTGACTCAAGTGCATAGCCAACGTTCTGCTTGACCAAAACTAATGACACTCATCATAATTTAATGTTAATTATATGGATGTAGAAGCGCTGAACATATTTACTTCAAATTGAGTATTCCAACCCTAAATTCCAAACTGGTGATAGCAAATAATATATGATTAAATTTCGTATAACAAATTATTGTTCGTCACTTTTTTTCGACTACATGTAATTTAAAATACAGCCAAGGCGGCTATCTGGTTACACAGGATCTAGAACGATAGGCTGTAGAATGTTGTTTATTGGTATTAACTTATTCACAGCAGTTCTCATGAGTTTAGCATTTTCAGATGTCCTGAGCTCCTCCACCAATGAATCAAGTGCCTGTGAAATCTCAGGCTTGATAGACGCTAGCGTTCTTGTTCGAAGTTCTTTCCCGTACCTCTGTTTTTGGAAGCTCAGGATGGAGCAACCGTAACCACCTTAATACCACGAAAGTTTCAATAGTCGGACTCATTTCCTTTGTCCTCGGGTGCCTGGCCATGGTGAGTTATACCAATATCCTTACGAGTAGATTGTCTTCTACTAAAGTCGTTAGACGCTGAAAGAGGTCCTCAGGGCGCTCGCTCGGGTCGTATCGCATCACTGTGGCTTCCATCTTCTGTCAAAGGCGACCAAGAAGAACGGGTTAACAAATTTCTCCTAAAAGAGATTTGGTGCTTTGAGCAGAGCAAGAAAGTCTATTTTCTTTTCCCACTAAATCTTAACAAGGAAACACTTCCACATGGATGGAATTCACCTCAATAATAAAGAAAACCTGTCACACCATTTTTAGCCGTTTGGTTGGCTTTGTGATACACAGCTGCAACTGCTTCCATCCCGTTCAGATTGGTACAGACAGGTTTCTTGTAAGCATTAATACATTTAATCTAATCTAATTATAAGTAGATCTTTGGTCTGCTCCTAGTAGATCACTACACAAAGATGAACGATCTACTTGCAACGGATCAAACATATATTTAAGGATGGATTCTTCTCATCATTTTTACCCCAAATGGGTCTCCATATATCAACATGTCGTAAAATTCAAATTACTATAATTTAAAATAAAACCTATAAATTCTTCATTAGTTAGTTTATATTTGCAAAATATTGCCATACTCAATGTGTAAATTACAAAGAAATGGTTAAAACCACGTCATTTACGACATACCGTAGTCGGCGCGAACAACAACAAATAATGGAGAGGGTAAGGAGAAAAGGTCGCCTCTTTTCGAAGCGACGGAGACGGCAGTACGAATCCTTTAAAAATATCCACTGACAGAGATGGGATTAAACGGAATAATAATCAAACAAGAAAAAATCGCCAACACAACTATTTTAGAAACTCTGCAACCAACAAGCGAGATGGGTCAGAGGAAATTTCAGTAGAGGATATCTCGTTTGCAGAAAAAAAAATGTAAGTTTGAAGTGCTTTTGCCATAGTAAAATTGAGAAAAAGAGCAATGTAGCGCAATAATTTCATAACATACACATTGCAAGCTCAACCATCGCACATTCATGACTGTATAACATTATATATATTCTGAATATACATTCACATCACACCAGCTGCACACTACTGGAGTACAGAGTCAATCCCCATTGCACAAGCAGACGATCGAGAATTTAATACGTTGCATTATATAGCATGTATTTATGTAATTTTGTAAATATTAAGAATAAAGTCCCTTAGAAATTGATCAGAGAAAACTTCTACAGTCTACTAAAAAAATTCAACTGTTTAATCTCAATTGTAAAATCTATGGCGGCCCATACGGATACAGACAATACTTTACAGGAGAACTAAATACATGTAAATGTATTGAATTTAGAACTTCACATTCTTAAAATTGATATAATATCATTTTATTTCATTATCGTTTTTATATGAAAAGTTTATGCAATAAGGAATAGTTTAAAACATGGACAAAATAAAATATGGGAAAAAACATTGAACTACTAAATCAGAGATTTTGAATGTGGAAATTTTAGAATATGAATGTTCTTCTCTTTTTTTCAATTATAGTAAAAACAACACACTAGTCTTGGAAGCACTCAAGCAAATGAAAGCTTTAAAAAGACAGTGGCACACAAAGTCTGCCTATTCAGTCACATCATTGGTTACAGAGTGGCAGCTAGTGTTGCTCAGAAATAATACACTAAGCTATTTGGCAGAGGTAAGCTTCATACAGCACATTTATACGAGTATATCTTACTTTCATTCAATGATAAACAAATAAGAATTAACACATAAGACCACATATATTAATGATTTGCTGGTAATGTTATTTTTAGTGTTTGCCATTATTTTTGGGTCTGTTGCCTTAGTCAATCACTTATAAACCCAAATTGTATAATATAAAAATTGAATATAATGGCTATCTTGTATTGCAGCATAATCATGTGCTATTGAATGTGAAAGAAATTCTTATTTTAGGTGAACAAAAATTAGGATGTTCACCAGAAGAACACACCACAAATTTAGCTGCATAAAATTACCTAAAATGCAAAATCAAAGAGGAGATTATTTCTCAAGGCAGAGAGGTTACTTGTTGAATAGTAAGTACATTACTTCGAATGTGTATTAATGTTTCACTTAGTCCATCATGTTGCAAGTTTGCATTAGAGTTGGTTCTTTAAATAATTTCAAGAATGAATTGACAGCTTCAGTAAAAAACTAGAGAAGGTTCATTCTACTCTATAGTCTGTTCCAAAGGTATTGCTTCCATCACCTTTTGATGATTTTTAATAAAAATACACATACCTGTGAAAGAAATACTGTTGAAATCGATAAAAGGGAAAATATTCAAGATATCTTCATTGACACATTTTCATTTTTCACTCATAGAAGTTCACATGAACGAAAACAAATTTCTTACGGAGATTTATAATGGGAAATATTTACATCTTTTCTCCATTCGGAATTACTCTGAACACCTCGACACCTCGCACAATTTTTCAATGTTATCATACGGGCTATTTCATGGCTGATGCAATGCTAAATCCCCGTAGACTTTCTATTTTGGGTTGTGTATTGAAACCTGAAGCGGTAGAGGGGGCGTTTCAAAACAGATAATCTGGACATTTTTCATATTAGTGGATGAACTTAGTTTGAGCACAAAGGTATTTATGATTATCGAAATATCAAGCAAAAAGTGGTGGAAGCAAAAACTCGGGACAGAGTATAGTGATGTTTCTTTGTACTGAAATAATGACAGTGACCATTCTGTCACATTTGTCTTTTTCACCTTGAAACAACAGGACATTTTATTTTATTAAAAAAACATATTGGAACAAATCAACATCTTTTTTTTCCAATCTTGTGTATATCATGTACAATTTAAGGTTCTTCATTTTTAGCAAGATATTCTCACATCACACAAATTGCAGCTCTCAATGAAAGGAGGTTTTCTCAGAAAATGTCATGCCAGAAGGCAGAAGTACATCTTACACAGAGAAAAAGAGAAATTACTGGAATAACATTTTTATCAGGAAAAATGTTTTGTAGAAATGTTGAAATCAATGCTATCAATCTCACTGCTGTTGTTGATTCCTTACTTGATTTTTTTCTCAAAGTTTTAGTCAAAAGTAGTTTTGATTAACCATAATGTTATATTATTTGACTGCCATTTATTTTTCAGTTCTGTTGAAAAAAAAAATTAAAGATGAGTTTTCTAAATGAAATTGAAAGTTTGTAGATACATGTACATGTATAAGGTGACTTTTTGAATTTTGTTTACTCAAAGTTGAAATCTTGATCCCAAAATGAACTTTAAAAGAGTTATTTTCTTTTTAATTGCAATGCACATGATGTTTTCAAATCTGCAAAAGTTGTTGTACATTAAACTCTTATTATTCACAATGTGATATGAGAGGAAATTCACAATAATTATGTACATGTAAACCTCATAAGCATGAAATACTATTAAAATAGATGTTTATTACTATTATCAATTACTTAATATATGTCATCATTACCTCAAATTGTTATTTTATTGGGTATAAAACCGTTAATTGTTTTGGACATTAACCAACTTTCTGTATATTCATGATTTTTGAAATGTAGAGTAAATTCAGGCTAATTTTTTATTTATGATTTGCATGATCCTCATATCAGTTTTACTGACTGTGTAGCATAATCATAAACGTTTGATATATCTTCAGAGAGAAAACTAAATATTTGACTTTATATGGTCCATTGTAAAAATCAAAATGAAATTTTGTGTCTGTTTATGAAACACATAGAAAATTTATGGAGGAAACTCGGATTGAAGATATATATTTTTGAACATAAAGTTTTTCTTGTTTCCTTTTCATCATTTTATTACATGTGAATTTGTGTTTGATAATAAATAACAAATTTTAGATTTGTGGTGAAAAATATTTGCTTAGTCTGAGTTGTTAATTCACATGCATAGACTTTAAAAACTCACCAGAGTAAATGTAGTATTTTAAGGTTTAAATGGCATTGACAGAAAATCAAGGAAGATTACCCCTTAATTCCTTGATGTTAAAATATTATATACAGTCTCAATTATTATTATTCAAAAAATCAAGATTATGATAATATAAGAAATGTGAAAAGAATCAATTTTTTACAACTTGTTTATAACAGATCAGACAGCAAAGATGATATACACCATCTCTTTTTTTTTTTTTTTTTTGGTGAAAAAATTAAGGTCCATGTAGTCTATTCATCTTTTAATAAACAAATATTTTGCATCAAACTGTGAAAGCTAAGATTTCAAACGAGTGCTTTGGGTGTACTATTTTTTCATGTACAAGTATATATATTATCAATACCTTTTAAGAACAAAATTTAAAATTTGCATGGTTGATAATATTTCGCATTTTTTAGCGTTTTTTACACTGATATCTGCAAACCATATCAGCCAAGTGTTCATTGTAAACATCAAGATAAAATTTCAGATTACAGCTTCATTTTGTGGCTTTGTTTTGCAATATAACATAATAAGAGTAAGAAAAAATGTTACTTTTTTAAAATCAATTAATCCAATATATTTTGTATCAGAGGAAATTCGGACTGAGAATTTTACTATTTATTGACTTTAAACATTGTAATAACAGATATAATTCATAATATCACATTTTATAAAGAATATATTATCCAACTGCTTGTCTGGCCTTATTAATTATTGTCTTAGAAAGTACATGAAAATATTTTCATTTTTTTTTTTTGAAAATTTTAAAGATGAGGAAATTCGAGCTAATCTGACAATCTTATATGCATGAATACCCAATGATTTCTTTACTGTTATTTTTTTTCTTAATATGGATCCTTGCTATGAATCTAAAAAAAATAAATTCTGAATATATGATAATATCGAAATAATCATTGATAAAGGGGGGTTAGCGAACAACCAAATATCAATTTATAGAGTCTACAGAGAAAATTCGGAATAAATATTTTGTGGGATTCAAGAATAAAAGTTCGGTTTTTTACTACTAAATATCATGCTTTATCATAGAACTTTAGACTTTAGTTGCTTTTTTACATTTGATCATCAATATTGTTCTTAAACCATCAATTTAAGATACCACCATGAAATTTCTTTGTTTCTACAAGGAAAAAATCTATTTTTAGCATTGACATTTCAATTGACCTTCAAGGAAAATCAAGCAAGATTACCCTACACTTTTTTTGTGTTATTGAAATGTGTATATCTTAAAATCGTTACATGCTTAATTTCATCATTTTCTGAATACATGAAATATGAAAAGAATCCATCCTTAATTAGATTGTATTTAAGCTTACATGAAATGTCCACTAAATCAAATATAGATACCTATATTTATAATTCCATGCCAGTTTACAACAAATACATGAATATATTCTTTAACCTTGTAATATCATCTGGTAAAATTTATTAATATTCGAAGGCAAACTATTGACACACATTATTTGTTCATGAAAGTGATTCATTGAGTATATGTTTTACGTCGTAAACATGTAATTATCAATGTTTGAAGTATTGAATACACTGTCTGATACTATCAACGGTCCTGAGAATTTTACATTGAATTTATTGAAAAAATACTCAACACTATTGTGAAAACTAAACACAAAGATAACTCAACTGATCGCAAACTGAGACAACTCCTTGTCGAGTCTGAAGACTCTAACACTGCTGTTTTCTCTAACGTCCATTCTTTGGCCTTATGAACGGGATAGTCATTTAGAGATATTGAAACACTTATTCTTGGGCACAGCTTCGTTAGAAGACTGAGGGACTGGATGAGGGTAAACGGAAGAATGATGAGGCATGGCTGCCTGGAAGTCCGTCTGTGTGGCGTGGGAGTAGAAACTGTCCAACATGGGTATAGTGGTAACAACGTTATTGTTGACAAGCTAATTGTGTTAAATAGTTCGTGTATCGTGGGCGTTCGTTCGTGTAACGTGAGGGTTCGTGCGTGTATCAGAAAAATTGGTTTGCGTTTTTTATCGTGCATGATCGTTTGGTTTTTTCCTATTGTAACTTTTTTTCACGGAATTTTAGGATTTATTTTAAAAACAACGACGATTAGCTTTTAAAACAACGCAACAATGTGAATTAAAAACTTGTTTATAGAAGAATATTGGCAATTGTAACATGTCAGAGCGCTAAACTTTTTAAGATATTCTCTCTTTCGTCGTTAATCAGTAAGTACTCATTTAATCCTTTGATCGGTCGAGTTAGTTTTGCATTATTTTGTAATCGTCTATATCAAACATCCATCGTATCTTGACACATAACTTTAATCATATTAGCAAGAGAGACACGTTGAATGAAAGCGGTCAAGCTTACCCATTCCCCGTTCAAAACTAATCAATTATACCCCAAGTTTTCTTTCAACTGAAAATACGTTACGCATTCCTCTTTGTTACGTACATTTTGTAAATATTCGTTAGAATTAAAATTTATTTAGAAGCTTTAAAGTTTAGAATAAATAGAATTCAATCAATTATGTAACGTAAATTCTTGAACTATGGGATGTGTAAAATCGAAATTCTTTGGAACAAGGTAACAAATTTACATGTATCTCGCATAATTAAATCGTACATTTGTACGTAAGGAAATCGGATTATATAAACATCTACTCGAATGCAAATAATTTCGTGTAGTTTATGCATTATCTTCATTTATTTTTCACTGAATTTTCTTTAACTTATGATCGAAGTTGATATTCGTTGTGGAGACAAAACACTTTAATTGCTGTATGAATCCTATCATAACGTTTTCTCGTAAAAATAAAACAGAGCATGGCTATTGTACATACCGCTTTTCAATAAAACACAAGCATATTATTGTACAAATGAAAGAAATACGTTCTCTTAATTCTAATCTTAAAAATTAAGTTTGATTTTGCGTGTTAAACGATGTAGAATCGTTCGTTTGTGCGTTTTATCGTTATCGTTCGTGTATCGTGAAAATTCAGTAAGTTATTGATCATCTTGATATGCAGTTGGTAGATAGGATCAGTTATGGCGGTATTGGGATTTTAGGTGACCTATTGCAATTGCAATCACAGGTGCTTTAGGACAGGACCCCAACCCCAACCCCCACCCCCAATTTAAACCCCCGGGGTAGTTGACTTTTTGAGAGAAATTCCTTTAAAGTCATGCACACAATATGTTCCATTTTAAATATCCAAAAATTAACGGAAAATAGACGATTTATGTAATCCCCCCCCCCCTCCTTCTTGCATATAAAAAGAGGAGAGGTATGCCACTCCGATTTGTTTACATTACTACCCCTTCGTCATTTTGGGACTATAAAACATGTATCCGCTTCATATATCCAACAAGCACGGGATGATATTACCGCAGTGAATATATCTTTTTCTCATTATGCTTTTAAAATGAATCTGTGTGTCGGATGGAGCTAGAAAGACGCCTGTAAAGATTGTGTCACTGTCGTTTACCGGTGCGACGGTCAGAAACAAAGTTTGTAATGACGGCTTCCCAAGGCTGCGAACTGTTTTTCTGTAAACCTACTGTATCATATTAAACGAGTTTTTCGAAGACAAGCTAGGTAACTGTGACGGAAGTCAACATCTTTCGGTGACGTAATGTAGACTCATGAACGATAAAATCCAAGGAGTCTTTTAGCGCGCCAAGAGAATTAAATCGATTTTCTCGGATGTTATCCTACCAAAGTTACTGAGAGTTGTTTGATTCCGTCACAGTTACCCAGCGGAGTGGCATACCTTTCCTCTTTTTATATGCAGGCAGGGGTTGTTTGAAATAAATCGGTTTTTTCCCATTAATTTTCAGATATTTGATATGCAACATGTTGTGTACATGACTTTAAAAGAATTTCTATCAAAAAAGCGACAACCACCCCGGGGTCAAAATCAAAATGGGGAGAGGGGGGGGGGGGGGTCCTGTCCTCAAGCACCTGTGATTGCAATTTGTCTTCGTCCGTCGTGCGGATGTTTGTCGTGCGTTAACAATTTTACATTTTAAACTTCTTCTTAAAAATTACACGGCCAATTGTTACCATTTCTGGTGTGAAGCATCTCGATGGTAAGAGGAATCTAAATTGTGAAATTCATGGCTCTACCACCAGAAGGCGCCACAGGCGGGGCCAAATATGCAGAAAAAGCCAAATTTTCAATAATCTTCTTCTCTACTCCCACACATGTAAGGAAAAAACTGAATGCATGGTTATCATGTCAAAAAAAGCCCTCTACCTAAATTGTGAAAATCATGGCCTCTGGGTCAGGGGTTCAGCCTCTAGGGTGGGGCCAATATGACCATATAGTAAAAATGTATTAGATCTTAGAAAATCTTCTTCTTTACTCTCATATGTATTTGTTAAAAACTAAATGGATGGTGATGATGTCCATGAAGTCTTCTACCTCAATTGTGAAATTTATGACCCCTGGGACAGGGGTTTAGGCCCTAGGGCGGGGCAAATATAGCCATATACGGTAGTGAAAATGTATTAAATCTTAGAAAATTTTCTTCTTTACTCCCACACATGTGGGAAAAAACTGAATGCATGATTATGATTTCCACGTACTCCTCTACCTAAATTGTGAAATTCATGGCCCCTGGATCAGGGGTTCAGGCCAGGGATTTATCTAGCTATTTTGTTTTACTATCCTTTTTATATTGAAATGGAAATTGGAGTCGCAAGTACGATCTGAGCGCCGCAGGCGCGAAAAATTCTAGTGGGGTCATGCTAGCATGCCCCCCGGAAATTTTTTAAATAAATGGAGCAAAAACCTGCATTCTGAGAGCTTCTAAAGTTCATTTCTTTACGTTTAGAAAGGCAAAAAAAAATACACTTTACAGGCAAAAATAAATAAATAAATACATTTTATAAAGGAAAAAGATTTGTAAACATAATATGCATTAACACTATATGGCCATAATGCCCCCCCCCCCCCTTACGGCCTAAACCCCTGACCCAGGGGCCATTCACAATTTAGGTAGAGAAGTTTGTGGACATCATAAACATGCATTCAGTTTATTCCCACATGTGTGGGTGTAAAGAAGAAGATTTTCTAAGATTTAATACATTTTCAGTATATGGCTATATTAGCCCCGCCATAGGTCCTAAACCCCCGATCCTGGGGTCACGAATTTCACAATTTAGGTAGAGAACTCCATGGACATCATAACCATGCATTTAGTTTTCTCAAATATATATGGGAGTAGAGAAGTTACACTTACAGGTGCCACATTTTCTGTGAGATAGAACTGTTTCCACAACTTTTTTTCCATACTTGGCTTTACTCATAGAAAAAAGTATGTGCTGCAAAATGTATATTGTAATTATTGATCAAAAGATCATGTATTTTTATATACCACCAAAATAGTATTACTATTGTGGAAATTTATAAATAGAGATTAATCATGATTACTGTAAAATATTCATGCGAAAAGGCGTGGGTTTAATACTATCATTTAATTCTTTCCAGCTTTCAGTTGTCTCTGCATGACATTTTTTTTTAAATTCTAAACTTACAGGTAAGGCTATCAAAACCACGTTTTTGCCATGCTGTGTCTACTGCGCATGATATGCCAGATCTGGTCTTGGTTGGGAATTTATATACTAGTTTTTTCCTGCACTTCAGAGACTGCTGTTGTGAGGGTGACAGGGAGCTCTTTTCTTCAACTTGGCTCTATCTTTACATATGTCCTTCACTGTGCTAAAAATATTGTAATTCAGGTGTTTAAATACTAATAGGATGTAAAGGAAAATAAATTACACCAAATTTTATAGGACGGTACTGATTTAAAATAAATGTTTTTTTTTTTTTTTTTTTTTTAGAATTCTACTTTAATGAGCTTGGTACATCAGTTCCATCGTTTAAAAGTTCAAGGATTGCAAGACAGCAGATTCTCGACACACTAGCTTCCTGAAATACAACCATTGTTTTAACTTTTCATTTTATTTTTTAAATGCAGTTTCCAAGACTTCCAGCACTTGAATTTACAACCCCTTTTAGATTTATAAACAATCATGTACTTACTTCATTTTTTTCTCTCAATTTTTAGTATTTCCTAAACAATGACAAAAACGCAACAACTTTATAAGATCTTGTAACATTGTCACAAATTAATGTCAAATTCTTACTTTTCACTTGAAGATGCATCATGAAAGAGACTGACACCTAAGCCATCTATTTCCTCTCCTATTTCTTCTTGTGCTTTCTTTGACTCCTCATTACCCACACCTCTATTTAAAAATGTACAAATGAAAAAATGACAATAACAAACTGTCAACCATCTCAAAAATCCATAAAACGGAATACAAATTCTCAAAGCAGAGCAACACGGACCTCCAAAAAGATAGAGGTAGGATCAGGTGCCTAGGAGGAGTGAGCATTCTCTGCTGACCGTTCACACCCGCCGTGTGCTCTTTGTCGTAATCGGAAAAAACGAGAAAAAAAATAACTGGGTTTAAAAATATGACTCCAACTATAAATTCATAGAAAATTTTTAAACATTAAAAATCACACATATGATGTTTTTCCGAAATAATGAATATTTCTTACTCCATCTCAAGTTCAAAATAATCTTTTGCTGCCTTGGACATCGATTACTTGGCTATAGATTCCACAAAGTTCCCCGCTCTTCTCTCGATCATCTTCAAGTTTTTCTGACTAATAGGCTTCAAATTCAGCGCAACTAAACATTATTTACTCTATCTAGACCACCTAAACTGTCAATCATAGCTGAAAAATATCATACAATGTACTTAACGATATGATCTGAGATAAATGTGTAGGAAGTCAATTATATATATCTTCCAGTATTACCAGATTACTGTATTTTATAACATGGTTATTACATGGTATTGGGATACAGAACAAACTAAAGAAGATGGGTTTGAAAATGTTTCGTTTTAAGTGTATATGTTTTCGTGAATATCATTTACCTGTTCGAAGTTATTAATAGCAAATCAGGGCATGCCTCGGTTTTATTACACGGTGGGTGCTCCCATAGGTACTCTGTTGACGTGGTTACAGTCATTATTGCTGCATTTAACGTTAAGATTGTATTTAAGCTTACATGAAATGTCCAATATAACATATATAGATACCGGTGTTAGTATTTTTTAATCAATACCCATATATAAAATGCCATGCCAGTTTACAGCATTTTACATGAATATCTTCTTTAACCTTGTAATATCATCTTGTAAACTTTATAAATACTCTAAGGCAAACTATTGACACGTATAATTTGCTCTTAAAAGTGATTCATTGAGTATATGTTTTTCGCCATAAACAGGTAATTATCAATGTTTAAAGTATTGAGAACACTGTCTCATACAATCAACGGTTCTGAGAATTTTACATTTAATTTATTGAATAAATACTCAACAATTTTGTGAAAACTAAACACAAAGATAACTCAACTGATCACAAACTGAGACGACTCCTTGTCGGAGAATCACTCGGAGTCCACCATCATTGAGGCCTCTATCCTCTGTCGAAGGCGACCCAGAAGAAACGGGTTAACAAATTTATCCTTAAATATTTCGTGCTTTGAGCAGGGAAAGAAGTCTATTTTCGTTTCCCACCAGTTCTCTACAGAGAAACACTTTGGCAAAGAAGAATTCATCCAAAAAGAAATAATGGAAACTTGTTTCTTTCACAGCATTATTAAGCATTTCGACTGACATTGTGATGCACATCTGCAGATGCTTCGGTCTCGTTCAGATTGGTACAGACAGGTTTTTTGTTAGTTGATATTTGCTATTGACTCTACCATCCAGTCAAATTATATGTACGCACAATTTTAAAGCACGCAGGTTCAAAGTTTTAAAATGTAAATTTGTGTTTTTGTTTCATTTTGCGTTTCAAGTATTGCGTACATTGTCAAATACTATCAACAAATCCTTGTCGAGTCTGAAGACCCCAACACAGCTTTCTCGAACGTCCGCTCTATGGCTTTATAAAAGTGATAGTTAAATATAGAAGAAAGCTACCACTATGAGATCTGTTATTCTTCAGCACAGCTTCGTTAAAAGACTGAGACTGGATGCGGGTAAACGGCAAAGTGATGAAGCATGGCACCTGGAAGTCCATCTGCATGTCGTGGGAGGCAAAACTGTCCAACATGTATGCCACCTTGATATGCAGTTGGTAGAGAGGTTCAGTCCCGGTGGGTTTTTTTATTGTGCTTTACTTGGGGGAAATGACATCAACGGCACGTCCTCTGTCACTGATGTCCTGGTGAAGAGGCTGGTTATCGTGCTGAGGGAGAAACACTCGGAGTCCACCATCGTCGAGGCCTGTCTCTTATGTGGAAGGCGACCCAGAAGAAACTGGTTTACAAGTTTCTTCTTAAAGATATAGTGCTTCGAGCAGGGAAAGAAAATCTACTGTTTTTTCTTCTCCACCAATTCTTTACAGAGAAATACTTTGGCAGGGAAGAATTCACCTGTTTCTATCACAGCATGTTTTAGTCTTTTGACTGATCCTCGTTCAGATTGGTACATACAGGTTTGTTGTTAGCTGACCTTTGCTATTGACCTTAACATCAAGTCAAAACGACCCTTTTGAGGACCACCAAATAATTCTAAAATATTCCTGTATTGTAACAAGGGCCCAACAGACCTTAACGGTCACCCGAGTACCATAGCCCATTCACAGTCTCATAATGTATATGCATTTGATTAAGTTTCATTCTGGAGTAATAATAAATAAAATATTGTAATGACGATCACCTCCCTGCCTGGAATCTTTCAAAAAGGATAATGAAACCTATAGTTTTGGCGAAAAAGCTGACGATCATAATAGAGTGCATGGCCTGATATTGGAAAGGTCCAATACTCTGGTAAAAAATAATTTTCCCATATTTTATGACTTTCGAGATAAGTTTATGTGTATGTTTTCATAAATAAATTAAAACAAGATGGCTTTTCTCTGTCCCGAGATTTTGCTTCCACCACTTTTCGCTTGATATTTCGATAATCATAAATAGCTTTGTGCCCAAAGTACGTTCACCCACTAATATGAAAAATGTCCAGATTATCTGTTTTGAAACGCCTCCTCTACCGCTTCAGGTTTCAATACACAAGCCAAAATAGAAAGTCTACGGGGATTTTGCATTTGCATCAGCCATGAAATAGCCCGGATGGTAACGTTAAAAAATTGTGCGAGGTATTCCGAGTAATTCCGAATGGAGAAAAGATGTAAACATTTCCCATTATAAATCTTCGTAAGAAATTTGTTTTCGTTCCTGTGAATTTTTATGAGTGAAAAATGAAAATGTGTCAATGAAGTTATCTTGGATTTTTTCTCTTTTATCGATTTCAGCTGTATTTCTTTCACAGGTATGCGTATTTTTATTGAAAATCATCAAAAAGTGATGGAAGCAATAACTTGGGACAGACTATAGTATACATGTTTTATTTAAATCAACCTCTCATCCCCCACCCCCCGGGGCCAAACAGAAACTCTCCCCATTTAAATAGGGCAATTACTAGTAAATGACAAAATAGAACCCATTGATATCTTACGCTTCTACTCCCTTCACATATTCTAGCGGTTCAATTTCCAACCATTGTTGCTGCATCTCACCTGACATTTATACCAAAATCATTGTTCATCTACTGCTAATCAGTGATTGTGGGTAGCCAATTATTATTTTACTATTAACTATTTTTTTTTATCTAGAAAGTTCAAAAACTGTTTTGTCTGTTCGTTTTAAATAATTAAAAAAAATGTATAACTTTTTAATCATACAACTTCTTAATTACATTGTTTTTAATGATTAATTACTAAATATGAACAAGCAAGGGCCAGCTTCTACTTCTCTCATGATACCATTACCATAATATATTTTTACAGCATTATGCAGAACATACTTACTAACTGTATTTTATTTAAATTAAAGAATCTGGAGTAGAAAACAAAACTACACCCATATGTCAATCTCATTTTATATAATATAAAATCACATACAGTTAACACATGTAAATAAAGGCAACGTACAAAATTTGAACAAAAATTTCAAAATCGATGGAGAACTGAGTCATATTATAAGGCCTCCATCAAAGTGCGTTGAAGGTATGGATATTGTGAAGATATATTGCTGGCTTCTACTTCAGTCTTGAGTGAATATACCGGTTTTTGTTCAAATAAGCAACATGGAGCCGTCACAAGGATATTGAATGAATGTAACAGATTGTATGATATCGGTTTAGCGCAAGGGCTAGCAAAGAGTAAGAAATAAGACAAGCATGTACCGGCCTGTGTATTTTCCCTGCACTTCTTATCAAAGTTTACGAATAAAACCTTACCGATTAAATTGCCGACATTTGTACACATATCGTAAATGTTTTGAACTTTATGCGTCGTTTTTATCCACATTTCTTAAAATAAATCAAGTATAATTATGCACTTGCGCCAGAGCTGTTCATCTCTTCGGGTTGTAATGAACAATGACGTCATAATATGACGTCATTTTAACCAACTGCGCTTAGATGCCAAGGAGATATCAGTGCGGATGAAATTGCCCATATGCAGACTTATTGGAATGACTCTTGATCAAAACCACGTATAAGCCTCTACCTTCCACAGTCCTCCATTTTAAAAAAGGATACTGCAGTGTGCGTATGCTGTCTCCGGCTAGTCCAAGTAGAGAGAACATGACACTGGCTTAGAGGAAATGTTTACCTTTTCGCCATTGCAAGTCTACTACTGGGCTGACTTCATGCCACAGCCACATACAAGTATCTGTATATTACCCTCACTCTCCATCAGGATCTGGATCTCCTTGGTAACCTATTATTACAAGTACAATTTGTGTTTAGAATACGCACGAGCTACTGGATTACTGCATTTCTGTTCATTTCAGTAACAACAATTCAGTGGCATTATTCTTACTTAATAATTCTCAATACAAAATGTCTAATATAAAAATGTATCAAATTTACTTTATCTACAGCATTTCTTGTACTGGTTCTTAACATGTCATAATTTCTGTCTATAAGGAGTCTTTCCTTCATTCCTATTTCATGTATATTGAGATTCTGTGGAAGTTAGCATCTGTTAACCATTGCATTTACTAAAAGACCTATATTGAACAAATAGTTGTAGATATTTAAGGAACAAGGGCACCGATAAGCGGAGCATTCCCTCTTGACATGAATTATTGTGTGGTGGATGCATTATTTAGGAATATACAGTCCTGTAAATGTCATTGAGAAGACCAAATTGTTTTATGGAAAATCAGGATCTAGCGATCAGCAGCCTGATGGAATATTAGAGTTGGCATGCCATATGTCAACCCAAAATAATATATATGTAGCTAATAATATGAAACGATTTTCCGGTGATAAACAAGCGATATTTGTCAAACTCTTCTCTGATTCTTGGACTAGGGCCTAGTTCCATTCTATGTAATATGGTTAAAATTGCCGGAAATTCGGCTGATTCTTTCGATGTAAATCGGATGAATTTAATCTCTTGCCCGCTTCAACTTTTTACTTTGAATATTCTTTTAACCCTCCATTACTACAAACTGTTTGTTTTTTTTTTTGGTTTTTTTTTTTGACCTTTTCTAGATCTAAATTCAAAAAATATCAAGTTGTTGATTTGAACTGCTAGGTTTCACGTCAGTTTCACAGTATTGAAGCAGAAGCAGTTATTGTCAAGTCTTACATGATCTTTCTGTTTAAAATGGTGTTATTGGAACGATATTTTAATACATAATCTTCAAATTAAAATGTTCTCTATTATTGATTAGTGTTTATATATATCTTTATAAACCGCAGAAACTTTTTTTTATTATCTTCTTTGGTCTCTTCAGTGTTGTTTTTCTCGGCCGCCCCTTTTCTTTTCAGTTTCATGAAACCTTGGCTGCAAAGTGTTACATTACCTGCAATTCATTTGGTGAGTTTCAGCTTCCTGGGCTGGTCATTCATGCTTTATTTCCTGAAATTAAACTTTCCAAATACTTTATTTCTATTGCAAAAAGTTTATAATTCATAATATGTTTTTTTTTTACTACTGACCAACTTCATCGATAAGGTTATAAATTCGGAGTAGTTGTATTTTTGATGTCTTTTCTTTAGGTTGTGCAGCTGTTGGCTCAGGATCAGAAAGTTGCAGTTTGTTTTTTCCGAAATACTTACAATAATATCTGAAACACTGAAGAGAAAATGTATTTTATGAATATGTTTACATATATGGTCACTGTAGTAATCACTGCAAGAACATTAAAGAAAATGTAATATCAATTATTAATGCAGGGTAATTTTTTTTTTTTTTACATTTCCTTTAAGTTCCTGTGATCAATCCAGCATGGCTTCTACAATTAAATATAATTATCTGTCCAAGAATCTAGTGAAAAGATACTGCTGGTTCTCTGCCTAATCCGGGAATTATCCATATCTAAGCTTCTATCCTTAAGATGCACATCAATATGTGAAGGGTTGTTATTAGAAACGCGTTGTAGGTGTCTTTTAAAATGATCGTTTTCTATGTTTTTAAGTACACCTATGTTCCTAAATACATCTATGTTCCTATTGCGCCTTCTTGAGGAGTATATAGTTTTTTTTAGCTGGTTATAAAAGCTTTCTTGAAACATATTGATATTAAATATTTCAAGAATCTAGGATTCATCGTAAGAAAATTTGATACCATTGACTCTTTATATGAATTGAAAAATAAATTTATGATTTTGCATGCAGAATAGCTCAAAGAAAACAGTATTTCTAATGGTAATCATAATTTCTACAATGATTATGTATATTTTTTATCCAAGATCTTCGGATATGGCAGGCACAGAGAAACTGATGAAGATCATAACCAAAGACCGACTTTGCATCATTCTATTTTGCATTGTCATCATCTGTCACATTAGTCTTGATCTTTATTTCAGTGGAGTGCCTTAACTGATGACAGAAATAAAGATATGTTTAATTCATCTTCCCCATTAAAAATACACAATGCAACCGGGCTCGTCAGCTACCTTGCGAGTAATTAGTTTCAATAAATACATGTAACTTTTTGTTGTGTGCGTAGAATCCATGCATAAAATTCGACCTGCAAATTGTTTGTACATATTATGCTGTCGTTTGGTCATGCTGGATAAAATAAATTCCTCCTTGTATAGTCTTTTGGCAGGATCCTCAATGCTTTGGTGTATAAACAGAACTGAAGTTGAATGGTCCTTGACGGAGACATACTACGTCTAACGAAGTAGACAAAGCATTATCAAAGCATTATTATGGTAGTGAATAATAGAAAGATCTGCAAGTGTTGTTGTCGACCAGCATTTTCTTTCCATCTATGAAATGGTAATTAATTTAAGAGGGTTTTATTTAGGTATATATAGACACACTGGTTGGGATCGACCAGCAAGGAAAATATATATGTATATATATGTTCTGTCCTGTAGAAATTAAAGGGTAATACTAAAGGTCATCTAAATTATCCCTACCCTCTCTGTCACTAAAATGTTCTCTTACTTTGTTTATAATACTTTTTATTGAAATTTAAAGAGCAAGCATACTTGTTATTTCTGATTTTAAACTCTGGAATAGGTATATACTTCCTTTGTTCAAATGACAAGGAATGGGTATGGGATTTGATATACTTTACCACTACGTTTCACACACTGCAAAACGTGCTGGACAAAAGGTATTGATTTTACAGTGTCCCTTCTTGTTTTGTCTTTGGTTCCTTTTGCCCCGTGTGCAGTGACTGGCCCATTACTGTGACAAACTAGGGTATAGAACTTTTTATTTTTCTGTGGCCTTGACCTTCGGGCGAATCTAGTGTTAGAGGACAGCTCTTCATTGCTTCGGAATTCTGAAAACTGAGCTAAAGTGTCAAATATCATACGTTCAACTTTGATATCAGCATCATGAACATAAATAGCATGTTCTATAAGTTGATCTACCGTTTGAAACTACATGGAACATGTTGAAATCATACATGCTTGAAGTTTACGCTAAGAACAAACAGATGGAGCTTGACCCTAACCAGAATGAGACCTTTTGACATGTTTCTTCAAATTCTCTACTTTTGCACTGATGACACACCTTGGAACCTCGACTGTGATTTAGTGGACTGTCCTCAGATTTAACATACGAGTGCAGTGCAGATATTGAAGGAGGAGAAATAAATGCTTTACAATTTTATAATTATGCATATTGATTGGCTTTTATAATGGAGAACATTTTGGTTTATATTGCTATGATCTTGACCTGGTAACAATACTTGATCTAACCTAGGGACAAAAGGAAGAGAACTGATTACTAATATCTACCTCAGTGATACACACATAATGACCTCAGTCAGCTCTTCTCCACGGAATATGGATTGTTTAATTTGTTGATGTTGACCTTGTGAGAAAGTATTTTCATAGGAAGTTATTTAAGGATTATGTAAATCTCGTCCAACTGTTACCAAAATACATGTATTAATGTTCAAAGCCATGGACATTGCTAAAATTGACTCTTGACCTGCATATGTATACTGTTGGCTTAACGGTTTATTTGTTCATCTGGTGTACCTGCATAATCTAGAAAATAATTTTGACAAACATACCAATTACCTCTTAGTGTATCGAGTGCGAAATTTTTAAGCTCCTAAGGACTATCTTAATAGCCATAGAAGGAGAAAAGTATGGAACGGAAAAAACAATTACCGCACCTGTGACAGGTTTTCTTTGCAGTCCTAATGATGAGGTACTTGTTTTGTTGTTTAAATTAAACATCCGTGTAGATTTTCACGAGTTCACTGAAATCTTCTGCCTATATATATTTGAAACAAGTGACTATGTACCAGAATACATGTACATATGGTTGTTTATGACTTAAAATGCATATATTTTGCAAACAATTTAATGTATAACTGTTCACTGACAGCTAGTCTTCTAAATCTATGAAACTCCGTTGAACAATTATAAGCTATGACATATACTTTGAACCCCATGCACAGTTTATCAGAAAAGTTATGCTACATTGACAAAAGAATGATTTATAAAAGAAAATTGTCCTCAGTATCTTACAATATGCAACCGAATTTCCTCTTCATGGTTCAAAGGAATATATGTTGTTTGAGCCTTAAATGGTCCCCCTAAATGAACATCGTCATTTTACTGTATTTCTTTGTTTTCTTTATACAGATATACATTTGCAGTTTTTTCATAACTTTCGTTTTGATTTAAATGCCCACAATTAAAAATACGACATCATAAACTTTACCTTTTCCTGCCATTTTTGCATTTTTAGCATAAAACGGCTTGTTTTGAAGCAGGTTTTCTTTAAGAAAACATTGAGCGATTGCTAGAACAAACAAAATATTTTCACCAAGGATGTATCCATCCAGTTCTTATAAGTGACAAAAAGTTTGTTCTTGTTCAAAGCGTCGCTTTATATTTCCGATTCGAAAAAAGATTAGAAAAATGTCAAATTTTGACTGATTTTGATTGAAGTAAAAAAATAGCGTCACTTCTGACGTCATTTACTGCAGTGAGTGTAAATAAATCAAATAAATAGGCAAAAATTATGCTTTATATCAACTATTCTGGGAAAATAACACAATTTAATGTACCTAAAACACTTTTTAAAAAATGCGAATTATGGGGGCCAAATTTGACTAATATCATATGCAGTTTTTGTTACTTTGTGTTTTTATTTTTGAACCAAAAGAAAATGTTCAAATGTAATGCTTTACCTGGAAAAGAAGAAACTCATATGTCAAAGACTCGGGAAAAGAGATATTGCAGTCTGAATTTTCTCTAGTCTGTTTTTTCACTTTCGCGCCATTTTCACTTAAACATATTCTAGTCTAGATAAAATAATCAATATCAAATTTTTGTTCAATAAACTAATAATTAGTAATCTCTTTATTACAATGATAGTACTTAATAAAATTCACCAAAAAAGTTAAAAACTATTTATTTAAATCCCAGTTTAACTTGAAATACCTCTGTTAAACTACAAATTTTAAACTTTTTCCACCTTTTAACAAGACACAAGGTAGGAATAAAATAATTCTAGTAGGTATAAATGAATGAATTTTTAAATTCGTTAATTCATGATTTGATACATTTATCTCATAATTATTTTTTCAACTCTGAAACATATATAAGGATCGAAATCAGCATTACATTTTGTGCAATATGCACAGTACAAAGGCGGAATTTAATTTTAAGCCACTCGGTATAACATTCATTACTGTAACAACCATAAACCATATATTATCGTATGAATTCTTTGTATTCTAATCAAGTTCATACTAGACATTTAACTCCTTACTTGTAAATGTACATGTAATAGGGAGCAACCGGTCAAAAGTTGATGCTTGCTCCTCCTAGGCACCTGATCCCACCTCTTATCTTTTCAGAGGTCCGTGTTGCTCTGCTTTGAATTTGTATTTCGCTTTATGGATTTTTGAGATGGTTGACGGTTTGTTATTGCCATTTTAATCAACAAACGTATACAATTAATGCACCCAAATCAAAGCTCTCTCAACATTATTACATGTATTACCAATCTAGCATAAATATTGAAGCTGACAATTACTGCATCTGAATGAACACAACTCTCAACATTTTTAGTACATATCTAACATAAATATTGAAGCGGACAATTATGATACGCAAGAGCTTAAGCCCTTGGCTTATCCTTGCAGCATCCCCTTTACCTTGGGCAAGGATGTAAAACATCTTTTGAGATACTGTATGACTTTGAAAGTTGAAGTTTTGTCTTATTTTTTGACAAAGTTTAGATGGTTCCTTAATGTTGTTGTTTACTCAGGGTTTGAGTTGTCAAAGTCGGATTGTTATAAAGTTCAATATCACGAGTAAAGTTTGTTCTAAACACAAGAAGTATATATAAAATGAATTATTATTGATATAACTTTCGATATTTTTATTATATTATGAAAGTAGGCTCAAACAAAAATTGACTTATAGCAAAACAGAGGCAATTCGGACTAACTTTTGCAGATTTTGTTTTCCACTAAAATATTTTTGTCAGTACTTTAATATTAAGTCAAGCATTGATATATTAATCGATATAATTTTGCATATTTTCTGTAGGTTTTATTTCACTTAATCATTAAGATAATTGTATGGCGCGCAATGCAAAGATATTGGACAATGTTTAAAAACGATAAAAGACACCATATCTCAAAATTTTGATCATTGACCTCTTATAAATTTTATGCTAGCAGAATAAGGTCAATATAAGTATTTTAATACAATAAATGTTTTTGTATTATCGTCATTCAATTTTTGTGACATGTAAATTGAATCAAAAACGGGTAGGAATTTGAAAACTGATAGAGGAAATTCGGACTGGAATATTTTTTTAAAATTTCACTGAAATCTGAATGTTTTGTATCTAATAAGTGCCAATGCCATTCATAAACTGTATTTCATATTTCAAAGAATTTAATTATTTGTAATATTTTCACAATTTAGAAAATCTCAACCGTACGGTAAAATTTTAAGGGATTTTTCTTAATTTTTAAAAAAAATATTCACTTTTTTGAAAGTGAAAAATGACACTACAATCAGAGATCTATAACACATAATAGATGGTTTTTCATTATCATAAGTGGATTTTTTTTTATTCTAAGTAAATGTAATCCTTCAGATTTTTTTCCACACGATTAGCATCCAATGTTTTACCAATATTTGTGTCAATGTTTGTACCACGTTTGGAAATCATTGTGCTATTTTACATCACCAACCAGTGTCTTTACACGAACATACCCATCATTCACATCCTTGATCATCTCTTCTATCATGTCACTCTGAGTCTCCATGACTTTTGTACTTCCGTTTCAGTTGATACTGCAATCATATGGAGGAAGTATTGATTTGGAATTAAGAGACAAAGTACATGTGCGACAGGATTTCTATCTTTTTGAAAAGTTTACTATTTCTCCAGAAAGTGTCCCGATCATAGATGAATTACCTGGAAAATTGGAAATAGCATCAATTAAAATACTTATATGTAGAGAAATATCGACACACAAACTGATGTAACATTCAAACACTAGGAATTCTTAGGAGCACACGGTGGGTGTTACCGGTCAGCAGAGGATGCTCACTCCTCCATGGCACCTGATCCTACCTCTATTTTTTTTTAAAGGTCCGTGTTTGCTCTGCTCTTGTTTTGTAATTTTCCTTTGGATTTTTGAATTTGAACACTGTTTGTTAACACCACAGGTCATGTACAATTAATGGTTCATGAAAAATAGTGCTGGGACGATTCAGGGTTTATTCGATTGGTTCGATTTCTATTCAAAATGCAACAATTCATGGGTTTTTTTCAATTCGATTCAACATAGATAAGCCTTAATATTTCTGATCATAAATGAAAATAATCTTTAATGAACGCTACCTATCCAGACAAATGGGGTACTCAATATGCAATATTTTTGCCACAAAATAACTAAGTTCAACAGCTGGTATTTTTTCATAAACTATCCGAAATCAAAAACCTAGCAGTATGCACACCTCTGATATATATACAATTGATCTACAAAAGACCAACTTCCTATCAAGAAAACTGTAGGTGGAGGTATCCGTACGATAGAGGTACCCTATATGCAATATTTTGCAAAACAATCGATAAGTTCTACCGCTGATAATTTTTTTTCATAAATAATCAGAAATCAAAATCCTAGCAATGTGCACACCTCTGATATATGCACAATTGATCTGCAAAAGAACAATCTCTTATCTTGAAAACTGTAGGAGTTATCCGTACAATAGGGGTACCCTATATTCAATATTTGCAAAACAATCGCTAAGTTCTACCGCTGGTATTGTTTTCCATAAATAATCACAAATCAAAATCCTAGCAATATTCACTCCTCTGATATATGTACAATTGATCTGCAAAAGAATAACTTTTCATCTTGAAAACTGAATTAGGAGTTATCCATACAATAACAGTACATGTACCCTTTTGGCAGCCGCCCGCCTGGCATTTTTACCATTTCAAAAACCGGATTTTTTCTTTAGAAAACACGGTTTAAAATTAATCAAAAATACATATTTTAAAAGTTACCAGTAAAATAAACAACAATCTTTTTAAATGACAGACTTTAAATTGGCACACTCATGCTTACAGTGTAAAACAAAAAAATTCATGAAAGTAAATGGCACAGTGATAATCTCTGGGACTATAGATTTCAATCAACAATATATGAAACAGGACAGTTAACTTTTAACCTATAGTAGAATCATTCAATTTTGTGAGGTCTAACTTTTGGTGATTAATATCCTTTATTAAAGGTTCATTGGGAAGCAAATTCATGGATTATTTTGCACAATTAATGAAGTTTTTTTGATTGGGGTTTTAATTTGTTTATATAAAAGAGTATACCCTTAAATTCCATGAACATTTTTCATGTAAGGTACTTCTAATCAGTCCATTAGGAGAGGAATAACAAACAATTGTTTAAATGTGGCCTGGAAGATGGTAAATAATCAATTGTTTAAAGCTGAACACCGCTCGTAAATAGGCACCGTCACACAGGTATATAAACCTTTCGATTTCGTTCCACCGGATTGCACACCTGAAACTCGTGGCCGACGTACAGTATTCCTGTCGTGGTCTTTGGATTTTATGCATTTATTTCTTATTTTAAGTGCACATTCTGTTTGTAAATAATATATTAACGTGTTTATTTGATGATAATATTCTCCCGACTCTAAAAAAGTAAGTAAAGCAATTTCATCGCGAACGAGTAACAGGGCGAGGCCAGATGTATGTCTACACAGGTGAGACCTCTACAGCGATATACTTTAAACTGTTAAGAGGTCTTCGGCTTATATAGGGGTTGCAGGGATAGCGGTAATGAAAGAGAAATATGGCGGATAGTGCCTATTTACGAGCGGTGTTCAGCTTTAATTATCACCAGTCTTTTGAAAACATTTACTGAAACTAAAAAGTTGCAACTATATGTTGCTGAAAGCCAAACAGATTTTAATGCAACGCTTTTCATATATCTTTCATTTTGATACATTGTTGCATTAACGTTATTTGATTTGTGTCATTCCTTTGTAGGCAATTTACACTTTGATATACAGAAGCACTTCAACTCGAGATAGAGGGACATTTGCGTATTTCAGAATTTTAAAACAGAACTTACAAGTTCGTACTATATACCATATTTGATGCAATGTGTTGTGTGCTGTTTTTTTTTTAAAATTTGGATTTCGTAGCACCGAGGAGAAAATACTGTCTGAACTAAGTATCTCTGAAGAAAAAGTTTCATGGATCAATAAAGTGAGTGAAAGAATGGTGAAAAACTGTGGTTTTTTGAAAATACAAATTTAGTGCAGGAATTGAGAAAGGGTTTCGAAAATGAACACCATGATGAAAACTACTGTTGAAAATCGATTTCAGTGCCACCACTGTGACAGACGTTATGCTTTTATCGAAAGTTTAAAGACCTACGAGTCTCGAATGCATGGGTATCTTGACTCCACTCCTAAAGGAAATAAAAATGATGAAAACAAGAATGAACTCTTTGATAATGTAGTGCATTTGTTTGAACCAAGTGCAATTCACAAAAAGTTGACACTGCTGTAGATATAGGTGATGGCCATAGATCAGTAAGAAGTGCAAAATATGAATTGCCCATATATAACAAACAAAACAAGATCCCAACGTATGGCTTGCCTAAACAAGTAGTGTGTTAAAATATCAAGCATCAGCAATAAATAGTTGCTGGGCAATCTTTGACGAAAATTTGTTTCAAAATTTTGGCTAAAATTAAAGTCGTCATTTAACAAGAAGTTGACGTCCAATTGGTACAAAGATAGAGTGTTAAAATTGTATGCGTCTGCGATAAATAGTTGCTGAGAAATCTTTAAATGAAGGCCAAAATAAACAAAGTCGTCATTTAACAGGAAGTTGACATCTGGTTGTTAGAAAAATGGATCCCTCAATATGGCATGCCTAAAGAAAGGGTGTTTAAAATTTCAAATACCTGCGCTGAATGGTTGCTGAGAAATTTATATTTACCTCTGTAAATCTTTTTCTCCAATAAGTATGCCTCTCAAGACATTGAAAAAAACATTACCTTTATTTTTGAAATTTTATGACATCATATTTAAATTATATTTATATGGGACACTTAGGCTATGACTTTTTTCTCCAATTTAATAGAGCATGCTTCACATAGGGACAAGGACAGGGAAAGTAATTAGCTACTCTGTGAGAAGCAAGACATGCCGTATGTGTGCTCATGCCACAAAACACAAATCAAGTCCAAGACCATATGACTGCAGAGAAAAACTGGGAAGGTAATCTTGTAATATTGAGATACACAAAATCACTCTCTTTACCTCTCCCCTCTCTCTTTCCCTATTTTGCCATCCGTCTCTCTCTCACTCTGTGCATTTGATAAACATGGTATCTATTATTCCCCTGTTCCGAAGGAGAGGGAGGTATACTGTTTTACCCTTGTGTGTCTGTCATGCCATATGGTAGGATTTTTTTTTGTACCAACTTCCTGTTAATGACGACTTTGGATTTTTTTATAGTCTAAACTTTCAAACAGATATCCGTCAAAGATTTCTCATCGACTATTCATCACAGATTCTTGGAATTTTAACACACTTTTTGTTTAGGCATGTCATAAAATATATATATATGGTGGGATTTATTTTTGTACCAATCGGACGTCAGCTTCCTGTTAAATGACAACTTTGTTTTTTATACCCCTGCTCCAAACGAGAAAGGGGTGTACTGTTTTACCCTTGTGTGTCTGTTTGTCCATCATTCTGTCTGTCGATCTGTCTGTCTGTCCGTAACAAAATTTTCTGTTGCATTTTCACTCCTGCGCTGACATTCTCATTTTTTACTGATGAACTTTGACATATACTGACATTACTGATAAACTTAGACAAATACTGACGTTTTTACTGACATTACTGATAAACTTAGACAAATACTGACACATTGTACTGACGACATTGAGAAAATTAGAGAAGTACTGACAAGTTCTGATAAGTACTGATTTTATTAATGTAGTTCTTAATGAGTTAGGAAAATGTACCCGAGCGTTTTTTACCTTTCGCAAGAAAGTTCTCCAACATTTGACTACAATACTATACTAGTTGAATCAACAGTCATGTAATTCGTTTGATTCTATTTTAAACCAGAATTCTAATATTATATCCATGATCCACATAAGTATAATACATAATCAGAAGTATCCACATCTGATTCACTCCGCTTCTGGAGTATATTGTTGTACAGTACTCTTGAAGTTTCTCCTTTACTACTGTAAGAATATTAGTAAGGAGTAAAGAAAGAGGTTTGGTAGAACATTTACTGGAACCTGCTATATATATCGTTGTTTGTAAGGACTTTTGTGAAGGTTTTGAATCCAGTATAAATAAGGAAAATCAAATTCATTTTGTTTATTGGGGATATTAAAGATATTCAAAACCGATTTATGATTTTGAAGTATTTCCTGCTTGAAAAGGCTGCTATGGGTGAAAGTAGGATTACCATATGTAGAATTGAAACCTATTTCTTTGAAAATGCAATTAATATAATGTGCCTAAGCTTACAAACAAATACAATGTTGTTATCTGCCTTATCAGCAGGGACCAGTACATACCGATCGTGCAATCTATTCAGTTCTTTTCTCACTTCTGCTTTATTGAAAACAGAAGGATAGATGGTTTTCATTTTGCTTCTTAGTCGTTTAATACGAGATTTTAATAAGCATCTGATGCTTTTAACCCACTCTTACAAGGTATCAAGGTCCTCTTTTTCAAATTTGGCCCATCGCTTGGCGTAATCTTCAACAGAATTCATGATATGTATGAAATTACGACGCCATGTGAAGGATCTAGGCTCCCTAAATTTTGGTTTTTTCATAATAAGTAATCTTAGGTCTTCGTTGTTTACTAAATTAATATCACCAGTAATGGCGTGTCAGACAGGATTATAGTTGTAGGGTGAAGAAGAACATGAACACGCTGGGGGATTATTTTACCAAAAAAGTTATACTCAGTCATAACTTGTTTATAACTAATAAAACTGGTAACTTTTTTGTACCTGAAATTAGAGTTATAAAATAGTTATGACTTTTTTGTGCCTAAATTGGACTTTTTTTCAAGTATAACTGAAATGTACCTAATTTAAACTTAGCTTATATTAAGTGTAACTAAAATGTAAGTCTATTGGACTTAATCATTTTCCAGTGTGCATTAAATGTAACTAAATTGAACTTTGTCATTTTCAGTGTGCCTCAAATGTAACTAAATTGAACTTTGTCATTTACCAGTGTAACTCAAATGTAACTAAATTGAACTTTTTCATTTACCAGTGTAACTCAAATGTAACTAAATTGATCTTTGTCATTTTTTGTAGTTCCCTTTCTATTGTCTTTAATTGATAAAAAAAATAAATAAAACCTAAAATTCCTTTTTTTTGTAAAAAGGGTCTTAAATTGAGGAAATTTATTAAACTAGAAAATTTAAAACAAAGAATAAAAGAAAAAAACAATTAAAAAAAATAATAATACCCATGATCACTTTTTAAGGCAACCAGAGTTAAATGATAATTGAAAAATTAACTGAAACCTCTAAACAATTGATGAAATTAAAACACATAATAGGAGATAAATTACAGTAGTTAATTTTTTAACTGTGTTGTGATATATATATATATATATATATATATATATATATATATATATATATATATATATATATATATAACTTTTAAATGTAATAAAGAAAGATAAATAATAATAAAAATTAAGAGGATATCTGGTTGCCATGAAATAGTGAAAATGCTATTAATTTATTTGACTTTCTATCAACATTAATGCATTAGCAAGCTGTCGAACAAAATTAAAGCATCCAATATTTTCAATATAATAAACTTTAAAGCAAAATGAGATGTTTTTCATACAGTTAATATCACATAAAAAGATTAACTCAATACTGTGATGTCTTACTATTCATGTATATCTAACATTTTCATGGAGTCGAAAATCATCTTTCAAAATAATACTGCAGGTCCTTTGTTTTAAAACATATACAAAAATGAATAAAAGCACGGAGGTTGAACAATCATTTTTATCAGAGAGTCCTTAAAAATGATTCTAAGAATCAAAAGTATAACTTCTACATAGAATGTCTTGTGTGTCTTTTTCGAGTTGCTCAAGAGTAATGACAAACACAATTGAGCGTAGCTCTTTTTCTATTCTGTTTGGTAGCACTGACACAAAGTGTATGTCCTCATGTACACTAGCACAGATGCAAACATAACAATGTTCTGTGAGGGTACCACTACTAGCTGTCCAGTTGACGCATGCAGCAGCACCATGTTCATATGGCTGGTGGCCATCGTCATAATTCCATAATGTATTACATTAACGAATGCATAGAATGAAAAGGAATTGGCGTAGCGTGGGGGACACTGGGTTTTTACTTTTAATAAAATGTTCAACTTGTCCAAAGTGTCTGTTACTACATCTTATAATTGTGTTGTTTCTCCTGGTTGTTGTTCTGTAATGTTTGGAGTAGATCAGTAGAGTAGATCAACACACAGACGATTGAAACATGACACAGATTCCCACTGTCCAAGAGTTGCAGAAAGCAAAACCATTTCTCTTTGGGTCAAGTATCCACTATGATATGCACTAACAACAGTAATGCTGTCCATCATAACTTTTTGTGAGATTGGCTCCTTTTCACTGTCATTTTCTTCCATATTGTAGTAATGCAGATATTTGTTGAAGCTTTTGGTGAACACAAACAGCAAAGGCTATCTGGGTCTCCATGCTTTCGGTTCCATGAAATAGACGTCGGAGTTGACCATTGAAGTCTTAAAAATAGAAACACGATGAACACATTAGTGGTCAAAGGTCTTCCACTTTGTCCACAAGATGGAGAAAAAGATGAATGACTAAGGTCAAGTACCTCTCTCCATAAAGGACTGGTAGAATTAAAACAAACTCCATCATCTTCTTCCTGGAGTCGTTAATATCCTCAGCAGAAATACAGTCCTTCAGCATGCTGTAGATTGTATACACTAGAAGGGTGAGTTGATGTTACTGGTCATCTGGCAGCACACCAAAGGGACGGGAGACTGAAAAAGAGAAGAAAGTTCACAATTCTGCTGTTTTGAAATGGGCCACTTCTGACATTGAACGGGGAAGTCTCGAGATGAAGCTTGGTAGTTTGACCTGGATCAACCTCCTGTCCACTTCAGTTATCCTTGAAGAAATGTTGAATGGTTCATTGCTGTGGGATTTATGAATCATAATGTCATCAGCCCCAGAAGGACGCAATGCATGTAGTCCAACGATTTTCCGCGAATGATGTCAAAATGGGGCAGGAATTGGAACCAAGCTAGTCCTTTTGCACCATAAACAAAACCCCGTCCGTTCGTCTTGTTCAACTCTGCCTGTTGTCATTGTTGAGTCTGCATGGCGTGTGTTACTCACTAAATTGGATTATAAGGTTCATAAAATAATAATATAACTTAACATTTATATAAATGCAGGTCAATGTATGAGAAAAAATCCTCCAACGTCTTGTGAAACTTCACAAACCCCCACAGACACGCAAAGCCTCTAAGCTAGAGAGAAAGAAAGAAAGAATAAATAATGCAAATACTAGCAGGCTCTCCGTGGCGTTTTCCAGTTGGCACATTATTTGTTTAGTGGCAATTTGTGCTGCTACAAGGGGACCTTTATACTAAAAAAGATAAAAATAAAATATTGGTTAAAATACTATATATAGCTACCATGAAAAAATGACAATATCAAACCATCAACCATCTCAAAAATCCATAAAACGAAATACAAATTCAAAGCAGAGCAACACGGACCTCCAAAAAGATAGAGGTAGGATCAGGTGCCTAGGAGGAGTGAGCATCCTCTGCTGACCGGTCGCACTCGCCGTGTGCTCTTTGTCGTAATCGGGAAAAAACCGGAAAAGTCCGTAGACAATTAGGTGATAAATTATGGTCTAACAATTAGTATGAAAAACGTCAGTCAGCATGCGACCCAGTGGATGATTGTATTTGCTGACAAGGTCGTTGTATCGACCATAGAACTTACGAAAAGATGACTTCAAACGAGCCTGTTGATAGTCATGTTTTATCAACTTGTTTGTCAGTAGCTTGCCTCGCCTTAGAAACTGTTCATACGAAGAGCATGCCCTTACGTATCGAATTAACTGAGAGACAAAAACACCATATGCAGGTGATGAAGGTATATTGCTACATAAGTAAGGAAAGTTGACTATAGAAAAATTGAAGTCATCGCGTTTATCATAAAGTTTTGTTGTTAGTTTACCATCAATGTCCATTTCCAGTAAAATATCCAAATATGAAACAGATGACGCAGACTCTGTGGTAATTTTTATTTCAAGTTCAATGGGATATATCGAGTCGACGTAAGTATGGAAATAACAATTGTTAATTGATAATACGTCGTCGATATACCTGAATTTTGAGTTGATGGCCACAGCGAGTGATTTATTTTTTCCACGTACAAGTTTTTGAATAAATTCTGCTTCATAAGAATACAAAAATAGGTCTGCTAACAATAAGGCACAATTAGTACCAATGGGAATTCCAACAGATTGTTGGAAGACTTGATTTCCAAAAACTACGTAGATGTTGTCTATCAGAAACTCAAGCATCGTTTTAATGTCAACTTCAGAGTACTTGTGTGTGCAATCAGAATGGTCATAAATGATTAAAAATATATGTTAGAGTTTGATATTACATTCATTTTATTTACAGGAATTGATGTCAATTGGTATTATAGGCATTACTTCCATCCAACCAATTCTCGCCAAGGATTATATCTTGCTAGTGGATTGTTACGTCATTTTTCATTACATTTTTTTTTGCCTCAGACCAGAATATCTCGACTCATTGGATGAAACGCATTTCGTGATTGCCTTACAAATTTCTTTAAACGGCGAGCTTCAAAATTTATACGGCAACATGGCAGATGTAACGTTATTTGAACTGATTTTTTTTACAAAAGCGTTCGACCATACCTTTAATTTATAAGCCCCAAAATATTTGGAGTGATCCCCCTTTGCCGTGATATAATATTACGATCCTATAATGGCATCTAGATTTGCGCAGACGACTGACGAGGAACAAAAAAAGGGAATTACGCTATGAGTTTAATTGTTATATTATCTTATGTTTAGTTACATATCAAACTTTAGGTCCTCGACAAAACAAAACACTTATTAGGTTTGTTACTGACTGTTTACAGAAATATGTGGGGTCGGTAAAGTCCATAGAAGGCGAGGGTAATAAGTAAGAAATAATATTGATAAAATGACGTAAAATGCACTGGCGAGAAATGCTCCTGTGCGAGAATAGGTAGGATGCAAGTACTAGTATAATTCATTCATGCAGACATCCACATATTCAAAGCCATCATGCATATTGCATAGTACATGTATTTCTTATTATATCAGCATATGTTTGCAACAATTTGTAATACTTTCAAAACTTTGTCTTTAACAAAAATCGGATACTAACTATCTGAAAAATTGACAAGATTGCAAACTTGAGTAAATTATATATAAGTGGTTCATTAATTATGTAAACATTTGACGAGTTTGATTTACTGAATCTTTAATTAATTTAATAAAAATGTCCAAAGTCAAATCTTCGACTCACGTCACGTACATGCATTATAGGTTTAGGAGAAAATGTGTTTATGCATTGCAAAATAAAAGCAAACCCCTAGCTATTTGGTTAAATTATTTTTTTTTGCTACTAGCTTTAATAACAGAAATCATTAAACATATGAAAGATATGGATTAGTCCCTCAATTGCTTAGATTTATTTGTTAAATTTACCCAGTATATGTAATAATTAAAATTTCAAAAAATCTTTTTGAAAATTGGTTTCTTGGAATTTTATGAGGATGATGTTGGTTGTGTATGTGTATTTTGTGCATGAAATTAAACTTATTAATAAAATTAACATAGAACGCGCATTAAAAGAAATATGTTAAAAAATCATGGCAGTGTCATTTCATTTTGAACTCATGAAGGTGATTGATCCCATTATTATTATAATGTTGCATCCTCTAAAACTGGATTGATTTAAGATCATGGATTCCGAAATAATTTAAAGTATATTATTCCAAGTCTTCATGTTAATACAATGACAATCTCTGTGGATTGAACACACCAAACAAACTGTTTAGTATGTACATGTACATGTATACATATCACAATATAATGTACATATGTAAACTATATACTGTATTATGCACATAATTTACAAGTTGTAGTTTTAATAATATAACTACCCAACGATGAATAGGAAACAAAATAAGCACCTGTTGATTTATAAGTATAACTCGACAAACTTTGTTCACGTTGAAATATCTATGATTATTTCTTGTGTGATTTTACCTTAAGAATGATGGCCAATCCGTGGGTCTGAATTCCTACAGCATGGCGCAAATGCAGGGGGGTTCCTCTAAGTGCCTCTGCAAGAACACCTAGTTCCACTATTCTACGGCCAACAGACCAGTCATTGTCTGTGACGGTTTGCCCGACAATAACATCGTTCCCCCAAAAAGAGATGTCTGGCACATCGACATGTTTCGGTTCAGATGAATATATATGGTCTGCAACCGCCCTTCTAATACTCCATCTTCTTGTCTGTGACAAGGAAACACTATTTCGGCGATTATTCTCTTTGCCCATCTCACATATTGTTTACATTGACGATAGATAACCGGAAGTGCTTATGTCAGACGATATTATCGTCGGAAGTACCACAGGGGCTCGGTTGCCATACTTTTTTAACATGGTTTTAACAGGGGTTTTAAGAGATTTTTTTATTGCAATACACAGAAATAAACATGAGAGTACCACTAAAGAACTCCACTATTCGACAACCTAGCCTAGCCCCTGTGGTAAGTATATATATATTTTACAACACCACGACTTTATTTTGACCGTTTGCGTTGCGCCGTGGGTTCAAAAACGTAAGGAGCGAACTTCTTTAAAAAGTAGTTACTGATCACCATACAGAAAACCATAAAGGAATGCGTGACCTGCGCATAAGAACTGCTTGATACCATTTTTTTCAACATGCTTGTAGCCAATGTCATGAAGATAAATAGCTGCAATAACTTAGCTCCCGATTTTTGTATTTTTTTTTCCGGGGGGGGGGGGGGGGGGGGGGGGGGACTACAACTCCAAAGGATCTCCGTAATGGTGATTCACTCACTCAACGATTTCGGCTCAAATCGTATGTAAATGACAAAAACATTTGCATTTCCTAACTCAAACATTGTAGTTGTGTATGGCATAAATTTATCCAAAAATATTAAGTATAGTCCATTTATAGGTTATTTTTCGTGTATGTCAACAACGCAAGTTGAATTTGTCCGCCATGTTTACTGACTTTGATCGGTTTTATTTTGGGACAGCCAATGATAATTTAGGAGCCGATCTTGAACTGAATATAGGAATTCCCCTATTTTAAACATAATTAACGTAGTAAATATGAATTTCCCATTAAATACCCTTTCCTTCAATGCTATTTTAGTGATAGAACGAAGTAAGGTCGCTTATTTACACTTTTTATGGTTGTTTGTTATCTGTTAATTCAAGCTCATGAATTGTGTATGTTTTTTGTATATCAAAAGACTGCGAAGTAAATCTTTTTGCCATGCAGCGTTTCGTATAAAGGAAAGAAGAATTGTATCTTGAAACTTCATACCAAATTTTATCAGACCATTTAATGAATTGTAAAATAATAACACAGAAAATGTGACCGATTTCTTGCTTTTTTAAAAAAAAAAAAGAAAAAGAAATCCTCACTGTTGTTAAAAACCGCCTCCTTGAAACAACATTAATTGACATGATCAATAAAAGCAAGGAAATTTCTAGCTACAGATCTGTAGTTACCTGTTTGAAAAAATCGGATGGACGACATGGGACGCAGATTGTCCTTCCGAGTTCTTTCAGACTGAGAGGTACATGTGCAGACCTGCAGCTTGTGAATTTCTTGAATATTGCCATTTCTTTCTTATGTTACGGATGGTGTCCACAATTACAACTATGAATAATAACCATTTTCTGTTGGACAAGTGATTTTAAAAAAACGTAACGCATCAATCAAGAAAGTTAATATTTTCCGTTCAGGTAGATATGTCGTTTTCAAAGATATATGTACCTGTCGACATCGTTTAACGAGGCCGAGTACAGTTCGAGTATGCACGCTTTCGCGCAGCGTTTCATTTGCATTGTGACGTCATCATTTTGCCTTGTTGACGTCATGGCGTATGGTTTCAACTGCAAATATTCAGCGAAATTTGTGTAAAATAGCTCGTTGGGGCGTAAAATTGATATTCTTTTGTAGAATAATATTACTTATTAGGTTTGTTAGTGACTAACTGCAGAAATATATCGGGTTGATCAATCTCATAGATGGCGAGGCGAAGCCGAGCCGTCTATCAGATTGATCACCCGATATTTAGAGGATATCTATATTGTGTGATTTTATATTTGCTTTATCCAACGAGTTGAAATTGTGTATATATTCGCGAGGCTTGCCGAGCGAATATAACCATTTCAACGAGTTGGATAAAGCAAATATAAAATCACACAATTATAGATGTTCTATTTATCTCATACAATTTGATTTATATTATGAAGCTTTATAATATGACCCGAATTGATTTTTTTCAAAGATTAAACGATGATGCAACGTTATGCGGTTATTGTGACCTTGCGCAAAACAATTTAGCACGTCATTTCGGATATAAATATAACTGTTTTAACGTAAAGTTTTACTGAAAGAAACCTTGAAATAATTTTTTTTATCTCTAAATAACTTTTCTTACGAGTTTAATCACTTAATTAAATAGAAATACTGATCAGAAGACTTGAATAATCAAGTTTGTTGACATACACAAAGTTGCGAATGCTCGTTAGTTTGAATTGACTCGAACGAGGAACAGTTGTTGATGTTTTATAAAACGAACACTAGCCTAATGATTCGAACTTGAAAATATTGAATAAGGATGCTTACTGCTGAAATAAAAGTCTTGGGAAACATTATTTCGGTAAGTTCTTGTATAGAAACACGACCAAAGCGTCCTGTTTTCATCGCGTCGTCAGAATGAACTCCTTGATAGCTAACGTGATTTGCAGTTTTATAAACTTCACAGTTATGTTTTCCTTTATATTTGTAATTTAAATCTTCGACAAATCCATTTTAAATCAATTTTTTGTAGTAAATATAGCTATGTGGAAAATACTAGAAAGTCTTCGAAAATAGGTCACTGAAGCGTTGAAGTGAGGGGCTGTGTCAAAAATAATTCGGACAGGAAGTATTTGATAAAGCATCACCCGTTTAATAAAGCAAAGGTTTATCACACGGGTAGTATACACCACGCGTATAAGATAAATTTCTGTACTTAGTCACTAAGAAACCTAATAAGTGTTTTGTTTTCCCGAGGACTATCAAGTGACATATTTATTCACAAAAAGCGATGATCTACGCAAATCAATGTATACAAGTTACCTTGCATCTCGTCCAATTTCACTCATTTAATTAAACTTCACAATTATCAATCTCACCTTTCAAATACTCTTTGAAAATCTTCGCTTCACCCATGTTTACTTACAATGTTTTGTTAACCTGGTCTTCCACAGGAAACGTCCGGTTATTGAAATGGTGAAAATACCGGGCGGGTGAGTAGGCGACTGCCAAAAGGGCACCCTTATTGTACGGATAACTCCTACAGTTTTCAAGATAGGAATTTGTTCTTTGTGCAGATCAATTGTGCATATATCAGAAGTGTACATATTGCTGGGGTTTTCATTTCTGATAATTTATGAAAAATAATACTAGCTGTTGAACTTAGTCATTTTTGGCAAAAATATTGCATATAGGGTACCCCTATTGTACGGATAACTCCTTCTACAGTTTTCAAGATAGGAGGTTGTTCTTTTGCAGATCAATTGTTCATATATCATAGGTGTGCATATTGCTAGGATTTTAATTTGTTTATTTATGAAATAATACCAGCTGTTGAACTTATATTTTTGCAAAAATATTGTATATAGAGTACCCCATTTCTCTGGATAGGTAGTGTTCATCAATTCAGGGTTGACAAATGGATTATGGGTACTGTTCACACAAAAGAAAACCCGGTTTGCTGTCACAATGACAGCTTTTCTCTTGTTGCTTTATTATTCCTCAGAACCCCCTGTAAAAAATTTCAGGATCTACTCATAAAAATATTTTTATGAAAATTGATTGGCGCTTGTCGCGTTCGATGAAATTTAGATAATTATGATTAAATCAGTTTCTCAAAATAAACTGCACATGCAAAAAGCTACATACGGAGAATTAAATAATAGACAACTATTAAAAATGTCTATTTGCTTATATAGTATAGAACAGTTAGTCAACATGTTCTTTTCATTAATCGCCTTGGCAATGATAAAATTAGTACAAATTTGTGTAAGAAAACTGAAGGAGGGAGGAGTCCAGAAGTTGATTTATGGAGCTTGTGACGATATTTCAAAGATTTTCAGCACAGATTTATTGTAAGTAAATAAGTGACGACTTATGCTGTAAAACGTCGAATTGATTTCACGGCGTGTCAACCCGAATTTTCCCGTGGTTCTTCATTTTGCAGCAAACTTTTTGTGAGAAAAAATTGGCACAATTACAGTCTGTTCAACTCATGCGATATTCCACATACGGTACACTGTGAACGGTAACGTAAATACATTTGTTCACTAACAGTTTTTGACGAATTTCTTCAATTTGAATATAAACTGAATAACGTTATTCGGTGAGTGAAGAACAATCTGTGACTTTAAACTACATGCGACCATTCTTGCTATAAGGGAACTTTTCATTTTTTTCCCACATTTACACAACCATGTACGCTAACATAGCCCAATTTGCGAATCGCAATTGAAATACACGCTTATAAGAAAGTGTTGTCACTCAACACAATGCTATATCGGCCGGCGAGCGAGCGAGATTTGCGATAAAGGGACTTATGTCTAGAATGGTTAATATTTGAAAATTTTAAAACAATTGAGTTACAAGCGAATTACAGAGGTCAGAATTCTTTGTTTTGTAAACAAGGCTAGAGTCCAGATATTGTTTACATGTGTTGTATTGGTAAAATATATATTTAATGTTGCTTTGTGGTGTTTATAAAATTATTTACGAACACATTGAATCACTTTAGCTCGCTTGTAACTTGACTTCTAACATTGAAATTTTAATGATTCATTCAAAATACACAGGAATTGAATTGAATTGCAAATACACACGGGTACTTGTTTATAAATTAAAGCGTGGTTTACAAAATGGATGTATCAACGTGAATAGAAATAAAATATTTTACGCTTCAGTGTACATATATAAACAGTTATGTTTTACAGTGTGGCGGAGATTATCAGAAGTGTGCACAGTTGGATCCGCCTATCTATTTATTCATTACGCTCAAGCAGACATCACTCGCAGTTTCAATGAAAGTAGCAATGCTCCGAACAATTTGCAAAGAAAAAATGTAAAACAAATAGTTGCAAACCCATTTTTAGAATCAGTAGAATATTTTCTTTATCTTTTCATGCCATTCTTAAAAAACATTTTAACTGTTCTCGCGCAATCATGACATTGTTAGCCATTACAATTTACACAGATTTGCGGGTACGAATCTAGGGGCAGAATTTTAAGTACGTCAAAGGTAGCAGTAGTCCGAATATTCTCGTCGCCCAGGCGTTGTCATTAGAGTTCGCATGTTACCAGCGCTTCGCACCGGCGACCTGGGATCGCTTTAATAGATGCACATCCTAGCAATGGGTAGACAGAAAAATTAACGTCTTCGTTTGCTAGTTTTAAATGAAAATCCTTTTAGAGATATTCTAGAGATATTCCTGGAAAGGAAGAATAGTGGCTTGCCTTGCACTAAAATATTGATTTTTCTTTTCACTACACTAACTCAAAATGAAATCTATATGCAAATATTCCTAACAACGTGACAACAAACCGGCTTTAGTACTTTGATTAATTACTTATCGTGTTCGTCTTTAAAATATCGTTCACCGAATTTTCTCCAGACCTGTTCAGCACTTGATACTACATGTACAATTCTTTAATAAGGGGTGCCGGTAGGGGGCATGTATTGCTTATGCAATACTCTGAAAATGCTTGGTTTTCATTGCAACATTTATTTGTTCATTAATGCGTGAAAGACAACATTTTAGAGTGTGGTGACTGTGACAGATTATGTACAAAGAATGATTGTCTGATAGACCTACAAAAACTAAATGATTACCTTCAAATCCATTCGAATTGTTGACAAAAAATATCAAACGCATTCGGAATCTTGAAGCAATACACAATGGAAACATACATATGTTTAACTTTTATTGTTCTTAAGTTCTAAGTTCTAACTTTTTTAACATATATTTAAAATAAATAAATTAAACACCCATTTTCGTAAATATGAAGACATGAATTATATACTGTAATGTATGAAAGCAGTTAGACAGATTCTTAAAATCTGATGATTAATATGATCTGATTTACAATGAAAAATAATTATATATGAATACAACTGGAAAGGATTTTTTTTTACCAGGTCCTAATATATATTACATTATGATATTGAGTTGGTTTAACTGCGACAAAATATAAACAATTCAATTTTATCATGTGTGCATATTTGTACCTTAAACACATTTTTTGGAACTCGTTCAGTATTTTGTAACTATTTACACGAGTTGAATTACTTGCTATACTTTATTTTCTTCACTTTACCTGTTCTAAACTCGGCTACAAATATGTTATCTCTGGTGTCCACGCATAAACCCCGTGGACCTTGTAAATCACAACTGTCAATGTAGCAAAGGAACTGTCCGTCCTGATCCAATATGTGGATGCGATTTTTGTCAAACTCTGAAGTCAGGATCCGACTCTGACTGTCTGTTGTGATGCCGTATGGTATAAATGATTCCGTAGTTGTAGAAGGAGGACCAGTGTAGGTAAACCGGGGGTTTCCGTATTGATTGACCACTACGATTGCATGGGCTCCCCAGTCAGATACACAGATATCTAGGTTCCTGTTCTCACTAATGCAACCGCAAGACAAAAAGAGGGGTTGCCCAATATCATTAAATTGAATGTTTTGTTTTTCTTTGGAACCAGAGAAACGCACAACTTTTGTTTCTTTATAATCCTCACTGTACATGATAACCAGGAGGTCATCAGAAGAGGTACTACAGACACCTCGAGGTATCCATTCTCCAACCCTGACCACTGTCTGTATTTCTGTATCCGTTACTACGTTCAAAGTTCTTTCAATGTGATCAGTATAAACTAGACTCCCACTTCTCGTCACTGATATGTCCTCTGGTGTGTTCCTTGATTTTGTTTGGATTGATTTCACAAGCTTTTTTTGGAGGTTATAGAGCTTCATAACGTTAGTATCCCCACACATCCACACTTCGTTATCATTATGGCAGGCCACACTCAATAGCTTTTTATATTCCGAAGTGTCTATAACTGTAATGACCCGGGGTGAATCTATCAGTGACTGGTCTACTTCAAGGAAATCGACTACTTCAGGCGGCATACTGTAATTATTTTTCACTTTTGTAAAAGATAATTCTGACAGTGAACCGAACTGTTCAATCAGGTGATCCCTATTGATCTCATAAGGCCTAAAGTTTGGTAAGGACACTTTAAGTTTAGGAGGCAATTTCCTAAAAATAGAATTTCTAGATTTATACTCGGAAACAAGGCAGACATCTTTGGAATCAAGTAATTCTTTTATATCAGTAATGCTCTTTGTGATTGCAGAAATGATGAGTGTGATTTCTTCCCCCTGTTCCTTTAGAACAAGCAGGTGTTTGGATTCCATTTCACACACCTTATTTCTGAGGTAAGAGATTACACTGTCTATTTCTCTGTGCCAGGCATCTCCTTGTTTGTTGATGGCTGTTGTCAATTTCTGAGAGTTTTCACTAAGATCAGCTTTCTGAACTTGTATGTTGCTTGCAATTCCTTTGTATCTAGGATTGATAAATTTTTCTAATTCCTGCAAATCTCTCCGTAGAAGTTCCTTTTTGCTGTCAAAGTTTTTGAAAATGTCAATTGGTCTATGTCCTAAATGATCTCCGGATATACAATGAGCACAAATAGGAATGTCACATTGTTCACAGTGAAGTTCACATTGTTTGAAGGGATGTTTTCTACACTCTGGATAATTTAAAGTGGTGCAGTATTGTTTAAATGACACTACTTTATGAACGTTGGAAGAATCAGCCAAATGTTTCTCTACACAGTCTTTACACAGATGTATATGACAAACTTCACAGTACATGGGGGCCACAGAAGTCTGACACAGGGTGCAGCATACGACATCTTGAGCACTATACCGAGGGTCCATGGTAGAGGAACCTTTTAAGGGGCTTAATCTGGAAAGTTAAATCAACATATTTTAATGTTTTAAGTTTTTCATGTATTATATATTGAAGCCACATTTTTCAATTAAGGTGAGTGTTAATAATGGGTTAATAATTTATTTTGGCAGACTAAACAGGAAGTTCAAAAGTCAAAACGATTTGTTGTTTTCTTTCATTAAAGGGACTTGGACACGATTTGAAATCATTTTGTTTTATATTTTATATATAAATTGGTTAACTTGTGCATGTTGAATGATTGACCAAAATTTGAATGTTAGATGTAAAGTGTCAAGCGAGATACAGATATAAGGATTCATTGTTATGTAAACAAAGCTCGAGTCTTATATTTGTTACAAATAATGTAAAGAAATTACCATTCATTTGACAAAATGACTTATGGCAAACAAGATAAACTAATTCAATGTGTTCATAAATAATATTAACAAATGAAACCACCTTTCATTGAAACTTATACCAATACAACACATATTTAAACAATAACAAGACTCGAGCTTTGTTTACAAAACAAAGAATTTCCAACCCTGTATCTTGTTTGTAACTCGATATTTGACTTTCAAATTTTGAGGAAGTATTAACAATATCAATATTAAAAATGGAAAAATAAATTTTGAAAATTTTGATGTCAAATCGTGTCCAAGTCCCTGTAAGATTATAAGTATGTCATGCAACTTACCTTAAATACCCAACTAGTAAAATAAAAATCTTCACAAGTCAATATGGCGGGTGGCAACGTTATTAATTGGACCCGGTCGGTTGCTACCTGTGGAAGGTTATCTCCTTCATTGTTTAAAACTTTAGGTACAGGCTTGTACTTGTATATAGACATAAAGAATTCATTTAAAGTCTTGAATTTAGGTCACGAATGCTGTCAAACAGAACCTCTGTTGAGGTCATTCAAATCACCGTATAATACATGCAGAACTTACGATTTAAACTATTTGTATTGAATTACATTAAAATTGTCAATTATTGAGGCTTTTGGGTCCTTTTGGTGTATTTCGTTTTTCAATAGTTTTCTATTATGTACATGTATAAGTCGTTTAGAGGGGATCAGAATTGGGGGGATCAATGTTGTTATGAGAAATAAATTCATAAGAATTGTTTTGTTCAATTATTTCCGTTATAATCCATAATTTGCTTGCTAAAAAGATTTTATGGAATGAGAGATTATGGATAATAAAGGAATCATCTCGAGATGAGAATTTAAGTATACTGTTCAAGGATAAAGACATTTCTCTGCGTAAAAGTGTGGAAGGTGATATGGTACAAACGTCTGATTACGAAGAAAAGAGGGTTTAAAGCATTATCGGCATACAGATATTGAGTGACAAAGGATCATTCATTCAATACAATGATCAGCTTTTTATACTTCCTCAGTAAAAGATTAGGCTATAATGGGGAAAGGCGTTTCTTTAAAATGTATTTTTTCATACAAAGAAATTAGAAGGGTCTATGCCAGAAAAACTGGGGAGAGGACAGCCCTCTTTCCCACGGTAAAACAAATTCTTAAAATTCAGCACGTCAAAATATTTGTCTATATTGTTAAAAAAAACCCAAAACAATCAAGAAAAGCATTCAACATAGCGTTATATTTTTACTATTAAACTAGAGAAAAATTAGAGATTTGAACGTTTTTTCCAGTTTGTTTAATTGCATAATTGTAGATGCTGCAAAATAACCCCAACAGGATTTAAATCGCTAGTTAAATACTGCTAAACAAATTTGACACATCATATTAAGAAATTCTAGACAATAACACAGAATGACTGACAAACCGCGATTAAGACGATAGTCCCCCCGTTTTCAACGGTAGGGGACTAGAAACCTAATCACTTCTCAATGTGATTGTATGAATGATGTCTTGACGATTAAATCTTTAAAATATATTTTCAAACACATTAGTACACTATGGCCAACGCAGATTTTCTTGCAACCCGTGATGGTGTTTTAATCCTTTCCGCGATACACCGTCACGGTATTATCATCGTTGGGCCACGAGTTTACCGCGACGGTTAAAGGTACCGTGCCAGGATTACCAATGTATATGTATGGTATAAGTTAAAAAAAAATAAAAATAATGAAAAGTTTTGTTAGAAATAAGATATTAAATATGAGAAAATATATTTGTTTTAAAAAAGGAAAAGCTTTTTATTTTTTATAGGTTGTTTAAAATCCTAAAATTACTCTTAACATTATATTAAAACCTAGAAACGAGCTCGTTGCAAAGCAACGACTAGGTCTTCCATCGCAGCTGCGTCAAACTTGTGACGTAATTGTTACGGATTTTTAAGTCAATACAGCATCATGATTTTCCCTTTTATCTGATCCTAAGTAACAGATAAAGCTTAATTTCTTCATTAATATATCCTAGTTGTTAGGTAAATAATATCGAGATAATGCATTCTATTTATGTAAGCTTGTATTGAATATTTGTTACGTATGTGTATCATGAACCCGAATTTCCTCAATGAAACAAACTCATTTACTATCAACCATACTATAAACGGAGTATTTACCGCAACAAGACTCACCTAAATGTTACAAGGCATCATTCTTTTACTTATCCCAACAATTGATTGTAAGCACAGTCCAATATTTACTCGTAAACACCACTTTGGTTGGAAATATATACTTAACGTACTTCTCCTCACGCATGGCGCCTATGCGTACGGTACCGTATGTTTTGCGCGTGAAGTGATTCGCACCTATCGACCAAAGTGTATATAAGGAGCGCCCTGAGCAGACGACTTCAGTGTAGTGCAGTGTTGACTTGAGCTCACTCCCGTTCAAATGGAGCCTCTAGTGTCCACCAGAATGGTAAATATGTGCCCAAGACGTTTTGTGCCTTATATTTAGGTTTGGTAAGTCTGATGCCGTATTTCAATATATTTGGGTCCCCCAAAAATTCTCCATACCGTTTCATTGGGTAAATTACCCCTTACCCATCGTGTGATTTCGTTATTTAATTGTTACCAATCTTGTAAATTAATTGTTACCTTATTAAATAATTTAATTATCAATTAATTTATAGAAAACTATAAATTCTTTTATTTATTGGGTAAATTTCAATTTAAGTAACCATTAAAGCTATAAAACCCAAAACGTTACAACTGGGGTCCAGAAGTGGGATTTCCATTGTCTTATCTCTGTTTTCCCATAATTTAATTAATAAGTAAACAACATTTCTTTTCACTTTGGTATACTTTTTTTTTTACGTGTACCCATTTACAATATGGCGTCTGAAGAAAGTTTTGAAGTCACTTTTAAGTCCCGTCCATCTTCGCCCCAACATTTGGAGGCAGACAGAGTAGCTACACCCACTCCGAATTCCTCATCCCAGGCATCAGAAATTGCCCAACCTGTGGATAAAAATCAATTTGATGTTATTATGTCTCATATGCAAAATGTGAATGAACAATTATTGGGTATGACAAATAAGTACGAAAAATTGAGAGAGCATGTTAATAACTTGGAAAAAGAAGTCAAAAATCCTACCAGTACTCATGATAGGGGAGACAATCATCACTTTCTAAATTGTATTCCTAGACCCATCTACACGTCCTAAACATCTGGTCAGAATCAAGTTCATAGTACGGGTAAGAGTACAATCATTGTTACAACCCCAAAAATACCCATTTCCCATTATATGAGATCGATACAAATTAGAATCGGGTTCCCAATTATTATGCTCAAAAGTCGAACCATGTCACCATAAAACCTCAAACGTTTGACGGGTCAGAGGATTTTTATGAATACCTTACCCAGATTGAAATTTTGTTTGACCTACACGGGTGGGACAATAGAACTAAATCTCTGTACCTTGCCAGTAGTCTAACGGGTGGTGCACGGGCCCTACTAAGTGAACTCAATGGAGACCAACGACGGGATTTCAATTCCCTTGTTAAAATATTAAACAGACGTTATGGCTTCGTCGAGAGATCTGAAATGTACCGTGCCCAACTAAAAACCAAAATAAGAGGTTCCGATGAGACCTTACCCGAACTGGCCCAATCCATCAAAAAATTAACTCGCAAAGCATATCCAACGGCTGACCAAACTAGTATAAGCATTCTGTCCCTGGATCAATTCATTGACGCCTTACCTGACCCAGAAATGCGATTAAGGTTAACGGAAGCTAAACCCAAGGATATAAATGAAGCGGAGATATTGCCCATTCGTTAGAAACCTACAGACTGGCAGAAGCCCAAAGATGTAAAACTGTCCAAGAAATTCCAGAAATGAAATTGACACCGTTTCCTCTTTAAAACAGGATAATCAAACTTTGCGGGAGGATCTACAGTCCCCTACCCAATAAATCAGAGTCTCATAAGAAATGGCCAAAAGTCAATTCAAAATTTTGCACAAAATTCCCATGCATCTTATCCAAACCAGGGTTCTTACCAAAACCCATATAGGCCCAACTACCCAAATCATAAACCCACAAATTATGGACCTAAACCCCAGAGTTCACCCAACCAAAGAAACCCTAACTATGGGAGCAATTACCCTAAACAACTCCAGACTTTTCCAACCTCGAAGACAGGGAAACCAATGTCGAATTCAGCTAAATTCGGAAGTCGGCAGTTTCAAGGGGCAGGTCCCGACACCAACCATTAAATATGGCTCAACCACTTTCACTAAAACCCAAACCCAAACTGAAAAATAAAAAACAAGGTAAAATATGAAAAAGAAATCCCTTTTCTTACACCTACCCCCAAAAATTTTTAGTGGGAGATATTAAAGGGGGAATTTATGTCATTGGAAGAATTGGGAATAAACAAACACATATGCTAGTTGACACGGGCGCTAGCATGACAATATTCAGTACCCAATTCTTTGAGTTTAAAAATGGAAAAGGCCCAAATTACCCCAGTTTAAATCAAACTTATATCTGCAAGTGGTGATGCAATCCCAGTTTCTGGAGAATGCCTCATCAAAAAATATCCCTTGAAAATTTTCAAGTTACCCATTAAGTACTTGTGGCTGATATACAAACCCCTTGTCTCTTGGGATTAGATTTTATGACTCAGAATTCATGAGACCTTTTTGTGAAGAAGATAAAACTAAAGGTACATGGTCAAGACATTCCCTGCTTTAGTAAATCTTGTATAGAAGTTGTGTCGTGTAGCAAGATAAGTGATTGATGGTAACCTAACAACGAAACAATATGATAAACGTGATGACTTCAATTTTTTTATCGTCAACTTTCCTTACTTAAGTAGCAATATACCTTCATCACCTGCATATGGTGTTTTTGTCTCTCAGTTAATTCGAAGGGCATGCTCTTCATATGAACAGTTTCTAAGGCGAGGCAAGCTACTGACAAACAAGTTGATAAAACAGTTACGTTTGAAGTCATCTTTTCGTAAATTCTATGGTCGAAACAACGACCTTGTCAGCAAATACAATCTTCCACTGGGTCGCATGCTGACTGACTTTTTCATATTAATTGTTAGACCATAATTAATCACCTAATTGTCTACGGACTTTTCCGGGGTGTTTTTCCCCTGATTACGACAAAAAGCACATGGCCGGTGTGACCGGTCAGCAGAGGATGCTCACTCCTCCATGGCACCTGATCCTACCTCTAATTTTTAAGAGGTCCGTGTTTGCTCTGCTCCTGTTTTGTAATTTTCCTTTGGACTTTTGAATTTGAACACTGTTCGTTATCACCACATGTCATAACTCTTGCTGAGGATATTGAAATTCCTCCTCATTGTGAATTTGTTGCCCCTGCAAAGGTGGATACATGTAACCCCTTATTTAAAGATTAGGTTGGAGTTATAGAATCCATCCAGAATTTTGTTGAGAAGTATGAATTATTGATCCCCAAAACCCTTGTAACTGTAGACAGTGAGGTCACAATTCGGTACATGGATCTGAAAGATGAAAGGGTCAAACTTTAAAGAAATTTGAAACAAGACTAAAAGGGACAAACCTAAAACTGAACCCCAAAAATTGTTGCCTACTTCAGAAACAAATTTCATCCCTGGCACATATTGATAATGAAAATGGAGTCGCCACAGACCCATCCAAAATCGGCCAACCCCATCCTCTGTTAAAAATATCAGAAGTTTTCTTGGTTATGTTCTTATTATAGCAAATTTATTTACAAGTTTGCTGATATTGCAAAACCCCTACATAAACTCACTGAATCAAAGCAAGAGTTTCGTTGGAACTACCAAGAAGCTTTTGATAAACTCAAACGAGCCCTATCAAGTTCCCCAATCCTCTCCTACCCAAACAAAGAAGGATTATTCATCCTCGATACTGACGCTTCAAATGACGGATTAAGCGCAGTACTCTCCCAAGAACAAAATGGAATTGAAAAAGCCATCTGTTATTACAGTAAAATATCCAGTGCTACAGAAAAACGGTACTGTGTAACCCGCAGAGAATTATTGGCTAGTGTAAAATCCATTAAACATTTCCACCATTATTTATATGGTAGACCCTTCAAAGTTAGGACTGATCATGGTTCACTTACCTGGCGCCTAATTAAAAAAAAAAACAGAAGGTCAAATTGCCCGTTGGTTTGAATTCTTGTCGCAATACGAATTCAAAGTGGAGCATAGAGCCGGCAGATCTTACAGCAATGGCGCCGCCAGTTTGAAAAAAAACTAACTGTCCTAAAAGCCTTGACTTTATTCACTCATACATGCAGATTCAAACGTTTTGACGATCTGACAAATAAACTAAAAAACCGAATGTTAAGAAGTAAAATTTCCGGAATGGTCGATTTTTGTTTTACCGTTCACTCGGATCGATTGCATAAAGAAAATTACCGGACTTTTGAAATATTTGCCGGTGGGACCGGCCGATTTCAAAAACTCTGTTTATTTCTTGTTCTCATTTCCCCCTTCATTTTTCATTATCAATGTATATGCATAATGTTATTTATCTTCGCTAGCCAAGGGTTTTCGGTCCACACCGCTCTCCATAAACCCTTGGCAGATCTCATTAAGAAAACTCGGTGACGAGCTCTGTTTTATGATTGGCTGCAGCTGCGAGTAGCTGATCCAATCACATCGTTTAAAACAGGCGCTGATAAATAAACTTTAAAAGAAACACACGTGTGGTCTTTGGTAAAACATTCGGTACTTTTAACAAGTTGAGGCTTAAGTGCTCGAGTACAGTGCTTCCCCAAAGATCGTTTTAAAAAACGATATATTTTACTGCATGGGATTGATCAGAGATTTACAAACTTGTCAAGGCTCGCGTGGTAGTATGGGAAGTAAACATGGCGAATATAGACGTTGCCTATCCCGTTAATATATACATGTACGTCCCTGCTTATGGTTATTGCTTTTAAAGCGTTCAATGAGCTGCATTTTAATCAATTTCTTTTGTTCACAATATTCACAACGATGATCCCTAGTTTTATGGCATGAATACTTTCATATATCGGCAACTTTCTCACCCTGGTATACAGGTCCCTTCAAACGCTATAAATAAAACATGCCTGGCTTTTTGTAGGTTATATCTTCATTCCTATTTAATAGCATCGTTAATTATGTTCAGATTCTGGCTAGTCAACATATTTCAAGTTGTATTTATGCCGTACTGGGTATATAACCCGTTGTTTCATTCGATTAAAACGTAAATATACAAGGGGCGCAACTCAAGTTGCTCGCTAGATAGCGCCACCACATCACCGAGTTTTCGTAATGAGATCTGCCAAAGGTTTATGGGGAGCGCAGTGGACCGAAAACCTTGGCTAGCGAAGATGAATGTCATTGTACTTGAGAAAATTTCATTCACCTCTCATTTTTAAAATGACGAGAGCGAGATTAACATAAGCCGTTTTGCTTGTTTCTCAATCTGTGCACTGTTCCTGCTATATATATGTATGATGTCAATAACTAAATAAATATTATTTAAACTTGAAACCTAAAGTAAAATAAATTACAAAAAAATGACGAGGTAGGTGCTTGCACGATATATAACCCCTCGCTGGATAATGTCTCCAATACAAAAGAAAGAGACATATTTTCATTCAAGGACATAAATAAAAAGTTCTTTTTATCTTTTTAAATTATATTGATTTCTAAGAAATAATAAAGAAATTAGTTGGTCTTAAACTCTTTATTATGGTTGTTTGATCCACTTTATAAAATTTAAGCTCATTGAGCATGCATTTTTGTATTTCAATCCTACAAAGAAGGTGTTGCAGTTGCTGTGTTATTTTCCAAAAAGCTGATGCAGATAAAAAATTATATTGACAGAATGCGATGTAAATCTTTTTTTCAATTTAATTCAATTTATTGTCTTTGAGCTGTACAGCTAGCTCAGCTCATCCGAATAAAAACTACAAATTTGCAATGTGCAGTAGGTGAGTTTACCACATTACGTAATGAGTTTAACACAGCATAACATGAAATTAGTACTGCATTTAATGAGATTATCGCCTAATGTCAAGAAGTTGCACTGCATGAAAGAATTTAGCAACTGCACATGAAGAGTGTACCGCATAACATAACGATTGAACAACAATACCTTATGAGTTTATCTCTGTATAAAATTAGTTAATATATCATATAAAGATTTATTCATAGCATATAATGAATAAACCACTGCACATAATGATCTTACTAAATAACGTAATGATATTACCACTTCATATAAAGATGTTACCCCTAAATTTAATGATGTAATCACAGTATATAATGATGTTAGCACTGTATATAATGATGTTACCACTGCATATAATGATTTTACTATTGCATATTAATGATATACCAATTCATATAATATGAAATTGACCTAAAGGCAGTTATGGCGTTCCATACAGATTGCTTTGCTGGGATTTATGTAGATATTAAATGATCTCGCTTAACAAACAGCAGCAATATGTGTGATGTCAGATGTCCTGTTTGAAAGCCAATCATGAATTATGTTTTGACCCCACTCGATTGAAAAAAAACATGTATCATAACATATGGTAATAATAAATAGAATATCTTACCAAGCCCAGAAGTCTCTTATTCAAAATACATCAAGCTGCTGCTCTCTGGGGAAATCATCAGTGTCTCTGCATCAATGTTATCCAGGTCAATGTCTTTCTACGGCGATTTCTGACTTGTATTAATTCACCTTTATGTAAACAAATATGTGCATTTATACAAATTTTAATTGTCAATGTAAAGGCATCTCCAAAGGAATTAAGTTTCAACTTTGTGTTTTGCAATTAAAACTAAACCAAATTATCACCTTCAAGAATGTTCCTGGCTGCTTCTTTAGAAAGTGGGGCAGCTTTTAGCTCCAGTTGACGTCTTTTGCAGGAAAATTGACATTGTTTTAGACATTGCTTATTCAGGCGGTTTGCAAGCCGCATGGTATGTTTAGCCGTGAATCTGAAAATTTTTACAGATGGTTCTGGGGAATAATATTGTTTTCCAGGGAGGGGGAGGACCGATGCCTTTTTTCCGTAATTTTAATCATTTTCATTTATTTAGTCATTTTCACAATTATTGGAATGCCAATATTACCTTTTAATGCAGTTAAACGTTAAAATACGAACCAGTTAGAGTCGGTGAGTATTCGGCCAACCTGCCTACGCGTAAGAAAGAAATGGCAATATTCAAGAAAATCCGATGGACTACATGTATCTGGGTCCCAGATCGTCCATCCGATTTATTTTAGAGATTGAGAGCTACAGACCTGCAGCTAGAGATTGTTAGATTCTTAGTCTTATTGATCATGTCAATTTATTTTGTTTCAAAGAGGCAGTTTTTCACATCAATGAGGTTTTCCATTAAAAAACGCAAGAAATCAGACACGATTTTCAGTGTTATCATTTTACAATTTAAGAGTCGAATAAAATTTGGTATGAAGTTACAAGATACATACAACTCTTCATTTGTTTATCCGAAACGTTGTATGGAAAACAGTTTTACATCGGATTCTTTTAAAATACAAAAAGCTTAGATTAACAGCTAACAAACAAACACAAAGAGAGATTGAAAACTCTTCTTGTTTTTTTTTTTTCTTCTTTTTTAGCTCACCTGAGCTGAAAGCTCAAGTGAGCTATTCTGATCACCCGTTGTCCGTCGTCCGTCTGTCCGTCTGTAAACTTTTTACATTTTGAACTTCTTCTCTAATACCACTTGGCCAAATTCAACCAAATTTGGCACAAATCATCCTTATAAGAAGGTGAATATAAATTGCAAAAATAAAAGGCCAGATTGTATTCAAAGCGGAGAAAACATCGAAACTGTAAAAAAGGGGGGGGTGCATTTTAAAAAATCTTCTTCTCAAGAACTACTGAGTTAATCTTAACGTAATTTATCATAAATCATCCTTAATAAAAGGAAAATATAAATTGCAAAAATTAAGGGCTAATTATGATTCAAATTTGAGCTAATTACGAAAATACTAATAAAGCGCTTCGTTATTCCATTTTTCGTAGACTGGCAATTTTGTACGATAAACTGATCTCATGACAGGCATTGCCAGTCTACCGCATCTCGAAAACGAGGTTCTTTGTTTGTAGCATCCATGTTTGTTGTGCAACATTCACTATGAAACAAGGAAGATATATTGGTGCCGATTATTGTAAAGTAAATTGAGGTTAAATATTTCAACGCGTTGTCATTTTCACTTGTGACGGTGGTTTTAGCTTGTTTTGATTTTCGTTTCATTTTGCTTTTTAACTTGGGGAACGATCGCCTGTATAACTGTATTCAGTATTCTGGTATATGGAACATAGACTTCGGTTAATAGGCAGTTGATTGTTTACCTGCGAAAATCATAAAATCTGATGCATTAACAACGTACTTAAGTGCATTTTCCCTCTGTTTTTATTGTTTATTAATTTCTAATTGAGTGTCAAAAAGGACCAAACAAGGGGGCGACTTTGGTTGAAATAATCGATTTTTGATCGGTAACTTCGCAGAAATTTCCTCCGAAAGAGAATTTGAAGTAGCCATGTATTCCGAGTTCATAATCGTGTAAATTAAATCCAAAGACAATAAAACGATGTTATGAATTTGAAAAGATGTTTTCACAGCCTAAGTTAAACCCTGTTGAGATTAATCACTCGCGACTGTCTTATCTCGAGAGGTTATAAATATTATAAATACGGGTGATGCAAACACATACCGTGCATTGAAAATTACAATCGATATTTATTACATTTCGTTTTGATACTACAGTTAGTAGGTAACTTGTAATTAGTTAATAACTTTTCCCAAATTAATGCAAAACCGTTTGTTTACAGTTATCAAAATTAAAAAGATCCTCTACCTAACGGTTGTAATTGGGTCATAGGGTAGGACTAATTCTTCCAAAATACACAAGTGCATAAACTGATTTTGTGTCACTTGGCTAACTCAATTACAAAACATTTTATCTATATATTGTATGAATACATTAAAAAACAAATTGGATAAATTTTTAAAAGTTGCCTATAATTCTACGACTAACGCTTAAATGTTTGATGATCATTAGAATTGTCTTGTTAAACATTAAATACTTGTGTACAGAAAAATCAAAAGGGTGATGTGCTATAACTACTTTATGGGGTCCCTTCTCATTTGATGAATTATATGAAATCTGCAACAATTTTGGTAGTTTTTCAAAACAGTTCTGACACATTATAGTTATGAGGATATCTGCTTTATCATTATGTTTAAGAAATTATTGCAGCAGAAAATCATCTTGGTTTGTAGCCGTTTGTTGTTTTTGAGGGAAAGCTGAAATAATTGATGGGCCTTGGTACAAAACTGATACCTGTATGCCTGGCAATACATTAAATTATATAGCTTTTTAACACATCACATGACAACATTTTCCAGTCGAATGTTTTCATTGATCAAGTGAGTAAGGTCATAAAACGTCAAACAAGTTTACACTAGGTAAACAATTATTTTAGGGAAGACAAATTAAGTTTTTGACTGTAGCCTTAGCAACTTTTGCCACAGAGTTCAAAACTGCGAACTGGCTTCCAGACTATCTGGCGATCCTCTGTCCGTCAATCTTTGTTAACTTTCACATATGAGATACGAGCTGTAAAAATGAAATGTATCTCATCGGCATGGTATATTCACATAGCTTGGCATCTTAAATAAACACACAAAAATATTCACTTAGATGTGGAAAATGGAAATTACACTAATTTAAGTTCGATTTTTTTTTTCATAAATACCAATAAACCAAACAAGAAATATTGCAGGTAAATGGTAACTACCTTTTCCAGTATTTTCATCATATAAAATGGATATGTATTGCATGACCTCTAAGACAAAATATTAATGAAATAAAATGTTGGCATCCTTTAATTGTGTAGATTCAACATGTTCAAATTATGATTACACCCGATAAGGTAGGCCCACAATAGGTGCTGATTTTTAAACTGATATACGTCTTAGAAAATGTATGAATTTTTTTATCTTTTAAGAGCTAATACTGTTCACATATGTGCAAAAACTGCAGGAAATAATATACCGGTGTTATATATAATTTATATATCGCAGTATATTTTCACCCCTACCCCTTTATGAAATATTGAGTCTTACATCAGAAAATTATGGTACTTAACTTTGATAAATATTAAATTTTACTGTTCTTAAATATTAATTATTTAAAGTGTTTTAAGTCAACGTAGTTTGCCATTTTGCTCAGGTGAGCGATGTGGCCCATGGGCCTCTTGTTTTTGGTTAACTCAAAAGAAATTCAAGAAAATTTTTTAAAAAATTCTGTAAATGCATAAATGAAAACATTGATCAGGAAGGGATTCTATATCGTGCCAGCTCCCACCTGATACATGTAACTTGGGTCTTTGGAAGAGTTTTTGAAATCTTTTGGTCCTGTCGGGAAGACCGATAAAAATAACCATGGACCTATTATTTTAGGTTCAGGTATCAGTCCAAATGACAGGTGTATATTGACGGAGCAACTTCTGCGAATACGACTTAATTTCGTACGAATTCCCAACGACCGACCGATCGTAATCAAACACTTTTCTGTACCTCACAATAGCTTCTTCGATAAACGAAAATACCAATCTACAAGTATAGCTTTTTAAAAAAGCTTACTGTCTTTTAGGCAATTTTTTTAAGAACTTTATTTCGAAACAAAATTTTTATATATTTATTTTATAGACTATTGAATTATGCTCATGAGGTACTACACTTTGAAAGGTTTTTTTTCTTCAATACCCATGATAGCAGGGACGTATATACATAGTATAAGTTTTGTTATTCTTCAAATAACAAATTCTATATGGGATCACTTGGTTATATATTCATGTTATGCCATTAGTTTTCTGAAGATGTATGACAGGGCATTTAGATTTCATTCTCAATAATAGATAAAACCGCGTCAATGCACATTGCACCAACTTTCTTGATGTTGATAATGAAGTGTTGATGGATTACAGCTGATTTTCAGTTGCATTTTATAACATCATGAAAACAATTCTTTAGAGTGTTTTAACATTTATTTACAGAAAAACTTGAAACTTAAAAAAAAAATTGAAGTGATGCGTATGATAAATGAAAATATATATTGTAAGTAAAAAATAATAAACAATATCTTCGAAGTAATAAATGATAAAAGCAGAAGTATCTTTTAATCATGTAACGCAAGTTTACCCATGGAATTATTTGAAGAGCATCATGATCAACATATATAATTGTACTATAAATAGATTGGTAAAAACGTATAAAAATACCAAACATATATAATCTCTCTCCTCTCTCTCTCCAGTCTCACCCAGAGAGTCGGGAGGATATATATGCGGAATGCAGACGATACCCATGGGCAGTCTCCTAATACAACGATGCGCAGACTGACCAGTTTTATAACTTCTTCGATTTTCTTTAACACGAACTGTCTAATTCCTCCCCAGAATTCCAATTTAAGCAAGGTGGCAGGGGCTAGTCTTGAAGGAAAAATCGGGTCAACATTTTGAAATAATTGGAAAAACCTGAGGTTTGGCTGGTTATTTGAGGGGTATAAATTGCCAGAATATTTATTGCATTATTTTTTTGGTTTGAGGAGCTCATGTCCATTTCATTGATATATGACACTTTAGTACTGGTAGCACTTTTCATCAGATATGGCATGAAAATGCGAAACTGTGGCCAAACTTTTCACTTTCGGTTTTGTGATTGAAAAGTAGGGTGGGTTCACGAAATGTCACTCGAAAAGAAGGTGAATGAGCTACAAATCCTTTGGTAGTTTATGGCAGTTGCTCGGGACTGGATCGTGGTGCTTGACCGGACCCATGAAAATGTGAAAAAGGGCAATTTTTCAGAAAATTTTGAGACCGTCCCTGGCGATTCTATATTGTGCTATATGTAAGTTGTACTTGTTTTATTCTGAAATGTTTAAAAATTCTCCAGACCATGTGTCCCCTGCATGCAAACCAATTTTAGCAAACAATCCACTGAAAAATAGATCACGGATATGAGCACTCTCTGCTTAACATTTCCCCGAAAATAAAACCTATCCCCAGCCACCCACGCCCAATTGAAGTTTCATCCTAATTTAGTTAGTCCGCGGGCTGACTAATGATTATTTATATATTTTTTTCTTTACAACAATGGCTTAATCCATAATGTGTGTCATATAATAAAGTATGAATCTTCAAAACCAATTTTTCCTCGTTACAGATGCAGAAAAGATAGGATTTTATCTCTACAGTATCCTTATCTGAGTGTCTAGGCGTATTACCTGAATTTATTGATTTGAATGTAGGATGGCATGGCCGAGTGCATGATACCAAAGTCCCGAAAAACTCATTATGGAAAGAAGGATTTCATAATTGTGACAACAGGAACCATCACTTACAGTACCGATCAGACCCAGCCTAACACCAGAGTAAACCCCAACTTAACCCCAGGTTTCCTTTCAGGTTTACTTGGGGTTTACTCTGGGTCTGCTTTTTAAAAACTTGGGTCAACTCGGGGTTTACTTTAGGTTTACTCGGGATTTGCTTTTGGGGTCTACTGTACACACTGAAGTGTGAAGTAGATCCATATGTTATCTTACCATCTCACTGCCTGTAATTCCTGCCCCTTGTTTATTCCAAATACACAGATAGCGTCTGCTTTCAGTGGTATACTTCTGCTCGGGACTTACTCTCTGTGTCCACTCTGGGTTCACTTTGGGTTTACTCTGGGTCCACTCTAGTAAACCCAGAGTGAACCCCGAAAGTAAACCCAGTGTTTATTTGGGGTTTACTTTCTGTTAGGTTAGATCTGTTCGGTACTGTAGTTAGAGCATAAACATTAAGAGAACGGTTTCTGAAACCGTTTAGGAATAACAGTAGACACAGTTTAACATGGCTCTCTTATCAAAGCGCCAAATCATTGAGAGAGCATTCGGTCTGCTGAAAAGAACTTGAGACTCAGAAAAGTTTATGAATAGTAAACCAATCGGTGAGATATGTCAGACCATTGTTGCTGCATATATTTTGCACAACATATATATCACTGAACATGACCTGTTATAAGACTTATTATATGAAATTGAAGATTTAAAATATTGAACAACATAAAATTCCAAGCATGATTTAAATCAAATAGCCCGTTTTGTTTGCTTATTGAGTAAGAAGAAAGGGCAATAAGGGCTTAAAATGACCTCAGTTTTTGATATAAAAAATAAATAAATAAATTGCACTACACTGCTCATGATATCATTAAAAAATCAACTGAATGAGTACTTCAAGAAAATATGAAGTGTAGCGAAAATTGCACGTCCTATGACGTCATATTATCGTCATGGAAACGTCATGTTTTGTAAAAATGGCAAGAAAAATGATTTTTTATAATCATTTTTCGAAAAATTAATATACTCCACAGTCGTGTGCCAAAATCTCCTTTAAATATATGAATCCTTATAACTTCATATTCATTGTAGCAAAATATCTTTTTGGCACATGCTTGTGGAGGGGTTCAAATTTTTAAATGCGGATATTAATTAAAGACGTGTTTAAAAAATGTTTAAATCTAAGAGAGAAAATTGATTATTTTGCTTCTGTGTTTATGAAAATTGTGACATTTATTTGCTACTAAAACAAAATAATCAAAGTTATTTAAAAATCTAACAAGATATTTAGGGGCTATTTATAATTATGCTTATATATTATATATTGCTCTTAGATACTGGCCTACAATTAACTTTACTAACGTTAATATTCTGATATTTTCTATGGATAATGTAATGATGTTACAGTGTAGCCTATTAACATTTTTATGCATTAAAAACAAAATTCTGAGTTCTCAAGTAAAATTTCATTCCATTAGATATTTAAATAATGTATAAAACACTATAGACGATATGCGAAAAAAATCCTCCATCGGACATATTTTAGCAACGAACTGTACATCGCCGACATGATTTTGCTCTAGCGCGTCCTTAATTAGGAGACTCCCTGAAACTTTTCAGATCAAAATTTTAACCCTCAATCCTCCTTAATGACATTATTACAAAGAAATAATCAGCATTAGTTAAAGGAAAAATTCTTTTAATAAGAAATTACACCCTTATAAGGAAACCCATATTTTTAATTTTAACGTTAAAGAATCAGTATAGTAAATCACTATGGAAACCCCCAAAATCTGTTGGGATCAAAATTTACACCCTACTTTATCCTTTGTAGCATTAGTTTAAGGAAAAATCCTTTTATTAAGAAATTACACCCTTATAAGGAAACCCATATTTTTCATTTTAATGTTAAAGAATCAGTATAGTAAATCCCTTCGGAGACTCCCTGAAACTTTTCAGATCAAAATTTTAACCCTAAATCCTCCTTAATGACATTACTACAAAGAAATAATCAGCATTACTTTAAGCCAAAATTCTTTAATTAAGAAATTGCACCCTTATAAGGAAACCCATATTTTTCATTTTAATGTTAAAGAATCAGTATAGTAAATCACTTACGAGACTCCCTGAAACTTTTCAGATCAAAATTGTAACCCTCAATCCTCCTTAATGACATTTTTACAAAGAAATAATCAGCATTACTTTTAGGAAAAATTCTTTTATTAAGAAATTACACCCTTATAAGGAAACCCATAATTTTCATTTTAACGTTAAAGAATCAGTATAGTAAATCACTTATATTAGATACATCCCAACGAAGGATTAAAATTAGATGCAACAACATGTCTTAGATGCGATTTCTTGACACAAGAACACCAAACAGCATCGAGGTTTGTTACAATGTTTATAAAATTCAAATCAATGATGAGTTATAAAACAATTATTATAATTTACATCGTGCAGGATACGTACAGCAGGTACATGATTCGTACACAGGCAGCCGGGTGATTATAACGTTATACCTACGCATATCTCTTTGGAGATCGAGTAATTCAATATGTTTAATGTTAACTATATAGGTTAGAATAAACTCTGCAGAATACGAATCAACAGCATAGACTTTTCATTCATTGTTGAACAGTGAACATGCAAACACTACTTCATTATACCCGCACTTTCTAAAGAAAGTTTGGGTATATTGTTGTTACCCTGTTCCGTCTGTCCGTCCGTCCGTTTGTCACGTTTTACTTTCTCAAACTGCTCTTACATCTTATAAACCGGCAAACTGAACTCTTGGAGTATGATTTGGGGTGTCATGTTGTTTTGTAAAAAGGTTTCAAAAATTATCTGGTAGTCCTGGGGGTCAAATAATTGGTAAAAATGACGTTTTTTGACAAAAAACCTTCTTCCTCGAACTCCTTTTACATTTTCAACAGTAGACAAATCATCTCTTGAAATGTTTCGGGGTGTCCTATAGATGCGCAATAAGGTTTCGGAAATTTCAATTTGTCCTGGGGGTCATTAAATAGCTGAAAAATGACGTTTTTTTTTACAAAAAGTCTGGTTTCAAAAAACGTTAATTTCTTTTTGCAGTAGCCTAATGATCTAATAAGATATGCTTCGGGGTGTCATGTTGACCTGTAATCATGTTTCAGAATTTTTGTTTTTATCATGGGGGTCTATGGGCATCAAAAAATGACGTTTTTTTGCAAAAAAAATATGGTTCCCAGAACTCCTCTTACAATTTATGCAGTAGCTATGTCATCTCTTGAGATATGATAGGGACTGTCCTATAGATGTGCAATAAGGTTTTAAAAATCTAAATTTCATCCAGGGAGTCAAATAGTAGCTGAAAATTGACGTTTATCACTCCTAAAAAAACCTACTTCCCAGAACTCCTCTCATGATTTAATGAATAGCCACATCATATCTTGGGGTATGATAGGGGCTGTCATATAGTCATGCAATAAGGTTTTAAAAATTTAAATTTCATCCAGGGAGTCAAATAGAAGCTGAAAATTGACGTTTATCACTCCTGAAAAAACCTACTTCCCAGAACTCCTCTCATGATTTAATGAATAGCCACATCATTTATAGGGATATAACAGAGGCTGAGCTATAGATTTGCAATAAGGTTTTAGAAATATAAATTTGATTCTGAGGGTCAATGCTATCTGCAAAATGATGTTCCGTCCCATAAAAAACCTAATTCCTGGACCTCCTCTTATCTCTTGTGATTGAAATAACGTACCATAAGATGCATAAGGAGGAAGAATATATATGCTTTAGGGGTGGGGATCACAAGCATTTTTTTCAAGTTATTTGATCATTTTTGATTTTGGGAGGGTGGGGTGGGGTTAGGGTGACCCCCAGATGCCATGACCTACTAATACCACAAAAAGATTTGCCTTGACATGGTCATGGTTCAAGAAACAAAAATATATTTGGTTTAGGAGTGGGGATTTCGATGATTTTGAGGATATTTTAAAAATATTCAACTATTCATGTTTTCTATTTAAGAGGAGGGGGGTGGTTGTTTAAAAACAACACCGGGGGGTGGGGGAATGACCCAAGTGGCAGGGGCCAATTTGTCTTAAATGTGTCTAGACATGATCAGCAGAATTGGACAGAATTATCACTATAGGGCATCTGCAGTGGGGCCCTAAATAGTTACAAAATCAATCTACAAAAAATATTGATAATATGTTATACATGTATTTAGAAATGTCTTTATTTTCAAAATGATTAACAAATTAATCATTCAAAATGAGTTATAAATAACCGATTGGCAATTCTGCAATTGATTGCAAGATCCCTAGTATAATATCACATGTATTTTTTTTATATATAATTATACATGTATGTTAACAATCAGTATTAAAATGCACATATTTTCATGAGTCATAAATCTTGACATACCACATATCTCTATATAAGCAATTTAAAATAAAAGAAAATTAGTCATTAACTCTTTTTCTATTACTGGTGTATGATGATGGGGTAGGGGGTATAATGGGGAAAAAAGCTGCAGCATGCCTTCATTCTCACTAAAAATGTATATCTAATCCACACATCCTGGGGATGGGGAACGGCTAAGGCCCCTTCCCCTTCCTCCCTATTATAACTCATATAAACATGATATTTAATACCCAAATTTAATACAAAATAGGGTCAATATGGAGTCAACTCAATAGTGTAAGTCTGACAAATGAAAAAATAAAAAAATTCTGCGATTAAAATGACAGAAACTGTAGATAAGCTTATTTAAATACAGATGATGATACAGTATGCTGGCAAATGGAGATCACATTTTAGAAAGTGAAAGTAAAACTTAACTGTTTCGTATACCGGTGTCTCATAATATTGCGCTACTACATGTATTATACTTACCTATATTGGTCAACATCATAATGATAATCCAATTAGCACAATGCGAATTCCTTTAGCGGATCACCACAAAAGAAACGTTTATTCATGTTCATTTATCCTATTCTGCATATCAAGAAAACATATGCATGTACACCGCGTGAAACCCATCTAACCAAAGAGCTGGGTAAAACTAGTACCCGATGCAACCTGTACACCTGTGTTGTGTACGTAACTTCAGACAAAGATCATTTAATTGTAATATATTGCATGTGGCCTTCTTTTTGACTAAAACTAGTACAAGAGAGTGTTATTTTGAGGCAAACACTTGGTCCGGGTATTACTGTCTAATGACAGCATCTAGTTACTCATTATACTTAACACCGGTCTAAAATACCATTTTTTTAAAAACGTGAATTACTTCCGTAAAAATCTTGAAGGAAATCTTTAATCATTCTTTTCTTAAAATAACACATTTTTTGCAAAAATAATATGTCGTATGCTCCAATCTGCAAAAGTCTGGATGATGTTTGTTGTATCTGGATAAAATTAAATAACAGTCGTATGGAATCAGTTTGGTCAGTATTCGTTTATCGGCGCACTTGGTGAACTGAGGCACTGAGACTCCGTGCGTTCAACTCTCCACATCCGCACATTTTATACATTTTTTTAAGGTAACATATTAATGTTTCAAAAAAATCAACCAATTTAAATCTAATTTAATAAACGTAATAAATTGTAATATATCATCAAAATATAATGTTATTTTAAGTAAGCAAATAAGTGTTACTTGCATACAAAAAAGTATATATATTTAATATATAATTATTTATAAAGTGGTGTTTATTTTTTTTTATTTTTTATTTCAGCATGTCATCAAAAAGATATTACTCGTGCGTCTTGTGTTCATCTAGACCAAAAGTAAGAGACAGACGACCATTGGTTGGACCAAAAAATAAGCAACTTCGGAAATTCCTACACCAGAGATTCTTTATAGAACTTTCCAAAATCTTTAATCCAGGAAGCGTCATCTGTAACAAATGTAGAATCCGTTGTTCCCTAGAAATGAATGCAGCTATTGGTCATTCCAAGAAGCTTACCAAACAGAACCCTAATCTTAATGACAAACCCGAATACATTCCATCAACCAAGCAAGCAAAAACGACTCCTAGATCACCGCCAAGTATAACACTACCTATACCATCAGTGGGAGGAAGCCATTCCCAGTGTGCTGCGTGCAAACGTTGTGGTCCGAAACTCGTCGTTGGGCCAACAAATGCCAGACATAATATTGCCTGTTGGAGCAAGATGTTGCCCTGGACATTTGTTTGATAATCTCTTCAATACTAAAGCAACAGAAAAGATTTCTCAATCTAGATTTACATCCATATTTAACCACTCAGACCTAATGTGTCTAATTACAGAAATTCGAGATATTGCAATAAAAGGGATTGAAAAACGAATTGATTTCGACAACGACAAGTCTTTATCAGATGCTGACATCTTTAACTCTGACTGGCATATCAAAGAGGAACTTAGATGACCTTTGTTCGGAAGTTCAAGGACATATCCGTGAATCTAGCACACGCAGTGTCCGCACATGTTTAGGCATATTCCTTACCAAACTCAGGACAGGCATGCCAAGTAGAATGCTGTCAACATTATTTAATTTAGGCAGAGACTCTGTACGACGTGCCATTGCATCTGCTCGAAAATATCTTTCGCAATATTTTGTACCATCACACTTGGGTTTCCAGCACATCAGCAGAGAAGAAGTCATATCGTCACACACTCGTCCATTGGCGCAATCTCTATTCGGCCAGGGCATGCATCCAGCAATTCTAGTAGCCGATGGTACTTATATTTACATACAAAAGAGTCAGCAGTTCAAATTTCAATGCAAGTGGTACAGTTTGCATAAACACAGACAATCGGTAAAACCTATGGTGTTTGTTTCTACCAGCGGATACATCCTTAGTGTGACTGGCCCTTATTACAGTGACGGGAAAAACAATGATGCCCAAATCATGAAACACATAATTCAGAATGACATTGAAAAATTTAAACAGTGGGTTTGTGAAAATGATGTCATTATCGTTGACCGCGGTTTCAGAGACTCGGTCGAACTGCTGCACGAAATTAGTGAGAGAACTGAAATACCTTCCTCTGTAAAAAAGGGCGAATCAGAACTGCCAGTAGATGAAAGCAACACCACTCGACTCATTACGAAGATACAAACATACAGTCATTTCATGCATATCTTTTACAATTTCATGCTATGCTATGGTATGCGATTTTAATGATATGCTATGAGATTTCAATGCAATGCTATGAGATTTGTGTGCTATGCTATGAGAAATTGAAATGAAGGGCCTAATGATATTGTATGGTATGCTATGCTATGGTATGCTATGCTATGGTATGCTATGAGATTTGAACAAAAACGCCTCCATACACAGAAGAGTTCCACATATTTGGAAGTAAAATGACAAGAAGACAAAGTTTACTACTAATCTGCAATGGGAACATTTATTCTTTCAAATAAATACATTTAAAACCGAGTTAAAATAATGTTGTATGCTATGCTATGGTATGCTATGACGAATGAGATTCTATGCTATGGTATGAGATTCCAATGCTATGGTATGAGATTCCAATGCTATGCTATGAGATTTCAATGCTATGCTATGCTATGGTGTATGTTGTAAAGGATATGCCTGAACTGACTGTAAATGCCACCATATTCAAGGCGAATTTTGCTGACTCCCTCACTGGTATACTTTAACTGTTTTATTATACCGATACAAACAATAGATTAGAAAAAGTTCAAATTAATATAACTCTTCGTGTATGCGTTATAACATCCAAATTAATAAAATTAAATTGCACGCGCGTCGTATTGTGACGTAGGCAATTTATGCTATACGATAAAGATGAATAAGAATAGCCAATCAAAAAGGACTTTGCAAATAGAATTAAATTCAACAAAAATAAATAAATAAATAAATAAATCAGTCGCTGTGGCCTTCAACTCAACATTCAGGTAAATCGGCGACGTGTTATTTCCATACTTACGTCAACTCGATATATCCCATTGAACTTGAAATAAAGATACCACAGAGTCTGCGTCATCTGTTTCATATTTGGATATTTTACTGGAAATGGACATTGATGGTAATCTAACAACAAAACTTTATGATAAACGCGATGACTTCAATTTTTCTATAGTCAACTTTCCTTACTTAGGTAGTAATATACCTTCATCACCTGCATATGGTGTTTTTGTCTCTCAGTTAATTCGATACGCAAGGGCATGCTCTTCGTATGAACAGTTTCTAAGGCGAGGCAAGGTACTGACAAACAAGTTGATAAAACAGGACTATCAACAGGTCGTTTGAAGTCATCTTTTCGTAAGTTTTATGGTCGATACAACGACCTTGTCAGCAAATACAATCTTCCACTGGGTCGCATACTGACTGACGTTTTCCAAACTAATTGTTAGACTATAATTTATCACCTAATTGTCTACGGACTGTTCCGTTTTTTCCCGATTACGACAAAGGGCACACGGCGGGTGTGACCGGTCAGCAGAGGATGCTCACTCCTCCTAGGCACCTGATCCTACCTCCAATGTAATGGAGGTCCATGTTTGCTCAAGGTTTGTATTTTGACCATCACAAACAAACCAAATCATCAAAGTTTCTTTTTATCCCTATTATGACATTTTTCCGATATTGACATTTACCTCGATTATGACATGCCCAATTGTGACAAGGAGCACACGGCCGGTGCGACCGGCCATCAGAGGATGCTCACTCCTCCTAGGCACCTGATCCTACCTCTATCTTTTTGGAGGTCCGTGTTGCTCTGCTTTGAATTTGTATTTCGTTTTATGGATTTTTGAGATGGTTGACGGTTTGTTATTGTCATTTTTTCATCATATGGTTATGAATATTCATGATTTTTTTTTGGAATATTTTCGGAATTTTTACTTTGGTTAACAGAAATTACTAAGTGTTCCGAATAGGTGTGTATTCATCGAACTGACGCACCTTTTTGCAGGGAATCAGTCTGATACGGCGATTTTCAGGGAATTGGCGAAATATATCTAATTACTCTTATATAGTGAAAATAAGTAGAGGTATAATAAAAAAAAACCCACTACCTGTGTTAGCAAACTCATTATCAAAGACTCAAATGGCACAATCTGTAAATTTGCTATTGAAAGCTCTACTTCTTAACAAGGTCTTTCATAACGCCAACCAAGGAGCTCATAGTGTTGATTTTCTCTTTTGTCTCCTCTCAACTGCTTCCTTCTTCTTTTCCAAAGCTTCTTGTAAAAAAAAATTCAAAATATTAACTGACCGTTTTCCCTTTCCATGAAGAAGACACATGGAGTACATAGTACATATTCACAATACATCTCTACTTGCAGCAGAGTTACTGCTTACACCAATTCGTTTCTTGAATGCGCGATTTTAGTTTTGATAGGTAGAACATTACAGAACGGGGTAACCAAGAAAGCGGGTTGACTAATTATAGCTATGGCGAAAGTGTGGGGCGAGTTAATTATCGAGAAATTAACTTGGATCTGACAACTTTGGTTTAAGATATGCAAATAGATATATATATACTAGCGTTTTTAAATAACGTATATTTTTATACCACTACAAATTGCAGATTGGTAGTAAAACTTGGACATTAATTTTTGAACCATGAACAGATTTGTTAACAACTATACGTCTGTATGAATATATGATGTATGCATAAAACGGGGAAGTTGAAAGGGGGGGGGGGAGTATTTTATCTGAAATTCTTATTTTGGACAGTGATTAAAGTTATAGTGAGATTTGACCTAAAGAACAAAATTTATCAAAGAGATAGGACGCACTATACACCCGCTCCCGAATTTTAAATAAATAAAAAAGTTATTTTTTTTCAGTCAGCTGCAACAAAAAGAATAAAGGTCATGTAAGTTAGGCATTGTATTAATTATAGATTAATTATAGTATAAATTGTTAATTCTTGCGCTTGCGCGGGATATGATCTAGTGACTGAAGCAAATGTCTATATATTTATGTCTGTATAGTGGAAACAGCTTTAATATTTGCTGATGCTGTGGATTCATAAACACACATGGCAGAAAATTCAATCTTAAAATATGACAATCTAAATACTTTCAGCAAAGTGAAAATCACCTTCAACTGCATCTGTACAGTCAGGAGGTGGAGATGATGTTCTTTTTCTTTAACAATTTTCCAGATTTGGAGATGGAGTTTTACTTGTAACTGCTTTTGACTCCATTATACACACTGGTTTTATGTCAGGCAATTTTTCAAATATTTCACACAACTCCTTATAATCAGACTTGGCAGGGCATTCGTCCCATTTAATGTTTTTCTTTTTGTTTCTTTCATACTTTTATTTTTAGGTCACCTGAATCACTCAGGTGACCTACTGCCCTTGGTCTTCGTCAGTCGTCGTGCGTTAAAAATTTTAAATTTTAAAATTTTAAATTTTTAACTTATTCTTGTAAACTACAAGGCCAATTGTTACCAATTTTGTTGTGTAGCATCTCTATGGTAAGAGAAATCTAAATTGTGAAATTCATGACTCTACCACCCCTGGGGCGTCACAGGCGGGACCAAATGCCAAATTTTAAAAAATCTTCTCTACTCCCAAACATGTGATGAAAAAAACTGAATGCATGGTTATAATGTCCATGAAGCCCTCTAGCTAAATTGGGAAATTCATGGCCCCTGGGTCAGGGGTTCAGGCTCTAGGGTGGGGCTAATTTCGACATATAGTTAAAATGTATTAAATCTTAGAAAATCTTCTCTACTTCCATATGCATTTGTTAAGAACTAAATGCATGGTTATGAAGTCTTCTACCTTCATTGTGAAATTCATGACCCTGGGAATGGGGGTTAGGCCTTAGGGTGGGGCAAATTTAGCCATATAGTGAAAATGTATTAAATCTTAGAAAATCTTCTTCCTAACTTCCACACATGTGGGGAAAAAACTGAATGCATGGTAACGATGTCCATGAAGCCCTGTACCTAAATTGTGAAATTTATGGACCCTGCTGGGTCAGGCCGGAGGGGGAGGGGGGCAATTTTGCCATATAGTGTTAATTCATGAAAAAATGACAATAACAAACCGTCAACCATCTCAAATAATGTTTGAACTAAATGCAAGGTTATATAATGTTTAAAAATCTTCCTCAGAATCTCTACTCTCACACATCTGTAAGAAATGCTGACTTCATAATAATGTTAACCCGGACGTCCTCTACTAAAATTGTAAATTGCAAGTCCCCTGGAATATGGGTTTTGACTCTAGGGCGGCGCCAAACTGGATGTACAGTGTTAATCCATATAATTATTAAAAATTATCTTCTCTGTTCCCACACACCTGTAAGGAAAACTGAATTCATAATTTTACAGACCAGGAAGTCCTCTGCCAAAATTGTAAATTTCAAATCCCCTGAGGTATGGGTATTGACTCTAGGGCGTGGCCAAAATAGTCATATAGATTTATTCCATTTAATGTTTATAAAATCATTTTCTTTACTTCTGCTAATACTGAATAAAAACTGATTGCATATTAATAAAGAAAGTAAAGCCATCTATCAAAATTTTAAATGTCATGTCTCCCAATGAAGGGATTTGAATCTAGGGCGGGGACAAAACACTCATATAATGTATAGGGTAGGGGTTCTTAAGGTAGGGTGCAGGCAAAATGGCCATTTATTGTTAATGTATATAAAATGTTTAAAAACCGTCCACTGACATAGAATAAAAACTGACTGCATATTTAGAAAAAAAATTAAGCTGTCATCTTTAATAGGGGGGGGGGGGGGGAGGGAGGATATTTTTGTCTTATTATTTTATTCTGCTCAAGAATTTCAATGAAAGAAATTAGTTAATTCACATATTTAGAAAAAAGAAAGAATGAAGCTGTTTATCAAAGTTAAGATATTGTGAGAGCATTTGGAAAGTTCAGGGAAGGTGGTTGTAACAGATAATGGAGTTATCTTCCCTTGCTTCTTCATAATGGAGTTATCTTCCTTTGCTTGTACATATTTAGTAATTAATCATTGAATACAATGTAATTAAGAAGCGTATGATCAAAAGAGTTCTGCATTTCTATCATTTGAAACAAAAACAGTTTTTAAAATTTTTAAATAACAAATAGACTTGTTAATAGTAAAGTAATAATTGACTAAACAAATTCACTGATAAGCAGTACATGTAAAATAATTTTGGTATTAATGCCAGATGGTGATGATATGTCCTTAAAGGTTGAATATTTAAAAGCTTGAACAGAAGTGAGTAACACTTTATAGTTTTTAAATCTGGATATTTTTATGCTTAAATTCCCACAGAGAGTTTCTGTCTGCCCCTGGTGATGGGGGATTAGAGGTAGTTTTGAATAAAACATGTATACTAGCCACCTTGTTTTAGTTTATCTTTAAAAACATATACACTTAAAACCTATATTGAAAGTTAACAAATATGGGAAAATTATTTTCTATCAGAGTCTTGCACCTTTTCAATATCAGGTCATGCACTCTATTTTGATCTTTAAGTTTTTCGCTAAAACTATAGGTTTCAGGCAGGGAGGTGGTCGTCATTACAATATTATAGTGTTTCTACTCCAGAATGAAACTTAAATGCATATATACGAGACTCCTCGACAAGTTTGTGTATGGGCTATGGTACTCAGGTGACTTAATTGGCCTCTTGCTTGTTTTAACTTTCAATCTGCGCTGTTCTGGTGTCAAATTGTAACTTTTGGACTACATTTTATCTGACATTTTCTTCCACTTGTTTTTGAAAGGGAGCGAGGTCTTTGTGCTGTGTTAAAAGCATTTTTTCTACTACATGAGTCTACTTTGAAGCTTTAGGATTATGATATACTAGATGATATCCCCCGTTTTGTATATTGAACCAGATTTTTCGCTCATTGTTTTTATATACTGCGTCCAATTTTTTTTTATTCTTTTTTCTTAACCTTTTTTTTTTAAATTGGAACTAAAAATCAAATGGCTTGATATTTAGAGGAGCGGACAGGGATGAAAATCTAAATTGAAATTGATTATACGTGTATGTGGCCTATGTTCTTGTTGCAGCTGACTGGAAAAGATATAACCTTTTTGGGGTTTTCCGTATGCAGTTTATTGTTGTATTGAAAATATTTTCATAGTTTGCATTATCTATTTGAATTTAAAATATCAATCCTCAATTGCATATACATGCATTGGAATTTTATTTCAGAACGGGAGGGGTGTATATATTGCGTAGTATCTCATTTCTATGACAAAATGACAATAACAAACCGTCAACCATCTCACAAATCCATAAAACGAAATACAAATTCAAAGCAGAGCAACACGCAATCTCTTTTTAAATATTGGGATTTTTTCTTCAATTTCACTATAGCTTTTTAACTGCCCAAATAAACAATATCAAGTGAAAAAAAGCCTGTTTTGAAAAAAAAAATATGGGGAAGTGGGGTCACACCCCCCCCCCCCCCCCCCCCCCCCCAATATAACGTCTCCGTTTTATGCTTACATAATTAATTCAAATGGAAGTAGAGTTGTCAACAAAATCTTTTCATGGTCCACAAATTTTTTAAATAAAATATATAAGGTGTACTGCCTATCTATCACTGGTATAACAAGTGTACGCAATCTAATAACGCGAGTGAGTTCATGCTTATTTATTGGTATAATTTACACCAAATTTGTCCGATCAAAGGTATCTTCCCGATGCATGTTGAACTCCCCCTACTCTTTCCGCCATTAAGTCAATTTGTCAGCCCGCGTTCTTGGGTATCCCGTTCTGGAAATTTCGTTACATCAAAACTAAAATCGCGCATTCGAGAAACGAAATGGCTCATTTTATTTATTCAACAGTTGTCAAATTTTATTTTCTGTGTCATACTCTAAATAATTTATCCGACAAAGCATGACAGCCACCTTACTTTCATTTTTGCTATATCGTGCAGGTTTATCGAAAATGAAGTTAAGTTTTTAATTAATTTCACAATAAATACTTATCAAGTTAAATTTAAATATAGTTTACGGACATCACCTCACACGTGTTGAAATACCAAAGATGTAAGCAGTAACTTTGGTGCAGGCATTTCCTAGTAAGTTTAGATTAGATAAAAACATAAACATACATAGGATAAATCCTTGTGTTTAGAAATTCATGTACTTGGTGATACTGTGTTCATCTTATGCCATACAATTTTCCACTTTAGAAAATCTCAAAATTCTATTGAAAATTAAATTAAATTGCTTCAATATATTTACTTGTTTCAGACAATCCAGACGCCGTGGGTCTTCTTGTAGGATGTACTTTCTCTGTTCCTTTATCTTAAATAAACCAATGATGGATGTTCTCATGTACATACATAATTAGGTCTTTTATAACATTAAAACTGCTTTCTTCAATTACATCAAATACATGCTATAATAAATCAACTGCATGGATCAAAAACTTCAGATTAAGTAGGGTTATTCATGTTGTCGAAGAATTCATTTCTGTTGTGATCTGAAATTGTATTTATGAATTTTAAATAATGTATATATTGTATTTGGGTCATGCCAATACGCCAAAATACACCTTAATTAATGTGCTGATACAGTAATTTTTTCATTAGCTTACATTTAAGAATCATGTTTTATTTGAAGACTAAATTATACTGGTAGCATACCTGTTTCAGGTAATTTAGATGTGGTAAGGCTGTATTTATGCTGGCTTTCATATATGTTTTTGTATTAAAGAAAATATTGTATTTGATCTGTAAAGTTAATCATCTTTTATGTAACAATAAGGATAGAATTCGTTTTAATTTAAACAAATTAACTCATTTTATTTACAACGATACTTTTAGTTATTATTATTCTAAGCATTTATATAACTTGCAACAATTGTCTTGATAAATTGAAAGGTAAACTAATATATGATTTTAATAACAACAATATTCAACATACAAAGATACCAATGTTTCTTGTAAATGTGTTTTTAAACAAACAAACCAACTTTTTCTTAGATAAGAAAATTTGCCATATTTTCCATTACGAATACCCGGTTCGCAGGTCCATTTTTTTTCAATTTCTAGAGATATCCATTTAGTTCTAGTGCTAAAAAAGAAATCAATTTAGGTTTATATAATTGAACATATATATAAGGAAATAAAAAAAAGTTCTAGAAATTATAAAAAAAATTATATTATATGTACGACAATCATTTGTACCTGTCCATGTTCTGCACATTTATTTCATAGAATTTTATCTTGCTCTTGTCACACTGCTAAGTCAAATCCAGCGCAACTTGCATGGAGCGCAAAGAAGCAGCGGGGGTTATTTTACAAATACCAACTAAAACATACTACTATATGATTTACAGCTCAATTTACAACATGACTGAACATATTTATAAGTGATTTTAATAAATATTTTTATAAATGGCTAATAAATTACCCAAATTTAGTGCTAAATTATACATAATAAGGCCATATATACAACCTAATTATTTGAATGTAACTAAAACATTTCTGCATATGATAAAATATTACCTGACGAGTGTATTGACTATCGAGAACAAATTTGGATCTTTACACCTTAGGGGAATTTATGAATTCTTTATCCACATATCTTCATATGAAGTCCAAAACACATGTTTTTCTTTTTCAGTGTTGCTAGAACTCCTGCATAAAATGAAATAAAATATTAAAAACTGTTTTTTGGTCTAGAGAAAATGATAATAGATAGGTTGTACATAGAAAAATATTTACTACTGAAAGATTGTAAATATAACGAATATGAAAGACACTGACAAGATACGTGCAACAAATTATATATATATATATATATATATATATATATATATATATATATATATATATAAAACACTATATTTGTTCAAAAGACTCTCTTTTAGCATAAACATAAAACCATATACCCCATCCCCTCCCCACCGCCATTTACTCATCCCCCTTTCTTTATCTATCCTCTTCATAAACCCCAATCTCATTGCACCTTATACATGTTTATGTTTACATTGTGTGAATATATATATTGTGCTTAAAACAAAATAGTGAAAGCAGAAATGATGTACTTAATTTATGTTTATATGTGCTTTGACATTGATATAAATAGAAAAAATATTTTTAAAAAAACTGTTTTAAGGATTATGTTTATTCAGAATGACAAAAAATTCCACTGATGATAATGAAAAACCATGTATTGTGTAACATAAACCTTTGATTGTAGTGTTATTTTTCACTTTCAAAACGTAGGTCAATGACTTACTTTTTGAGTTAACAGCCATTGAATATTTTTTTTTAATTTTAAGAAAAATCGCTAACATTTTTACACTATGATTGAGATTTTCTTATTGTGAAAATTATACAAATTGTTAAACTCTTTTAAAAACTAAATACAGTTTATAAATTGCAGTGGCAGTAAATAGATACAAAGCATTAAATTTTCATTGACAAATTTTAAATATATTCCAGTCCGAATTTCCTCTATCAGTTTTCAAATTCCTACCCATTTTTGATTCAATTTAACAAAAAATTTAATGATAATACTGAAACATTTATAGAATTAAACTAATTATATTGACCTTATTCTGCGGGCATAAAATTTATATGAGGTCAATGATCAAAATTTTGAGATACGGTGTCTTTTATCGTTTTTTTGCATTTTTCAGTATATTTGTTTTGCGTGCCATACGATTATCTTAATAAATAAGTGAGATAAAACCAACAGATAATATGCAAAATTATGTTAACTAACAAATAAAATCTTAATTTTGAATATTATTACAGTGCCAAAAATATTTCAGCGAAAAACAAAATCTGAAAAATTTACTCCGAATTTCCACTGTTTTGCTCGAAGTCCATTTTTGTTTGTGCCTTATTTCATAATATAGTAAAAATATTGAATGTTATGTCAATAATAATTCAGTTCAGAAATTCTTCAGTTTTTAGAACAAATTTTACTCATGGCATTGAACTTTTTAACAATCCGAATTTGAGAACTCAAACCCTGAGTAAGTAACTTCCTTAAAATATCGTTTAGCAATGCAATTTTATTATAAAAACCAAACAAGAAAAACGATTTTTTTTCGAATTTAAATTTAAATCAAATTTAAATTACAAAATGGTTTCTTTCTGCCAAAATAAAAACCTTGTTGTGAATTAACATGTCTTACATCAATACACTAAATCAATGAACATGCCATTTTATCACCCCATCATCTTATCGTGAATAAACATATCGGCTAATATTCCCCAGTCAAATGAAGCAAGAGTCCGGGTTATCAAAGGTAAACCGCCACATTCGGCGTACACCGGTTTTACAAATGAAGTCCTACCGTAGATAAGAGCGTATTCGAGATTATCAGGCATTCTGCATTCGGCTGTCGAATGAGCAGGTACAGTGTTCAGAGTGATACGATACAGTGTTCGTATTTAGTTATGCTTGTGGTGTTAACATTATTCCCAAATTTTTATCCTGTATTTATACTCTAGGCAAAGAGCCGAATCAGAATAGATCTCGACTCGAGGCTAAGACCTGTCGAATAGAGGCCCGAGATACATCCCACAGAGAGATAGAGCCCCGTCGTTTTTATATCGAGATTTGCTAGGGATAGGTAATCCTTACACTTATATGTATAAATTGACCTGTGATTATAGTGTTAGTTTCATGCCGATCTTCGGCGTTTATAGTTTCTATATAAAAACATTCCCCAGACTGATCTAATGAAAAATGACAATAACAAACTGTCAACCATCTCAAAAATCCATAAAACGAAATACAAATTCAAAGCAGAGCAACACGGACCTCTAAAAAGATAGAGGTAGGATCAGGTGCCTAGGAGGAGTGAGCATCCTCTGGTGACCGGTCACACCCGCCGTGTGCTCTTGTCGTAATCGGGAAAAAACGGAAAAGTCCGTAGACAATTAGGTAATTAATTATGGCCTAACAATTAGTATGAAAAACGTCAGTCAGCATGCGACCCAGTGGAAGATTGTATTTGCTGACAAGAACTTACGAAAAGATGACTTCAAACGGGACTGTTGATAAATCACCGAACCCAAACATGTTACAGCAGCATCAGAGAGTTTAGCAGTAACCAACTACGCCAGAACTCACATAGTGGCTACTCTGTCCCAAGATTTCCTCGATTCACCATTTCCTTAATTATTTGATATTTATAATTACATGTAAATCAGTGTTCAAACGATATTCATTCAAATGTATGAAAAAGTCCAAGATTTCTCCTTTGAAACGCCCCCTGTATCTTATCAGGTTTCAATACACAGCTAAAATTAAGCAAAAGTCGACAGGGATTGACATGATTGACATGATAGTACCCGGATGATAACGTTGAAAAATTGTGCGAGGTATTCCGAGTGACTTCTGAATAGAGAAAAGGTATCAACATTTCCCATTATAAATCTGCGCAAGAAATCTGTTTTCGTTCCTGTGCATTATTCCAAGTGTAAAATGATAATGTGTCAAAGAAGAAATCTTTGTTTTCTTTTCATCGTTTCAATTGTACTTCTTTCACACGTATGTGTATTTTTATTTTAAAAATCGTTCAAATGTGACGTAAACAATTATAACTTGGAACACACTATACTTCAGTAATACACAGACTGTGTAAAGTTAATATTTACAGACTATGGACAGTATTTATGTTTCTACGTTATACACTGTAAGGTCATATATTTTTTTACGTGTATTGAAAATATTTCTAAACAAAATTCTTTACAACAAAAAAAAACAATTTTGAGATTTTGAGATAAAGCCGAGGTTCATTTCTATTTCATGTTGTCATGTCATATGTATCCAATCAAATGTTAAATTCAAATAAAATAGTAAAAAAAGAAAATAGCTTTATTATTTGTAACCATGACGGGATATAAACAAATGTCAATACAAATGTATTATAAAAATAAAAAAAACGAAAACATCAAATAAAGAAATAAAATATCGTTAACAAAATATATTTATATACAAATGTTTATGTCTCTATAAATGACATTGAATACAGATTAGCACCAGTTATCAGCTAGTACGAAATGCACAGATACAGTAATCCATGTAATGAGATGCAGGATGACATTTGACAAATATATTTTATAGGCAGTATTTAGCGAAGCCGTTGTACTGTTCACACAAGTCCTCCCCGAATTCCTGTTCCACCACCTCAAACTTACCATCTTGGTAGAGCACAACCAAACCTGCATATCAGAGGAATTAATCAAAAGTAGTTGTTGATATAGTTCATATAAATGTAATTCATATACTTGCAATGGTATATATTCAAGTAATATATTAATTTTTTTTACATAATTATGTAATGCAGTTAGTAAACATGATTGAATATCGAAATAAGTCCATATTCAAAAATATTGTAGTTCTTAAAAAACTTGTCCCTGATTGTGCAACATCCAAATAAGGATATATTTAGAATTTTTTATTTAAATTATTTAATATTTCTTTTTTCTGCTTTTGATCAATTATCGATCGATATAATTCTTAAAGTATCTCACCCCTCATTGTGGTTGTATTATCACCGTGTAAAATTCACTGTTCATTAATAACTTTATTTTGGACTTTACTTTTTAAATTTAACATCTGTTATGTAATATTTTCTCACAGTTTATTTCGTATCAAGTTACTTATTCAATTAGTGATTGACACTTTCCGGACTCTATGTGTGATTTCAAAGAGACAGAGTGTTATGTCCCAAGAACCGCTAATCTGTTAAAACAACATTGTGCAATTATTTGTTATTTATATCTAGGACATCAAAGACTCATTGAGTTATTTAATTATTTTATATCTATCAATCTTTCACTCAGCTTACTTATGTCATCACCTGTCAATTTATACTCATTGTTCAGATTCCTATATATAATTACATATGTATGTACAATTGTCAATCGTTAGTCCGGAATACGGCGGCCAACCTCGGCCTGTCGTCCGACTCACCCGGAGTCTGAGATCGGAGGCCAATACTGGCCATATCCGTCTCGTTTGTAACATGTCTGCTTGATAAATTATTTTACTGTTGCCATCGTTGAGTCTCGTCCAATAAATTCGGAATCCTGCATCAATTGCCTTTTATTTCCCTGGAATTGTATTTTGGTGGACCTTTGGGAATACAAGACACCTACCATTGTTTTCACATTACGGCCCACAGCGCGCGTCAACCTATACCTTGTACGTTCTACGCCAACATTCCCTCACCCCGATCGTACTGCACACGACGGATGCAGTTACAGACAAATTCCCAAGTACCGTACAAATATACGCGGTCACAGTTTCAAGAACGTATTGAGAAGTATGTCATTGAAATATGTTGGATACATACTTGAAAAATTACAAAGTTACTAAGGCTAATTTAGTTTGACAATTTTGCACTTAAAATGCATTTCCTGCATTCACATTTGTGGCCAGTATGTTTAACTAAGCGAAATATTTTCATCAAATACTGTTCTGAACTATGCACTAGGACAAGATTGAATACGATAATTAAGACAAAATTTTGTATAAGGTCGCATAATTATTTTGTGACCTTTTTGTACTTAAAACTGGCTAATTTTTTAATGGTAACATTTTAAGTTGAAATTAAAGTTTTCTCAATATAAAGAGTTTATCAAACTAATACAGTTTTTCTAAATATGTCCTCAGTATTTAAATGACATAATAATACATGAGGGTCAGTAATGTAATTTTTAAAAAAGGGCATTAAAAATTAAATTTTGTAAAACTGACTGACAAAAACTCAGACATGCATGCTTTTACGTTGATAGCTAATTTTGATGTCCAAATGTTAAACATTGCCTACAGAATATGTTTCAAATAGTTCAAGTTACAAGTGTACATAAAGGAGTCCAATTAAATGTTTAGGGCAACTAGTTTCAAGAACTGCATGATTGTCCTCTAGAAAACCTTCCGCATAAAAATATATTCCTGACAAAGCTTATCTGTTATTGATTTAAGTGGGGGGGGGGGGGGGGTATCTCTTGAGTGTTAAATAATAATTAAAAAATAATCTTTCTGTGCTAAATAAGTTAATTATCTAATATTATATAATTTCAAAGAAAATGTGAGCAATGGACCTAAAACGTGACGATTGAAATACCTCGTTATTGATTCAAATGTTAGCGCACAAGCAGGCACTTGTTTCTTATATGAGGTAAAATCCCATAGTATAATAAACTTATAGGTAAACTTTTATTACAGAGAGACAAGTTATTGTGAATTTGCGACCAACTTTAAAGGGACATGGTCACGATTTTGGTTAAATTCTTTTTTCTGTTTTAATTATTTACATTGCTTTAGTAATGCATTTCTAATGATCAAATTGAATTTGAGAGTCAGTCGTAGAGTTAGATACAGGGCTCACAATTGTTTGTAATGTAAACAAGGTTCGTGCCCTGTTTTGTTTACATAGTTTCATTACACCAGTAAAAAAGTCTTTATCAAGCTGATTTGTCTATCTTCTTAATCATAAACAGTTCCTAACGTTTATCACATTGATTTAATTTAGTTCTAAAACTTGAATTTTCACTTCTACAAAAAAATGTAAACAAAAGCTTTGTTTACAAAGCAAAGAATTGTAAGCTCTGTAACTCGCTTATAACTCAACGAATGACACTCAAATTTTGGTTGCGTATTAAAAATGCCTCACTGAAGCAATGTTAACATTAAAATCAGAAAATAATTTTTGACCATGCCCCTTTAAGTGAAATACCATTTATTGATTTGACAATAATTTTATGTATATAATAGTACTAGAAAAGATAAAATAACCCGATAACGAAATATATATTTCTATACTATAGTAGACACGCTGATGCACACAACACTTTACATTGCATAGAAATATACATAATCATCATATATCACAAATATTGCAATAAAGATGTATACATGTATAATTGTACCTGTGCCCCATGGTTTCAGGAAAAGTTGAACAGCAGGATTACAGGAATCTGTTTTTGATTTGAAGCATACATCCTATCAAAAAGAGGTGCATTTATTATTGTAATTTTTGTTGATTTTTAATTGATGGCGAAAGGAAAATAACATGTATCCACGATAATGTTAAAAATTGACCATCTTTAAGCTTTTATTTCGATCATTCTAACATTCTTTTTCCAATTTTTCGTTAATATCTCTTTGTAAAAATTTTTAAGTCCAAGTGCCTTACTACAGTTTACTGACTTTTGAACACTTTTATCTCCAAAGAGTTTACCGGGTAGTTTAGATTAAAAGATCTGAATACAAATTCAAGCATACTTTCACCAATGTACATATTTTATCAACTATAATTGTGCTTGAAAAAATTAAGGAAGATTATTTTGTTGTTATACATTAATTTTTATTAATTAAATTTTTGGACCACGACGATTTTAATTATGACCAACTCCCCATCTCATTATTATGTAAATTATTTAACCAAGAAATTCAAAACAAATGGCTAACTCACCGTCTCCCAACATGTTGTTTTATTTTTATTGCCCGGATCCAAGTTACACTTTCCATCTAACAGACATTGGCATTGAAGAGTTTTTGTAAATTCTGTTAAAGATATATATAAATAGGAGTCAAATAAGCAATGAATTAAATATTTATTAGTTTTATTGCTTATAATTTATTTTTTTGCTGTTAATTATAGATAAAAACAGTCATTTGATCTTTAAAATGACATCTAATTGTACAAAATTCAAACGTAACTTCAGCCGGATTGATACGTTTTTGACGCTAGCCTTACTATGACGTAGGCAACATTCTCTATACAATATAAACTAATTTTTCGCCAATCAGAAAGCGCGTTACAACCAGAAATTATTTGTTCTCAAACAAAAAACTTTTTCTTTTTAAAATCAAAGACATAATATATTAAGCTATTCAAAATAATCACGCCTCCTTTAAATTAATGCACGTCGTGTGTTTGTCTTTAATACAGAGCATAGATATACTGTTAATTCATATTTAATAAAAAAAAAAAAAAAAAAAAAAGAAGCTCTACCTGTGTCCGAACAGGTGTCTCCTGAACATTTCAGCTGTCGAAAATACGTATTGGACGTAGGATTTTTCTCCTTGTTAAAAAAGGAAACAAAATTAAGTAACCTTTCAAAAACAATCCAGTTTTTAGGTCACATGAGTCACTCGGGTCCATTAGGGACATCTTGTAGGAATATATTATAAATCTTCTTCTCCCATATATATTTTAGAAAAACTAAATGCATGGTTATGATGTCCATGAAGGTTTCTACCTAAATTGTGAAATTCATGGTCCGTGGGTCAGGGGTTCAGGCCATATAGTGCCACATAGTGAACATGTATTTATTAAATACTTTTTCTGTACTATCACAATCGTGGGAGATGAAGTTATGCGTTGTTATTGAGTGCATAATGTCCTGATTTTAAATTGTGAAAGTCACTGTCCAGGCCATGGGACAGAATGTGATGTTTTTTATTGGCTATTGCGAGGGGGGTGTCATTAAGCAATATTGAATTAAATATGTGTTTTTTTTTGTTTTTTTTTAGGAAATTTACTTTAATATTCTGTGCATTTTGTACTAGTCTTGTAGAAAAAAGCTGTATGCATTTTGTGTTCATTATAAATAAAACTGAATATTATCAAAGATTGATTATTAATGACCTGCAGGTCTTTTATTACCCAAAATGTGTTGACACTTGGAGCTTAGAAATAGATAATCCGAGATTAATTCCTCCGACTTTTGTAACAAAACTTCCCCTCCCCCCCACCATTTTCATTTTTGAGTGATGCATACGTAGTTAATCTAATTAACGGTGGCCAAATTCATGGGAAGAAAAAATATATTTAAAACAATGCTGTTATTTAACTCCATTGTTTTTGCATACTGAAGGTTTACTTAACGCAGTCAGATATAAGAGAGCTCATACACTATAATATATTAAGTCTGATTTTACACTTGAAATCTGACTGGTTTCATTACTGATATCCTTCAAGATCGAACAGTATATAAGGTAAAATAACAAATAGATAATGAACTGTATGCCTTGAAAAGGATACTAGTATATGCCTCATACATTTTGATATAAAAAAAATATATAATTATTTGTATCAGCTTTTGTCTCCTTTCTTATATTAATAGTTTATACAATTATAAAAAATATATGCATTTACATCTATATATCGCTACCATCAACATTATCATCATTTAATAGTAGTAGAAACAACTTACTGTCAGTTCGAACGTTTTCTGGTCAGTGACACCCAGATACAATTTGTCGTTACTCTCAGACCGGAATTCGTATTTTTTCACATAATTTTCTACGGTAAACTGTTCCGAAAATTGACCTACCATTAAAGATATGTCGTACATCATTAACACATTTGTTCACAATGACATGCAATAAATAATATTTTGTTTGAAATATTTTCCGTACAGGTTTTATCTTTTTTGATATCTGCTACTTTTTCCACTCTCAATTGTCCATTATTGTTGACTAGAAATCTGTGGCTTTTTACGGGACTAAACAGAACTTTTTCATGCTTTTCTTCGGACACCCTGGTAAAGATAGGACAGCGTTGGCAATCCTTTGCATCTATAGGAAGAAGTAAATTCATGTTTTAAGTATACATGTATTACATATATAGGTGAATTACTGTAAACGCATTACTTAACAAGTTAGGAAAGTTTAAAAATTACGAAAGAGAGAGAGAGAGAGAGAGAGATGCTTACACATTTTATCAGTCCACCTGTAAGGGAGGTTTTCAACGTTTGGTAATCTCAATTCTGCAGCCTAAAAATATTTCTATATGCAATTACACAAATAAAGACACTAGCTCTCACTTTTATTCATAGTTCTTTTGATGCGTTCAAAAATTGATAAGTATCATAAACAAGCACCTGACGTTATTTATTTTTCACGTAATGAAAAATATACCCACTATACATAACAATACATGATAAAAATAATGAAGGTCTTGTGCCTTTTTTTAGGCAAGAGTATATCTTTTTTTATTTTAAGAAAAACTAGTAACATTGGGTGCTTGTGGGTTCTTAGGCAACTATTTAAATAATGGTGTACGATTTTATGTGGTATATATTTATTTAGCAAATTTGAATTGACGTTAATTGTTCAAGCACTTGACACTTGACGTTAAAAACGGTAAAATAGCAGTAGAGAATGAATTATCGTAGTCATTAAATTCTTAAGCTATCGTAGCTCAACATCGTGACCGATGACAGGGGCTTAAGAATGCTGGATGGTCGTTAGATCGTATAAATCTCCATAAAAAGAAGAGCTCTGTATCAAGATATAGAAAAACGTTCAATGAAAGTTAAAATTTATGGATTTTCTCTTTACTAAATAATAGTTTACAGCTTAACAAATCATTTTTAAAATTTAAGATAGATCTGATGGATAATTTTGTTTACCACCCAGCCTCCTTATACAGACCCTGAAACGAGCTACTACGCCTCTAAAACGAACCGTACAGCATTGTACATGTATATCAAATTCGGCAAAAGAAATAAATGGCTTATTTTCTTTCTTTTGACTTTGGGTCATTATATTTCTAGTAAATTTTTTTTTATTACATATCACCATGTGGTCAATTTCAGTTGACTTCAACTTTCCATCACTAAGTTTGTTTTAATTAAAACTGTCAGTGAATTACAATTTACCTATAGTGAGAAAAACACAGGTTTTTCCCAACTACTACTTAAAGTGTGTTTGAACGCAAATCTTATAAATTTACATATTATATGTATATGGTACAATTTTGGATAGATAGAATTTATGACTAGTTGTCATGTTGTAAATTTTGTTGTCGTTTTTTTAAATTTTAAATACAAAAATTTACAACATGACAGACCTACATTTGTATAATCATAAGGAGTACTAATTTTTGGTGACCGAAGTAACCTATACATATAATGGAATTTACTTTAAAAAGTTGCCACATTAAATGTCAATTCTCAATATTTAAATATGATTTTATGAGACATATATAATCCGTATATCATGTATTTTGTAACGTAAAATACACAAATAAATGGCAAATATGACATACATGTACATGTGTAGAGGAAATGCAGCTTTTTAACGTAAAATAAAGATACATTTACATGACAAATACTTGTATAACATACAGTTACACAATAAGAAATATAGTAATTGATATAGATATCAACTTACCTCCGTCATGTTGATGTTAGGTTTCTGATATAAATTGACACATACAACCGATTCATGAAGTTCGGATTTATATATGTAACATATAGGTCAAACCGGGGATTTCCAGCCTCTTCTTCACGCGACTAAATACCGGTATAGAAGAAATGACACTTAGACTAATAAATCATGTGTTTGCTCTTCCTGTATCGTGAGAGTTCATTTTATATCTATTCAAGGATTTTACATCCTTATGGAAAATTTTTATTTATATCCGTTTTTTTTAATTGCAACTCCTCTTCAATCGCTGCACTTAATTTTCTAATTTTTTTTTTAATTTTTGTCCTCTATTGAATATACTAGAAGTAATGAACAGTTTTTAAGCGCGACTCCTCTTTGACCACTGCAAGGAATTTGTTAAAAACTTAGAAGGTATTTAGAACATAAAGAATAGATATGCATATTAACAGAAAATTCAGATTCCATTATTTTGGGGGGAATTTCGGTCCTTTTTGTCTCAGAATTTTAGTCGTATATTGAATTTAGTAATGAACAGTTTGCCAGGCAACTCCTCTTTGACCAATGCAAGGAATTTGTTGAAACTTTGTAGGTATTTAGGACATTAAGTGTAGAAAATTCAGATTCCATTATTTTTCTGGGAATATCGACCCTTTTTGTCTTAGACTTTTAGTCATAAATTGAATTTAGTAATGAACAGTTTGTCAGGCAACTCCTCTTTGACCACTGCAAGGAATTTGTTGAAAAGTTGTAGGTATTTAGGTCATAAAGTGTAGAAAATTAAGATTCCATTTTTTTTCTGGGAATTTCGGCCTTTTTTTCAGTTAGAATTTTGGTCCTATGTTGAATATAGTAATGAGCAGTTTCTAAGGGTAATTTCTCTTTAAAGGGTCATGGTCACGATTTTAATCAAGTTTTATTTTTATTATTTACAATGTTTTAATAATTTCCAATAATCAACCAATATGTTAGCGTCAGTCGTAGAGTAAAAAGCTAGATTCTTTGTTATGTGAACTTATGTTCTCTTTTGCTTCGCTCACCCGAACATAAATTATTTCCTGTTCATAATCATATATAAATGAAACAAACACATAATGAAAGAGGTGACAATATTATCCAAATTTATTATCGTTTTTATTAGGTCACCTGAGTTACCAGTTTTAGTGTGAAGCATTTCTATGGTAAGAGGAATCTAAAATGTGAAATTCATGGCTCTACCACCCCCAGGGCGCCACGGGCGGGGCCAAATATACAAAAAAAGCCAAATTTTCTAAAATCTTCTTCTCTACTCCCACACATGTGAGGAAAAAACTGAATGCATGGTTATGTCCACGAAGCCCTCTACCAAAATTGTGAAATTCATGGCCCCTGGGTCAGGGGTTCAGGCTCTAGGGCGGGCCAATATGGCCATATAGTAAAAATGTATTAAATTTTTAAAAATCTTCTTCTTTACTCCCAGACACGTGGGGTAAAAACTAAATGCATGATAATGATGTCCACAAACTCCTCTACCAAAATTGTGAAATTCATGGCCCCTGGGTCAGTGGTTCAGCCTCTGGAGTGGGACCAATATAGGCATATAGTAAAAATGTATTCAATCTTATAAAATCTTCTACCCTAGTCTTATATATATTTGTTTAAAACTAAATACATGGTTATTATGTCAATGAAGTCTTCTACCAAAATTGTGAATTTCATGACCCCTGGATCAGGGGTTCAAGCCCTAGGGTGGGAACAATATAGCCATGTAGTGAGAATGTATTAAATTTTAGAAAAAAATTTTCTTTACTCCCACACATGTGGGGAAAAAAACTGAATGCATGGCTATCATGTCCACGAACTCCTCTACCTAAATTGTGAAATTCATGGCCCCTGGGTCATGGGTTCAGGCCGTAGGGGGGGGGGGGGGGGGGGAGGCCATATGGCCATATAGTGTTAATGCATATAGTGTTTGAAATCTTCTTCTCTACTCTCACACATCTGTAAGAAAAACTGACTTCATAATTATGTCAACCAGGAAGTCCTCTACTAAATTTGTAAATTTCAATTCCAGAGTATGGGTTTTGACTCTAGGGCCAAAATGGGTGTATAGTGTTAATGCATATAATGTTTAAAAATTATCTTCTGTACTCCCACACATCTGTAAGAAAAACTGACTTCATAATTATGTAAACCAGGAAGTCCTCTTCTAAAATTGCAAATTTCATGTCCCCCTGGAGTATGGGTTTCGACTCCAGGGCGGGGCCAAAATATTCATATGGTGTTAATACAATAATGTTTAAAAAATCGTCTTCTTTATTTCTGCTAATACTGAATAAAAACTGTCTGCATAATTATAAAGAAAGAAAATAAAGCCATCTATTAAAATTTTAAATTTCATGTCTCCCAATATAGGGATTTGAATCTAAGGCGGGGCCAAAACACTCACACGGTGTTTAGGGTAGTGTGCTGTCTATAGTTCTATTCTAAAATTCATGAGAAGTATTTTTTGTACAAGCTAACTACTCTGAGTTTAATATAAACATCTTTGGTACAAGTTAACTATTTAGTTCTGGTCAAGCACTCACTTCCTGTCAGCCTTACTGACCAGTGCGGTCACACTTTGTCAATCTTCTTCCATCCTGTTAGATGCGTGCCTCAAACCACTATGTAAGTCTTTTTTAAGTAGTAATTGCTTTAATTTGTCAGTATTGAATCATATTTTTGAAGTATAGTTACAGATGGAAATTTATTATACAGATAAAACATTCTTAAAAGTATGGCACGCCATTATGGTCTTTGAAATAATTTACATATTTTTTCTATGGTATAAAGAAATGGTTTTACATTTTCCTATTTTGTAAATTGTTAATTCTAATTGTTGTAGTTTTTACCAATCTTTTGCACGACGGCAACGTGTACCACAAAATAAAGTATGAAACCGTGTGACTTTTGTTAAACGTGTTGTGCATGGTTATCTATCTGTCTGCACCAGGCAGAATAGGTAGGGGTTCTTAATGCAGGGTGTGGCCAAAATGGTCATTTAGTGTTAATGTATATAATGCTTAAAAACGTCAACTGACAGAATAAAAACTGACTACATATTTAAAAAAAAAAAACATTAATCTGTCATCTTTAATAATATTTCATGTCACCTACATGTAAGACAAGGGTTATGGCTGGGAGGGGGATATATATTTGTCTTATTACTTTATTCTGCTCAGAAATTTTAATGAAAGAAATGAGTTAATTCACACATTTAGAAAAGAGAAAGAATGAAGCTGTCTATCAAAGTTAAGATATTCTGAAAGCATTTGGATGGAAAGAGTTCAAAAAGGGGGGGGGGGGGGGTAACAGTTAATGGGGTTATCTTCTCGTGCTTCTTCATGGAGTTATCTTCTCTTGCTTCTTCATAATGGAGTAATCTTCTCTTGCTTCTTCATAATGGAGTAATCTTCCTTTGCTCTTTCATATTTATCAATCATTGAATATAATGTAATTAAGAAGTTGTGTGATCAAAAGAGTTATGCAAGTCTTTTTTATCATTTGAAACAAAAACAGTTTTTGAACTTTTTAAATAATCAAATGGACTTGTTAATAGTATAGTAATAATTGGCTAATCAAAATCACTGATAAACAGTACATGTAAAATGATTTTGGTATAAATCCCAGATGTGAAATCTTAAAATTGAACAAATGGAACAGGAGTTGTGGGTAATACTTGCTAGTGACTATTAGCTTTGGTTTTGTGTAAATGCCCACAGGGAGAGTTTCTGTCTGCCCCTGGGGATGGGGGATGGGAGGCAGTTTTAAATAAAACATGCATGTATACTTGCCACCTTGTTTTAGTTTATATATGAAAACATATACACACAAAACCTATCTTGTCAAAGTTGACAAGTACAGGAAAATTATTTTCTATCAGAGTTTTGCGCCTTTTCAATATTAGGTCATGCACTCTATTATGATTTTTAAGTTTTTCGCTAACATTATAGGTTTCAGGCAGGGAGGTGGTCGTCATTACAATGTTATAATTTTTCTACTCCAGAATGAAACTTAATTAAATATATGAGACTCCCCGATAAGTTTGTGTATTGGCTATGGTACTCAGGTGACCGTTAAAGCCTATTGGCCTCTTGTATACAAGTAAAATCAATATCGTATTGGTTTCATCCATGTAATAGCCGGCCCAGAATCTTGAGTATCCACCACATCGGGTACTGCACCCTAAAAGATATTCTTTCCAAAACCATGACGGAATCTATACTTTTAAAAACGAGAAAAAAACTATATTATGCATTCATTGCAACTAAGACGTAGTAACTAAGTTGTCGAATGGCAATATAGCCCGGGTCCTGGGTTTAAATACCACAAGAACCGAATAACTCCTTATAAGAAAATAGTTCTAAGCTATAATATCAACTCCTTCGTTACTTCATGTAAACGCGATATTAATTGAACTCCGAGTATCCAAGACAGCCCAGGCGTAGCGTATCAAATCCGAAGGCACCGGGATCGAACCACACATGCACAAACAATTTTTAAATTATATATGGAAACGAAAAGAAATATATAACGTTCATGACATGTTTTTGTTTACATTAGTTCAATATACCGGTAAAAGTTCTTTTTGAAGTTGATTTTTCTATCTGCTTATTCATTTTACACATGAATGGGTATATATACCTATACATCATACAAATTTCTTCTTTTTCTTTTGTGTTTATGTATCTAACTTTTTTGTATTTTTTTCTATATACACGAGTTTTGTTTCTAAAATGCAGAGTCTTATGCTCACGAGAATACTGTCACAAGACACTCATCAATCACTTTTAGACACTTTCACATTGGCTGCATCAAAAGTACAGACGTGCATTCATTCAATATAACGTATGTATCCATTTCTTGTTAACAAGAGCAACTAACAATCTAATTCAGTTGTTATAACTATATATAACTCTTGATAACGTTAAAGTAGTCAATCTGTTGCAAAAGTTGTTTTTTACTGACAATAATACATGAACAGAATTCCTTATAACACTATCGCACATGTTTGTCACAATTGACTCGGCTTCCGCTGATTTCTCAACATATATTGATAATAATTACCGTAGAGGCATCTAGAATCACTGGACCAAATTAACCAAACTTGGTACATAGCATTCTCATGGAAAAGGAATTCTAAATTGAAAAATTAAGGTTCAATCCATTTTTAAAAGGGAGATAATTACAAAACAGTGAAAATAGGGTGTGTGTCTTATAAATCTCAAGAACCACTGCACCAGAAATGCCAATCTTTAAATCAGTTGCGTGTAGAACATAAACCTGTAAATATGCCTCAAAAATCTGAAGTTTGGAACTACTTTAAAAGGAATCATGATGGACACTGTTTCTATAACAAACATGATAGTAAGACTGATCTCTCTAAGTGCTGTAAATGGAGAAGGCTTTAAGGAACTTTTTGGATTACTTGCTTTAAATTTTAAAACACAGTAAGATCGCGAATCATACCACAGAAGTGATCTACAGATTTCATTAGACAAACTAGTTTCTGTGTCGATCACTACCGATACATGGACTTCTAGAACAATAGAGTTACATCACAATAACGGAACACCATATAACTGATGAATGGAATATGGAATGTTATGTAATGTGTACTAGAGCGATGTCCGAGAGTCATACAGGTGTAAACTTGGCGTCAAAAATCAGAGCTGTTTTGAACGAATTTCATCTGATCAGCAAGGTTGAAGTATGTGTTCATGACAGTGCACGTAATATGGAATGCACAGGTGCCATTTGTGGGGAATGGAGTGATCTTGGCTGATTTGGTCACACATTACAACTTTGTTTAAAGCCAGCACTAGAAACTCAATACTTTCCAGATTACTTGCAAAATGCAGAAAAATTAGTCGGTCACTTTAAACACTTAACAACTATAACTACAGAGCTACACAAACGCCAAAATATTTTCGATATTCCAAACCATGAACTTATACAAGATGTATTGACCCGCTGGAATTCATCTCAACAAATGATGGAACGCCTAGTAGAACAGTGCATAGTTATCACGGATACACTCCTTGACTCAAAAATTACAAAAACGAACGACTCAAACATGCTTCTTAAGGACCATGAATGGGAAATGCTGTCCAACGTATTTAAGGACTTTTCAGAAGTAACCACTTACATGTGTAGTGAAAAGTATATGTCCGTGTCGCAAATCTATCCAATTATTTGTGGACTGTTGCGGAAAAGTCTGGTAACAAACAAAGATGATATTTCTGCAGTTCGCCAAACCAAAGACTCAATTCGAGAGAAATTGAACAGTCGATACAAGCGGGGTTCAAAGTTAAACATAAAAATATATATAGGGAAAACGTTTAAGAATCTTCTTCTTAGGACCTACGATGCTACAATTTGTGATATTCCTATGCATGGAAGCATCCTTATATAGTGTTGATTCTAAAGTCTTAGAAACTGTGAACCCCAAACCAATACTGGGGCCCCCAAGAGGGGTTCAAAGTTCAACATAAAAATACTACTGTGAAAATGTTTAAGAACCTTCTACTCAAGAGCTACATGTACTAACATTGTTATTATCTGTGAGATTACTATGCAAGCATCCTATGATAGTGTAAATTTTAAATTGTTAAAACCGTGACCCGAGGATCAATACTTGGGCCCCTTGATGGATTATAATTTCCATAAAAGAAATATTTAGGGAAAATGTTAAAAATATTCTTCTAGAACTACCACGCTACAATTTGTCAGAATACTATACAAGCATCCTAAGATAATGTAGATTCTAAATTGTAAAAACCGTAAACCCAGGGCTCCAAGAGGTACTCAAAGTTCAATATAGAAATATATAAGCATTCTAAATTGTTTAAACCGTGACCCCGTGGCCAATAGTTGGGCCCAAAGATGGGTTCAGCGTTAAATATAGAAAGATATAAGAAAAATGTTTTTAAATCTTCGTTTAAAGAACTACAATGCTGCAATTTGTAAAATTACTACGCAACATCATCCAATAGTGTAGATTCTAACTTGGTAAAAACGTGACCCACGTATCAATACTGGAGCCCAAAACGAGTTCAAAGTTGAACATAGAAATAATAGGGGAAATGTTTAAAAATCTTCTGAAGAACTACAATCATTTTTATGTTACAACTTGTGAGAATACTATATACAAGCATCCTAAGATAGTGTAGATTCTAAATATTAAAACCGTGACACCCGGACCAATAATTAGGCCAAATCAGTCAACCTAGCAAGTGATAATATGTTATTGTATAATATGAAATTTTGTTTTCCCATGGACTGAATTGTCACACTTTCATCGGTTTTAACATAGCACGTGACTGCCTGATATATCTCTATGTCCGTTTAGTGAGAATTAATATCTGGTAATATGGCCGTCATTAGCCGACGCTTCGCTTTATCATTTCGACATTTCATATAATTTAATACAGAAACCACATGCCATAAGTTCGTAAAATATTTGAAGTAGTTGCCCTGTGAAATTCTTTAAAATTAAAGTAGTTGCCCTTTGAATATTGACGTCACATTGTTGTGTCTGTAGCAGAACAAAATGGCGGCGTCGAGATTTGAAGCTGGTTCGATTTGCACCTTCTTAAAGAGCAAAATGTCATCTTTCATCTTCCGGTTTCTCTTGTTAAACAGTGTTCTTCTGATTCAATATGGCGTCGAAACGAACTCTAGTTAGCACTGGAATAATATTATGACTGAGGATAAAATTTCGACATGCCAGATGAGAATTTTTTATTTTTTACACTGTAACGGGATGAGCGGAGACACTCCAAATAACAACAAGAACTCTTTCCATTGAAACAAAAATAATTTATTTACAAAAGAAGAAAGGAAAGAAAAGATTGATAATTAAACAAACAAAAAAACACACAAACACTCGCACACCTTTCACGCACCTAAAAAAATATATGAAAATTTACAATGAAAAAATGTGCAAAAAAAATGACTATATAATTTGAAAACAATTCTACACTGCCACTTAATAACTTTACTGATTATCATCCTACTCCAGGGCTGTAGTCCAGGACCTAGATATAAATGTAATCTAATAATTAAACTAATACAATCATCATCATCAATATCATCGTCATCATCATCTGCTTCACCTTAACATCATCATCATCGAAATCATCGTCATCGATGTCTACTTCATCATCATCGAAATCAACATCACCTTCATCGAAGTCATCGACGTCTACTTCATCATCATCGAAATCATCGTTATTGACGTCTGCTTCATCATCATCATCGAAATCATCGTCATTGACGTCTACTTCATCATCATCGTCATTGTCATTCAAATTCCCCACCGCAACAATACGACACTACAATATGTTTACAAAACCATAACATCACAATATTAACATCGATCTGTACATCATCAGTAGCATCTGTTTACTTATGAATATATTCTATCTAAAGGCGACATTCAAAATCAGTCTAGGTATACTAGTATCATTTTATCACTAAGTAACTTGTTTACATTAATATTTCAAAATGGCGGTAAACAAATGACGTCAGACTTCCGGTAGCTAACTTCCGCCCAACCATTTAAATAAAAATGTAACATCAAACGTAAAATAAAATAAAGCATAGAAAACGGCTTTTTAAAGCAGAGTTTCTAAATACAGTAATACAAAAACCTAACGATTGAAAATATATTTAATTCAGGTTGAAAGATATAACAACGTTTTATCGAGCGCGTGGTTTGCTATTTATAGTTTGTTTACTAAGGGTGGTTTACGCGTAGTAATACTGGTTAGACCAGTTATTAGGGCATGACTGGTATGCTTTGTGAATTTAAGTTATTCGAGCTCAAGACTTAGCGCTGTTTACACGCTTTGCAATGTCGGACTCTGATAGCGGATTGTTGGGCGGGGACACCGACAAGAGTTCTTCAACTCCAGCCGCCGATATAACGGACACTTTCAACCTATTTAAGTGTTACTTGGATTCTTCGCTAAACTCGTTCAAGAAGGAGCTTTTGGACAGCCAAGAAGACAATTCTCCAGCAGGGTGGGCCACAGTTCATCAATATGAGCACAACGACATCGCCTCTGATTCGGACGATGACAAAAAACTACGACAGGCAGAAAACAGAGCTTTGCGTGCTATTAAAGAGAAGAAGAGGTTCCAGCCATACAAACCACGCCCTTCCGGCTACAGCGCTCCTCAGCCTGCTACTGGCAGTATTCCTTCCGCTGCTGCTGGAAGTCAACAGCAGCTTTTTCGTGGCTTCGGGAAACGCCGTGAACCATCTTCCTACGACATCTGTTTCCACTGCAAGTCAGTCGGGCACTGGAGGAAACACTGTCCCCTGTTCAGCGCCGCCAATCAGTCAAGCGGTTCGGGATCAGTTAGTAAATGATAAGTATGACGATTTTGATTTCATGGCTTATGAAAGTTTCTGTAATTTGAAAGAAAATGATATCATATCTGAACATCAAATCTATTTGAAAAATTTAGAAAGCTTTAGAGATTCTAAAGGTGTAAAGCATCGGTTAAGAAATGCAGTACAATTTTGGAAGAGTATAAATGCATCTGACTTCATTATCAGTACTATTAGCACTGGCTATGTAATTCCATTTATTATGCCACCAAAAGAAATGTACATGAAAAATAATAAGTCTGCCATACTCAATGCTGAATTTGTTTCTGACACTGTTTCAGAATTGTTACTTTCAAGTTGTATTATACAAGTTCCTTTCATACCTGTTGTGGTAAATCCGCTAAGTGTAGCAATGAACAGTTCTGGTAAGAAGAGGTTAATCCTTGATCTGAGTGTTTTGAACAAGTTTGTAAGAAGAGACAAAGTGAAATTTGAAGACTGGAAAATAGCATTGCAATATTTTCAAAAAGGGTTTCATATGTTTAAATTTGACCTTAAGTCTGGTTATCATCATATAGATATTTGCTCAGCACAACAAACTTTTTTGGGTTTTTCTTGGAATAATTTATTTTATGTCTTTACAGTTTTGCCTTTCGGTCTTTCTTCGGCACCTTACATTTTTACAAAGTGTTTACGACCAATGGTGAGATACTGGAGGCAGTCGGGTGTCAACATTGTGTTGTATTTAGACGATGGCCTGGGATTGGCTGAATCATACGAGAAAGGGGTATCTGATAGCCTTTTCGTTAAAGATTCCTTAGAAAAGGCTGGGTTTTTGGTAAATTTGGAAAAGTCTATTTTTGAACCTTGTCAAATGTTAGAATGGCTAGGAATGATATGGAACACTAACATGTTTTGTTTGTCTATTCCAGAGAGACGTATACATGATTGTAAGAGCACTTTAGCAGATTTGTTTCATAGATTACCAAAAATTACTGCAAGACAATTGGCTCAGTTTACGGGCAAGGTTATTTCTATGGGACCAGTGATCGGTAACATTAGTAGACTTATGACAAGAAAGTGTTATGAAATTATCGAGTCCCGATTTGCATGGGATAGTTTGATTAGATTTGATAGTTCACATGAGTTTTTGCAAGAACTTTCGTTCTGGTCGAAGAATTTGGACATGTATAACTGTCGTTTTATGAAAGATTATTCTAAATCAATTGCTATTTTATGCACAGATGCTAGTTCAGTAGCTGCAGGAGCTGTATGTCAATTATCAGGTACACACAAGTACTTTCACAGTAATTTTTCAGAAGTAGAGAGTGCACAAAGTTCCACCTGGCGAGAACTTAAGGCAATTCAGCTTGCTTTATTTTCGTACAAAGAAAACCTTAGTGGGAAGTCTGTGAAAATATTGACTGACAGTAAAAATTGTGTTTCAATTGTCCAAAGTGGTAGCACGAAAAATGATTTACATGTAATTGCTCTTTCTATTTTTCATTTGTGTTTGCAGAGAAAAATTTCGTTAGATATTGCATGGATTCCCAGAGAAATGAATGAAACGGCAGATTATTTAAGTAAATTAGTGGATTACGATGATTGGTCTGTATCTGATGAATTTTTTGAATTTATGAATAATATGTGGGGCCCTTATACAGTGGACAGATTTGCAAATTATCTTAATAAGAAATTACCTAGATTTAACTCTTTGTTCTGGAATCCTGGTACTGATGCAGTTGATTGTTTTTCTCAAGATTGGAGTTCAGATAATAATTGGCTAGTGCCACCTATTCATTTAGTCATGAGAAGTTTAAGGCATCTTATGTATTGCAGATCACGAGGTACTTTGATCGTTCCTTATTGGCCATCGGCGCCGTTTTGGTCTATGATTTTTGGACCGGATATGACATATAGAAGTTATGTAACAGATGTTATTCAGTTTAATGATGTAAGAGGTATTTTGTGCAGAGGCACGTCTAAGAACTGTATATTTGGGACTAAAAAATTTCATGGTTCTTTATTGGCTGTTAAACTTTGTTCTGTATGAGCAGATTTGAACATGGTCCTAGTACTGTTGTACTGAGTGACGTGGTTAGATGCTTGAATTGTGCATTTGTATGTATCTGTTGTATATATTTTATGCTATTGCAGAATGACGACTGATGAGATGATATTGTGTAAGACACGGTCCTAAGAGCATTAGGCATTAGTGACATGGTCTTGGAATTTGTTTTTGACATGGTACCTGTTATGGACAGAGCGACATGGTCAAATTTGAAATAAAATAATGTGAGGGACTAACAAATGTTTCCGTGTTTACATTTTTCAGATGTTTTCCAAACAGGAAGATGGGCCTCAATTCAGACATCGGGGGAAAATTTGGCGGACCTGAAGTTCTTCTGTGAAAAATCCAAATCTGAAAGTACTTTTCGTAAATATCGGTATGCCTTTAATTCATGGATAAAGTGGTGTTATTCGCAAAGTCCTAAAGTGCAACACTTCCCTGCTTCTGATTTCAACGTTTCCATATATTTGATTAATTTATCAAAACAATTTAACTCTGTTGCAAAAGTTAATGAAGCCTTTTATGCCATTTCTTGGGCTCATGAAATTTCAGGAACACAAAATCCTTGTCATTCATCATTAGTCGTTTCAGTTTTGGAGGGAGCTCGCCGCTTAAGTGCTAAACCTGTTAACAAGAAAGAACCAATAACTTCTGAAATTTTACAGCAAATAGTGAATCGTTACGGGACCGGAAGTAGCAGTTTACCAGACATTCGAATTTCATGTATGTGTCTATTAAGTTATGCAGCTTTTTTACGTTTTTCAGAACTGGTCAACTTAAAACGCTCTGACATTACATTTTATGAGGACCATCTTTCTTTGTATATCTCTAAGAGTAAAACAGATAAATATAAGACTGGGAGTAATGTAATAGTTTCTAAAACAAATAATGTTACTTGTCCGTATGGTATGTTACAATTGTATTTGAAAATTGCTGACATTGCTTCGGATTCTGATTGTTTTATTTTCAGGGCGTTATCATTTTGTAAAAAATCTGGTAAATATAAATTAAGAAATTCTGCACCATTGTCTTATAGTAGAGCAAGGGAATTATTACTTAATGCTTTGGAAAGTGTTGGTGTGGATAAGTCCAAATTTGGTCTTCACAGTTTAAGGTCAGGGGGCGCTACTGCGGCTGCTAATGCTGGTGTGAGTGACAGACTGTTTAAGAAGCACGGCAGGTGGCGCTCTGACAACGCAAAAGACGGTTATGTTCATGAAAATGTAAAATCATTGATGTCTGTGTCTCAGTCATTGAATATTTGAATGTGTTCAATAATAAATATAACTTACAGTTTTTCTTTTCCCCTTTCTTTGTTACGTTCGAAATGCGCTAGTCTTGGAGCACTTACCCATAATCAGTGTTGTTATGATTGAATAAGGTTGTAAATATTTTATGTTCGTTTGAGATAGTTCGAATTAGAACATAAATATATTTAATTCAGGTTGAAAGATATAACAACGTTTTATCGAGCACGTGGTTTGCTATTTATAGTTTGTTTACTAAGGGTGGTTTACGCGTAGTAATACTGGTTAGACCAGTTATTAGGGCATGACTGGTATGCTTTGTGAATTTAAGTTATTCGAGCTCAAGACTTAGCGCTGTTTACACGCTTTGCACCCACCCGCCCACCCACTTATACATAATCATTCATGTATTGGGTTTGATTGCACAAAATATTAATAAAATGCATAATGCTATAATATTTCTGTTGCAGATAATGAGTTTTGTCCCAAGAATTCGACATATATTAACGCGGTATCTATGTATTTTATTGAATAAATGCGCTAGTCTTGGAGCACTTACCCATAATCAGTGTTGTTATGATTGAATAAGGTTGTAAATATTTTATGTTCGTTTGAGATAGTTCGAATTAGAACATAAAAGACGAATTCTATTCAACACTCTCGCTAACGTCACACCTGAGCGCACACACAGGTAACACTACGGTGAATTATAGCCAAGGTGACTTTATGGGACGAATATTTAAAACTAATAAAATACAAACTTTATGTGACCGAGTAAATAATTAAGGCACGGTTCTTTGTTCAGGATGTTTAATATGTACAAAAAGGTGATTCTGTAAATAAATATAAACACATGTAAATATATATACAATTTATACACAGTAATTCATCACGGTTTTAATAAACCTTTAAACTTTATCATAATCTTAGTTTACTCTATGTAGGCACTAAGAAAAGTTATGTTATATTAATTAGATCTAATACAATAAATACCTTGTGCGAGGTGTTGGTGTACAAAATCGCCGGACCCACAGTGAAACGAAATTAAAAGTTACCGGGTTTTATAATAATAGAAATGATCTGATTCGATAATACTAACCAATGGGAGTAACGGCCAATGGAAGAGTAAAGAAAGTGTTCACCAACTCAATCCACCTGCGCACAAGAACTAGCGTACCTTAATTGATAAGTAGATATTTTAAAATTTGAAACTAATGCATTTGAAAGTAACATATAAATAATTTTAAATCTCCCCACATTTACATTAATTAAATACTAAAAACGAATTAATACTCACCACGGTCCTCTTTCCGTGTCCTTTTCGAAATGTTACAACAAAATATGCCACGCAGGCTTCATTCAAACTGCCCCCCCCCCCCCCTTTCCATATGCGTCTTACTAGCTGGACAGCTCTGCTGCACCCCTATGAATGTTATTGTCATTTAAATTTAGACCACGTGGTTTTATTTGACCCTTTCAGTTTCGCAGTAAAAATCGTGCCTCGTGGTTATTGTCCATTTCCTAGAATATAGGTACTTGTAGTCAAATATAAATTAAAATCTAGACGTGTATTGATTTTAAACTTTATTTGGTAGACAAAATGGGTTCTAGAAATAAATGTGACAATAGAAAATATCCCTTTTTTGCTGTTGCAACAATTAACATGCTTAGTAGCGACCACCCATAAGAATTAATTTTCGATCCGCGCCTGACCTAGTAAAAGCATCCATAGTGAAACAGACTATACTATTTTATGCAGAATGTTTATTGAGAATGGCTCTATATACTATGTTTTTACACAAAATAGACACCCATTCTTTTATTAAAAAAGCATGGTATTGCACACCAAAGCACTAAACATGGCTATGATTTTATCAAGCAACCCAATGTTTATATTTTCAACCACGTGTAGAGTGGTTGAACACGAACGATAACTCTGTTCTGAATACCATCGTTTAGTTTAAATAACCGCCAGATGATGAAATAAGACATAGATCTTAATAGATTTTTATGTTTTAACATATATCAAAGTAAGATATGATACGAAAAACGACCAGTACTTAAGTATTTTGAGAATATTATCCGAACACTCATACTTCCGCTCGAAATTTCACAGGAACTGAACAAATCTCGGGAAAGTCTCGTGAACTTTTATTCGAGCACCTCTGGATTTATTACATACTTAGCAACGATAAAGAAAACATTCCGAACACATTCGCAGGGGTGTGCCGGGTCTGACCTAGCACCTATTGTTATGGTCGGCTGAACTTGTTGCAAAGAATTATGGGAAAACTATATGGGGTTTGTTCGATTTACACAGTGATTGTCACATGCACTATGTGTAACTTGCAATGATATGTAAGGGACTTTACATGAGCTTTCTTTAACACTATATGCTATTATTTATTCACATATTATAGTGATTGCTATTGCATTTATGTAGTCCTTATTTTAAAAATACATGAAATAAGATAATATTATGAATAAGCCTTATCTTTATGAAAAAATGACAATAACAAACCGTCAACCATCTCAAAAATCCATAAAACGAAATGCAAATTCAAAGCAGAGCAACACGGACCTCCAAAAAGATAGAGGTAGGATCAGGTGCCTAGGAGGAGTGAGCATCCTCTGCTGACCGGTCACAACCGCCGCGTGCTCCTTGTCAAAATTGGGCATGTCATAATCGAGATAAATGTCAAAATCGGGAAAATGTCATAATAGGGAAAAAACGAAACATTGATGATTTGGTTTGTTTGTGATGGTCAAAATACAAACTTTGAGCTAACACTCCATTACACTGGAGGTAGGATCAGGTGTCTAGGAGGAGTGAGCATCCTCTGCTGACCGGTCACACCCGCCGTGTGCTCTTTGTCGTAATCGGGAAAAAAAAATGGAAAAGTCCGTAGACAATTAGGTGATAAATTATGGCCTAACAATTAGTATGAAAAACGTCAGTCAGCATGCGACCCAGTGGATGATTATTTGCTGACAAGGTCGTTGTATCGACCATAAAACTTACGAAAAGATGACTTCAAACGAGCCTGTTGATAGTCCTGTTTTATCAACCTTTTTGTCAGTAGCTTGCCTCGCCTTAGAAACTGTTCATACGAAGAGCATGCCCTTGCGTATCGAATTAACTGAGAGACAAAAACACCATATGCAGGTGATGAAGGTATATTGCTACATAAGTAAGGAAAGTTGACTATAGAAAAATTGAAGTCATCGCGTTTATCATAAAGTTTTGTTGTTAGGTTACCATCAATGTCCATTTCCAGTAAAATATCCAAATATGAAACAGATGACGCAGACTCTGTGGTATCTTTTATTTCAAGTTCACTGGGATATATCAAGTCGACGTAAGTATGGAAATAACAATTGTTAATTGATAATACGTCGTCGATATACCTGAATGTTGAGTTGAAGGCCACAGCGAGTGATTTATTTTTTCACGTACAAGTTTTTGAATAAATTCTGCTTCATAAGAATACAAAAACAGGTCTGCTAACAATGAGGCACAATTGGTACCCATGGGAATTCCAACAGATTGTTGGAAGACTTGATTTCCAAAAACTACATAGATGTTGTCTATCAGAAACTCCAGCATCTTTTTAATGTCAACTTCAGAGTACTTATGTGTGCAGTCAGAATGGTTTTTAACAAAATATTTTTTTAGATTTCCAATGACAAGGACATCACTTGAAACTCACATACATATAAATCAAACGTGTCTATGGTTTATAACCATATATAGCAGCTCATAAATGAAAGAATTATTTTCCAAATAAGGTTTTGTGAAAAGAATTTCAAAAACAATGTCATGTAAAATAAAATTAATTCCTGACTAGACCATTCACTGAACTTACAGCGACTGAACAAGCCCACTAATGGGCATGTAAAATCACACTTTACCTTAATTGTTCAAGCTACAATGAACATGTCCAGGCCATCATTGAGTACTTGCTCAATTAATTAATACCAAAGAGGAGTCATCAGTATCTCAAAAACAAATCAATAAGTTGAACAATTTTTAACAATCATTTAGGGAAACAGAGAGTAAAACATTCTGTCATGTAAAAGATGTCTCTTGGGAACAAAATCAAGTACATGTATTTCATGTCTAAAACTGCACATTAAAGCATGATCATTCAGAAAATTGGCCCACTTTTCATAATCTCCAGGAGGAGTCCCACTAATAGCCTTAATACATTTCAGAATTTTCATCAAAACTTAAAAAGTTTCTGGCCTGATCTGTGCAGAGTTACGAATCTGTAGATACTTCAGTGTTCCCCCTATCTCCTCGGATAATGACAACAGACCATCCTCACTCAAGTTTGGCAAACTACTAATGAAAAGTTTCGCCATAGATTTGCACTTTGATAAAATTTTAACAATGTTTTCATTGCAAACGTTTTCATTTTTGAAACCCCTGACATCCAAATATTTCAATTCTTTTAATCTACCCAAAACATCACAATCTTACAGAAGTGTTGCATGAATGGTAAGGTTAACGCAATTTTCAAACAGTTTCAAAAATTCTTCAGTGAATACATGTATCTCTTTCATTTCTTCATTGAAAAAATTCAAGTAAGTTAATGAATTACATACAAGGCCACTCTTAAAAAGACAATTTATGGATCTGCAAACTTTAGATACAGAATGGTACAAATCTGGAATTGGTATGTATGTCAATATGTTGCATATTATTTCTGGAGGCAAGTGGCTTAAATATGCATATATATATCCTGTAGAAAATAGTAAACCCATCGAATTGTTGCACCCAACACAGCATTTCTAAATTACAGAAAATGTTCAAGTCTTGGAGTGGAAAGTCATTTACTGGTAAATAACTAAATATCAATTTAAAAATACAGCAAGTTTGGAAAATCAATATGAAATACCATATTTGAAAACAGTATGAATTAAGGAAAAAGTCCATATAAAGCAAAACATTACATCAGAATTCATGGAGCTACATGTCGATGTATAACAGAGATTGGAGGCATTTAATCTTTCGTGCTCTTTAGAACTGAGAGGAAACCACTAAATATTTCCATTTTCTCAATTTTTTTCATGTTATCTTCATTTTGTTTATTTTGATTTTCAACAAAATCTTCCAAAAATGGATAACTTGAGAAGAATTAGATCTAGAAGAAATTTTCCTTTACTTTTTGGGCTGGGGATTAGTGATTCCTGGCTCACCAGAGCCTGAACTTGTGCAGGGCTCATCGTGAGTGAAACTTCCACTATCTGAGCTCATGGGTAAAGATGAAACCACAAACTTTGAATTTATATCATTACTGAATATATCCTAGAACTCCTCTTCATATGGAAATTCTTTCCTTTCATTCCCTGACTTAGCCTGGTCAGCTTGATGGCGCTTGAAGGCACTTAGTTGTGTTTTCCATCTTCCTTCAACTTGGGCGACGGAAAGCATTTGTTTAATTCTTCTGTGTTTTCTAGCCACAGTGCTTTTTTCTTGTGTGTGGGTGATAAAAACTTTTCTTTTTTTTTTTCCTTGTACTCTGAAATTATGAAAACTGTTTGTTCATATGTATTTTAAATGCCTGATGGTGATGGCTTCAGTGAATTCTCTAGGGTCTGTGAAACAGTTGGAATGTATACAAAAATGACAAGAGAAAAATCAGTCAAAAAACTGAAAACAGATTTGTTACAGAAATTTATAATGGTAAATGTTGACATCTTTTCTCCATTCAGAAGTTACTCGGAATACCTCGCACAATTTTTCAATGTTGCCATCCGGGTATTTTTATTTCTTTTGCAATTCAAAATCCCCATAGACTTTTACTTTTTAGCCGTGTATTGAAACCTGACAAGCTAGAGGGGCGTTTCAAAGTGGAAATCTTTGGATTTTTTCATGCCATTGAATGAACATCGTTTGTATAATTTAGAAAATGTGCGGCAAAAATATATTGGGACAGACTTTAGGATAGTATGCCTTTTTAAAAAGGCGAAATATAATGACTGAAAAAATACCTGGCAGTTCTTCATTTTAAGCTTCACTATCTTTCTCCATTGCTGCTTGTATTATGAGTTGTTTAGCCAACTGTTTTAAAGCAAGAACTGTTAAAAATATATATTCTATATAACAAATGAATGCAAATTAACTTAGTAAAAAATAAATATTAAATTTAATTCGGAAACAGTTATAAGTGTGAAAAATGTTTATTAACGTTACATCTACACAAGTATAATAGGTATCATAATAAACCTGCATGTGTAATGTTTAAAAATGTGTTCACGTTAATTGAAAAAAAAATACCATTAAAAATAAGAATCTGATGAAGTAAAGTGCCCATACAACTCTGGCGATACTTGTACAGAAACAAAGTAACGTTAATTAATATTGGTAACTCTTATTGAAATGGCGGGGACCGGGCAACTTATGAAAGTCAGACAACAGGAAAGCTAATTCATTCACAAAAGTCTTGACACAGTTTTCTAACCCTGTATTACTAGATAAATCATAGATAGGTAGATATAGCGTCAAAAATCGCCGATACTGAATTAAAGAAAAGTTGTTATTATATGCGGTTTCTATCCGTAAATAAACCTGATGTCGCGTTTGACTAATGAAAATAAGCGTCATATGTTTCCGATCGTATGATTCATTAACGAATTTCTTCAATTATAGTTAAGAATTAACATCATGAATATATTTATTAATGATTTCAATTGTTTTTAAAGCTTTTGTTTCTACTTAAACAGGGGTCATCGTATCGTCGCAAACCACGGCCAGCATGTATGATCTTCTCCTATATCTAGGAGAGAGAGAGAGAGAGAGAGAGAGAGAGAGAGAGAGAGAGAGAGAGAGAGAGAGAGAGTTATGCCTACTCTGGGACTCGCTTAAGCAGTGAGTGGAGAGAGAGAGGGAGAGAGAGAGAGAGATTATAAATATATTAGAAAATGACATATCTTTAAATGAAATTGAAGATGCTATAAAGACTTTAAAACCAGGAAAGAGTCATGGACTGGATGGTATAATTAATGTTATGAATATTTCATTGAATTTAAGGATCTTTTGGTAATATTAGTACACACAATTTTAATGATATGTTCAGAACAGGTCAGTTTCCATATATACTGTGTAATTTGTTACATTAAAAGTTTAAAATCAAAGATGTCCAAACTTATCTATAGATAAGTTTAGAAATCTTTGATTTTAAACTTTTAATGTAACAAATTCTCTTATTGTACCAATATATAAAGAGGGTGGAATAACTGATCCTGCCAGTTATAGAGGAATTAGTTGTATGACAAAACTTTTTACTTCAATTTTGAATAAGAGATTGATGTCATGGGCCGAGAGAAATGATGTTATCACAGACGCACAGTTCGGGTTTAGACCATTACATAGTACTGTTGATGCCATTTTTGCCTTACAAACAATTGTGAACAAATATCTTTCCAAAATAGGAAAATATGTAGACTGTATTGCGACTTCGTAGATTTCAAGCGTGCCTTTGACACTGTGGATAGGGTTAAAATTTTATTTTAAGATACTGGATGAAACTTTTATCATCAAAAAATTGTACTTGAATTCATGTTATGTTAATATGTATAATGAAACTTTATGTAAAAACAAATGTAAAAACTGGGCTGCGGAGATTAAGAACATGTTAACAAGTATGGGACTAATGAACTTATGGGAAAGTCAATTTTTTGAAAAGCCAGAAGTTATTTTAACAGTTGCCAAGCAACGTATTTTTGATAATTATAAACAGCCTCTACTAGCTGATATAATGCCTCTTCTAAATGTACGATCTATAAATATTTAATTGATCATTGTACTTTACAATCATATCTGACAAAAAGAATTCCTTTACAATGTAAGAAACTTATATGTAAATTTAGATTATCATCTCATTGTCTTGCCGTTGAAACTGGTAGATACAGTATTCCATTAGAAAGACGTTTATGTCCTTTGTGTACTTCAGATAGAAATTGAATATCATTTTGTATTGAAATGTCCCTTTTATTGTTTAAACCCTCTGTCTTTAAACTAATTCAACTATTGTCAACACAAAATGTAAAAGATTTGTGCAATTTGGGTAAATATATTAAGAATGCGTTTGTTTCCAGAAATTCCATGTATAAACTTGCCTTTTTTCAAGTGACCCGTTTATATGTATATCAACATGTGTATATAAATTGCCTTGTATATGTCTATGAGCTGTACAGCTGTTGACCAATAAACAATACAATCTAATGTTTAAAATTATATCATTTCACAATTCTTAACACAGACAGTCACTAGAGGCGGCGTTGGTAGTGTTATAGATTATCGGAAACCCATGACGCCAGGATATATATTTATTTATCTTAATCACAGGTACTTGAGGACAGGACACCCCCCCCCCCCCCGATAAAGGAATTTCTTTCAAAAAGTCAACTACCCCGGGGTTTAAATCGGGGGTGGGGTGGGGGTGGAGGGCGTTCGGTCCTGTCCTCAAGCACCTGTGATCTTAATAAATTTAATTAAATCCTTTTATTTTTATTTTCAATTTTTCAAAAAAAAAGATCACATTGCCTCTTCTAAATACTTTAACATGGTATATCATATAAAAAGACAATTCATCATATAATCACCAGTATACACCGTACATTCTCTGCGTGATTGATTTTATGCGGTGAAGACGTGTTTTACGAAACCCACCGAGGGCCTCAATACTGGGGGAATATGTTTGTTGCCTTATTTGTAACCGGAAGTGACGTTTCTCCCGCCATGATGGAAAAGTGAATGTGGAACTCCCTTATATCTGATTCTGCAGTGGTGCTGTCGGCGATCTGTCTGCCTATATGACGGGAAGGTTTGTATTCATACCTAGTTTCTGACCCAGTTTCAAGTCCTCGTAATACACATTCAACCATAAGCAGCTCGTCTTAGTTTCCATACGTAAGACTGATGTTCTGGGGGGGGGGGGGGGGGGGGGGGGGGGGCTTCGGCTAACTCTGGTAGTTTACCCAGTTTTCTTTTAATCTGACTACATATGTGTTTAGGAACCAGCAGTAATGGATATGAATGACATGGCTTATTTACAGTTTTGTTAAAGTCAGTGGAATTTGTGTTACGTGAATGCTTCGATATAAGTTTCATTGTTTACAAATATGTTGATGAGCTATAGGTATTTCCTCTGCTGGGGTTTGTTTATTAATATATGAAGGACTTATCGTGGTTACAAGTTAACTAGTAGGTCTCTCACATAATCACATTGTCAACTTTCTGTGTAAAGAGTTGTCTCAAGATTCGCTCACCATTCAGTTAAGTTCTCGGATGACAGTTTTCATGTATAATGCAAAGGATAAAATTTAATACAGTCGACTTTTTTTGGGATAATCGAACCATGCTAACTGTGTATTGGAACAAGCCCTCATCTCCACAGATAGAATACGTCCTATGAAGAAGTTTTCATCATAATAATTTTGTAATTATTACATGTATGGTATTTTTATTAAATCAGTGCTTTTGAAAATTCATAAGTGTAATTTTGCAATGTTATTCAAAATGTTTAATTTACTAGGTTTAATATCTGATTCATATGAATTGATGATTATTCTTAGTTTTAGACTTAATTTGTAAAAGGGTATAAATGCATGCTGAGCTCATAGAATTACAAGAAATTTCAAGAATGTCAAAAAGAAGTTCTGAAATGAAACAAAATCTTCAGTTTTTTGTTATGGTGCTAATTTATCTCATCATCTCACAATATATTTAAAATTTGCTAGTCCTAGCAGAGTCTAGCAGACCATTGAACTAATTGAACCTTCAATTATTTCAAGCCATGGTGTTGGTTCAAATATCCCTGCAACCCCATGACCAGTGTAAAAAGTAATAAGTACCCATAATCTTGCTGGGTCCAAATTTTATGTGACATTACATCTGCCAAAATTCTGAAAACTAAATAAAAAAATAATTACAAAATCAGATATCACACATTTACTTGTCTTTAAATCTTTGTCCGACTTGCTGCAATAAAAGTAAAATGTGTCATCTTGTACATCTTAAAACATTGATGAATATAGGTGCTTCAGTTAACCGTGTAATTGTATATTATAAAGAGTGGCTACAGTTTAAATAAGTATGTCATTGATATTGAAAATGTTAAAATATTTAGTCATGCAAGTATTGGATTGTTTTCATTTGTATTGGAATGTGCAACTTGTTATATATACAGGTTAAATTCATGAGTTATTAGGTTAGATGAAAAGACCTTTTCATAAATATGCAATGCCAATTTTCTGATTGAACATGGTGAATTGTTATCAGATTTGGCCACAAGTTAATGGGCTTTCACTAAATTAACATCTAAAGAAACAAGTTTGCTATTTAGTACATATTCATAAATTCTGATTATATTTAAAAATATCCTGAGCATACAGATTTATAAAAAGAAAACCCAACTTGAGGCCTATAGCTAGAATTATTGTATGAAAAGTTCAAAACAATTGTGATTATATAACTGATATACTTGGTGTCAGCAAGTAAAACCCGACTCGGTTTATAATGATAGCGTTAATGACCGTTGATGTACTTTGTATAGTCAAGTGGTACACAATGAATTACTTGTGACTAATTGTTGTCTTATTTGATTCAGACACATTTCCTTGTTAAATTAACAATAGTGTCCCTTGTGACATGGAATTTAACTGTGACCTGTTTATGAAACATGATGAAATCCACCAATATTGGGAAATTTTTTAAGTTCACCTCTCATATGTCTTATGACTGAGCCCGAGTCTGTAATATGGAAATACATTAGTTCTCCAGTCACATGAAGGTCTATGTATATACATGCATTGCTCTGACTTGTAAAATGTGATTATATTTAAAAAATACATCATAAGGAAGGTGGATACATCATGTACATGTACCGGTATATGTGACTGTACATTTGAAGTTTTGGTTTGGTATTTTTTTCACTTGAAGTGGGCTATTTCTTTGGTTTGATTATTATAGAAATTCTTTATTGTTACAAATGTATCTTGAGTTTTCAAAGATTTGCCCGACCATATTTGATCACCTCATGATAGTCAAAGAATGATTCCTTATTACTTATATTTAAATAATTTTCAGCAATTGTATGATTTAAAAATATTAGAAATAGCTAGTCATTGATGAAATGTATTGGACTATACATTACAAAATAGATTCATAGTAATTTAATTGTCACCAATATAAATACACTGGAAAATACATTAAATGTCGGTATAATTATTTAATGAATAAGGAATCATTCTTTGGGTATTATGAGGTGATAATTTCAATAAAGCCCAAAAGGCTTTATGATAGATTTGATCACGCCCCGACCGAAATTATCACCTCATAATATTCAAAGAATGATTCCTTATTACTTATATTTATATAATTTTCAGCAGTTGTACAATTAATATTATGATATTAATTATGCAAACCCACTTGTACAATTAATATTATAATATTAATTATGCAAACCCGCTTGCACCCCCAACAATACGTCTTTTGAATTTATTGGGCTGTATAGTACAAAATCGATTCGTAGTGTTATCACAGACAGAGACACTGGAAAAAGTAAATATTTCTCTCTCTCTCTCTCTCTCTCTCTCTCTCTCTCTCTCTCTCTCTCTTTATATATATATATATATATATATATATATATATATATATATATATGTGTGTGTGTGTGTGTGTGTGTGTGTGTGTGTGTGTGTGTGTGTGTGTGTGTGTGTGTGTGTGTGTACATTGAATGCTTTACAATTACATGCATCAACTCTACATATTGCATGTCTTTCTCTTGTAATTATAATAATATGTCATGTACTTGTCTGTTCTGGACTCTGAATTAGTAATAAATGATCTGTATTCTGTATTCTGTATTGTGACCAGGCAGTTAGGTTAAACCACTTTGGACAAAATTTTGCTGACAACAAACTTAATAGATTGAAAAGAATTTCAATGGCTGCTGAAGTGAAAAATACCAAGCGTGAATTACAGGAAATGAATGAATAGCATGTAAACTAACATTCTGGACCCATTGCTGATCGCAGCAAGGAGCTGGCAGTGTTAAGTATTAACTCAACTGCATGGGGTCTAACCTAGCTATTTGATTTTTGATGGTACAGCGGAATAAATCGGATAACTCCAGAGGTGGATGACATTTTATTATAGATTTTTTCACCAACTGTCTGTTCGCGAATCATGGCGTTAAATGAAGTACCAGTAGATGGAGGAAATATGAATGGGTAAGACTCCTGGGTCGATTAATAATCAGTTTGAGTTTTCAAGTTATCAAAATATTTATATATACATCATGTACATAGCATGAATAGGGTAGAGTTATAAAGAACATTTTTGTTTTGTTTTAGAGTTTAAGTATATGTACTGCTAGTCTAAGGGATATTGTCATGATAGAAGTATACATGTGAAACAAAAATGTGTCTTTTTTTGAAAGTCTGATTCCAACTTTGGAGAGTTTCTTTGTGGTTTGTTTCATTCAAGCATTTTTTCCAAATGAATGGTGACTTAACTGAGCTAATTTGAACAATTTCTGAATTCCTGTCTTGTTCTAGTATTTGATGTACTTAAAGATCCAGAAATTATTACCAAAGTGTTTTTGTTTACTTAATATCAAAAATATCTGGAGTGGAAAAAATTACCCGACAATATGTTGCAAGCTTTAAGAGTTGGATCCCAAACTGAAGTTCAATTTATTACTCCCAAAATTCTAACTTGCAGGGATAAAGTACAGAGGGCCCCGCTTAATATAATACCCATTTAATATTATAGTTCGGGTTAATATAATAGTTTTTCAAAACACAAAACCATTTCTTAATAAATCATTGTATTTTACATCGGTTATTATAATAGCTTAAAATGTGCACCCCGCTTAATATAATAGAAAGATCACGCCTGTCAATTGAGTTTCACACCGAATTGTCTCATGAATGCCTTATTAGATTTAGTCAAAACCGGAAGTGTAGGCAGAAAACAAAATGAAAGCATGTCAACCCATCGGAAACATATTGGTGGATCTTGCAATTTTCCCAGCTTGTAATAGTTAACTTTATCCATGAAATTAACTTTTTGGAAGCATAAAAAGTAAAGTTTTAGAAGAAATCATCAATTATTGTGGAAATTACATTGTCTAGAAATGGATAGTAATAAAACATGACGTGAATAGGTACATATCATGCTTGTACACATTGAATTGAGCTGGGTTCGGTTATTATTATAGTCCGGTTAATATAATTTTTCCTGACAAAATAACTATTATATTAAGCGGGGTCCACTGTATACACAGTGTACGTGAGATACGATTATATTTCAGTCAAATTATTTTATTATTATATGCTATATAATTGTACAGTAATCAAAGTTTTTGGATTTGTTTGTGCTCCCAGCTGCATAAATTTAACAATTCTAAAATACCAGTTGCAGTTCCAGTTTTGTTTGCAAGTTTTCATGTCAATTATAATCGTGTCTCTTTAATATTGATAATGGACTCCTCTATGAGGCTATGACAGGACTAAATGCGAGTTAAATTAGATTTCTTTTTAAAAATATCATTTAATTCTGTGTTAGACCATGACTTAATATGCATCAAGTTAAAAGGATATAAGGAAGGATAACTCTTACTATACTTTTAATGGGAAGTCAAGAAAGGTAACTCTAGAGTGCTACAGGAAATGATTGGTTCCCTCAAAGTGCACTATGTGTGTGTAATGCATGCATCATCTATGAGGAAATGATGAATATGTAAAACATAGGGACCAAGATAAGGCTGAGACCCATAACTAAGCAAGGTAATGTAACATAACAATGCAACGAAAACCATGCATAACTGTCTTTATGTGTAATGCCGTCGTGGATTTTCATGTAACAATCAAGTCATCTAGCAGTTTAAGGTATATTCATGAAGGCAGGAATGATATTACTGATTGTTTCCTGCACTGAGTTGTCCATTGTATAACTTGCCATTGCAATACATGTTCATTTATGTGTACTAGCTGGTATAATGTTTGTGTACGAGTGCATGTACATTATGTACATATACATGTACATGTACTGTATGGGCACAACTTAATTTTGCTCCATATTGATGTGCCCTAGGAAGGTGTAATGTGTATATACATGTATATATTAGTATGTGTCCTGTCAGTGGTTGCTTGTATTGATTGAATAGCACAATAACAGGCCTGTGTGTTGTAATGCAGGCATATACGATGTACTGGAGCCATTGTACACTCACTGCCAGTATGTGTTATCTCTACCAACCAGGGCCAGGAATAGAACTTAAAGTATTGTAAGAAACTCAAAATGCCCAAGTTTGACTTTCATGTAATCTCAATGGAAGCACTGTTTTTAAACATCAAATGTAAACTACATGTACTGTGTAGAAACTTGCATGTAGTATACAGTGAACGATAACCATGGATACATGTAGTTTCAAATACACTCTCACACCACTGCTGATTCCATATCCCAACCCTGCCCCCCCATTTCCCCTCCCCCCCCCCCCCCCCCCCCCCCCCCCACCCATTCCCAATTATTAGTGCTAAGCATATGTCTGGTTTTTATAACCATTAAAATGATACATGTATTGCCATATTTGGCAGATTTGTACAATGAGAATTGATGGCAATCAATGCTTCTTAATCACTGTTCCTAAAATTATTGTGTTATTAAATAAATATCATGGATCTAAAATCTATTTTTGCCAATATTTTCTTAACTCTTTGCAATTATGAACCGCTGGCACACTTGTTGATATTTAATTGCAATAAATACAAAAGTTGATTTTATCTTTGAAATAATAACTTTACGTGGCTGAAACTCATGAAAACTTGTAGTAAAAAAATCTTAATTAGAATATATAGACAAGCATCATAGAAATCAACTTTTGCACATTTAATGTGTATAGATGCCATTGGGAATTATTTGTGTAAAGAGGATGCTTACACATTACAGTATTTGACCAAATCATATTTACTTGGGCATAACATGTTCATTTCACACTCTACAATGTAGGTGTACATGTATTTTTTATAATCACAGAAATATGCGAAGATAATTTTTCAGTCACCTCAATTTGAACTTTGACTTCATAAGTTTGATATACCGTGAGTCCCTGACTGGTTGATTTTACTGTATACACCTGTATATGTACCTGAGAAGCTTATCCTGTTTTACCTGTGTGTTATCAAACTAGACAGTGGTGTAGACAACATTTGAAGGGTGTTGGAATCTTTTTAAAATACATGTACATGTAAAAATTAAGGTCTAGAGAAAATGACATGATTTGTTTACTTACTGGTAAAAGAAATATTTAAAAAGATATTTGTACTTACATATGCAAGAGAGGCATTTACCTGTGCGCGATTCCTTAGCCTCTGGTGTTAAAAATGAAAGGTATAAGGTGTGAAAATGACAAAATTAAAAATGACGTTAAGTAACTGAAGAAGCCCCATATTAAATGACAGAGTAGTTCAGTTATGCAGCAGTAATGGCACCCCAAACTTGATTTTTTTTCTAATCTCATTTAGTTTAGCTGCCCCTGAGGAAAATTTTCTATAAGCACATTGTGTTGACCCCTTTGTAAAAGAATTGCTGGCTTGGCCACGTTATGTCAATAAAGTATTTTTTCTTTCTCTCTTTTTTTGTGGTGGGATAAATGTCAGGGTGTTTCTGTCTTTTTTTTTCTTTAAAGGTTGGTTGGACCAAGGGATTTATATAGAGATTTCCGATAGGCTGAGGAGATTATTTTTTTAAAAATGTTTTAAATGTCTTGGGTTGGACACCATGCAAAACATAAACTAAGAACTTTGTATCATCTTACACGTTACAGTAGTTTGTATACAGGTGCGTTGACTTACAATGCCATTAGGATGAGCCCAAAACACCTCAACAACAAAGCAAAAATGTTGTACAAAAAGTAGAATTTGGGAGGCAGGATTTGATTAACCCTTGACTTTGTATTACTTGTCTGTAAGTTAATTGTACCTTCTGTGTGCAGGAAAACTTAAAGGAAGCAGGATTTTATTTGCATATTCAAATTGTGTACAAACATTGACAAGTGTAATTTTCTGTGGTGGAAAAAAATATTCATGTGTGACTTTTGTCATTGATAAGGAATTTTTTGTCTTTAAGGATCGAGTTCTGATTTTTTTTTATAAACAAAAAGTACTCCAGATCTAGACAATGAATGAATTTTTCATATCATTTTCCGCTTGAGTAGGAACGTGACGCTCTGAATACCTCCAAAGAAAATACATACTCTCCAGTTGACGGCCTGTTAAATGGACTTAAATAGTGTATTGCTTACAATTAAGTGACACCAAAGGAGAGAGAAAAATTTGTTTAAATGCACTGAGATTGATGCGTTGAGATAATTGAGTAAAGAGACAACTTTCTGTGTCAGTCTGATGCATCTGGGGCCACGGAAGCCGTCAATATTGACGAATCTACGAACACCTGGCAGAGTTTTGGTCACCTATTAATTTACCTGAGTGGCAAGTCGGGGGTAGGCAGGGCGAACTAGGAGAGATTATACCTGCTGAAACAGGACACTGGAATTTTACAACTGTTTACCAAGTGTTACAGCCCAGAGATGACATCTTGATACTTTTAAGTCAAATATTTCACCGGGCTTGACCCCATTTGTGGAAAATAGACTTGAAATGCATGCTGCAGGTATATGATATATACATGAGAGAGGGACACACCTGTGTATCGGTGATTCTCTAGTGTACTATCCTGGTCATATTCAATATTAGTGTCAGGATAATTTGATGTCAATTTGCTGTGGGCCGTTTTTCAGACTGGGAAGCAATGTGATGGTGATGTAATGGGTTTTTTTTTTTTCTTGTTATCCAATTATTGATTTTCAGTTAACTTGTACTGCATTGAACACTTCTACTGGGAGAAAAATCAACCCTCTCCCTCCAAAAAAGGGAGGAAATATTGATACCAGGATTTTTTCTGTTTGATGTGAGTTTGGATTCAATTTGTTGAGGGGAATCATTTTGTAAACCATCATGACCCATCTCAAGAAAAAGCCGGGATATTTAAGGCTCCAGTCTCTGGGAGAGAACACCGAGAGCGAGTTATTTCAGAGGCGGCGGTTGCATTTTGAGGACGGTCATGATGCTATAAACGGCATGGAGGGGGTGTACCCTCTGAACAGGTAATACGGACTGATAGTTAACGAAGTAGTCATTTATGATTACATACAGGAATTCAGCTGCACTGGGGGCATTCTTATATTTATGGCCATGTGAAATCTTCTGAAAGACTTTTATATGGTTATTTGATTTCATTCGATTAGAGCTTCTCACATTATGGTTGCATATCCATTGGTAGTTGATTCTGTAAAATGAATTAATTTCAGGCCTAATCATAATGATTGAAAATAGCACCAGTGACTATTGGTGCATCTTTGGGTGTGCATGCACTGATTGATGCAGTTTACCTGGTTATTTTACAGTGTAGATCAATAACCAATAGCCCTTACCTGCACATGCAAATCAATGCTAATTTGCTGATCACTCTCTTTGTTCTCTTTTGATATTTGTTTTAAATTTTTTGGATACACTATGCATTTGAAACTAGTTTTAAAATGTTGATCTTCGTTCATGCTTCAAGGAACTGAAATATCATGTACTTGTATAATGAGTGGAATTTCCAACTTCACATCCTTAAGTTTATTGATACAGTAGTTTTAGATGCTATGTGCATTGTGCATAAACTTGTAACAAAATTTGACAAATATGGGTGTTAAACACACAGATATTTTTTATACTCTGTTCTCTTGCCATATTATATACATGCATGAAATTCCCATCTGAAAAATTTTCTTAAAAAGAATCAAGTTTTTCCGTCTTCTTTTGACTGCTTATGCTAAAATACAGAAAATGTGCATTCTTCGCTTGAGTGTTGTAGGAATGTGTTGCTCTGTAGTAAATCAGAGGTGCTTGATCCTTAAGAGTTAATCATCCCCTCAGGGTAAATGTTTTTTAGGGGGAGCTGAACAAACAACAGCAAACATTTTGTGATTCCTCAGCATATAATTGGGTATTTTATGTGTACCTGGCATTGTATTTTGGAAATCTGTATCAGTCAGTGGAAAAATCAACATGTGCAGTAGTTTAGATAAATGAAGGAAGAGTATTTGTGTATTTGAGAGGAAGTGTGGAGATTATTTTGGGGGAAGGGGGTAGTTTGGGGTACATGAAAAAGGAGAGTTGCCCAGTAATATATAAAGGTATGTTAGCTGTGATAGCAAATTATAGATACTTAATACTTTATCAAATTAACAGGGGATTGTAAGCTTTCAAACTGGAGGTATTTGTGAGATAACATTATGGTCTTTCATGAGTGGTATTGACTCTGGTTTGGAAAACTTCAGTAAGCAGACATATCACATTCGTTTAAAATCCCTCTCGTAAACAGACTTCTCTAGAAGTCTATCTGCATATTGAATCTAGTGTAAATTTTTGTAAGAAAATTAAAAGATAGCTGATATTATTACTTCAGTTGGGAGGTGGATCGAGATATTTTCTGAAGGAAAAGGGAGGGATTGAGTAGATGGAGATATACATGTACATTGTATATATATACATGTATATATATGTACATGTTACATGTATATATATGTACATGTTACATGTATATATATATGTACATGTTACATGTATATATATGTACATGTACTAACAAATGTTTTCCAAGTTGCATGTATATGTTGAACAACCCAGGTTCTATGGATCCATTCTTTATCAACAAATTTTTAAAGGGGGGGGGGGGGGGGAGAAGGAGGGGGTGCTAGATATCACATTTGACTTCTGAGGGATAATGAGATGTCTTTCCCTCTTGTACTTAAGCTTTAAGGGAGCAGTTTATACCGATTATTTTGGTATTTAGTTAGATTTGTCGTCTTTGATGGAATAAAAGTTGGATAGAATAGCTGCAGTTCTGTAATTGCTTCCCTGAATTGCACATATTTGTCATCGATTGTCAAGCATTGTCAAGTTCTTGTGAAAAAAATGAAAAAGCATTTTACATACAAGTCTTAAGTAAATACAATTTGACAGTTAGGAACAGGCAATATTTCTGCTAACAAGGAGTGAATCGGCAATCCCTGATCCCTGTAAATCGCCATTATCAGCAAGTGCACATACACAAGTGTGTGAAGTCCCTGCAGTAGGCGTTGTACTTTTTACTGAGTAATACCAAAAATTGTTGAATTTTTTGTCTTTGTAGTAGCAACATGTCGTATGGTAATGGGGCGTTGTGTCACAGATGTCATGAAGGATTCGGCGCCAATGAGGAAATCGTCAACTCCAACGGGGAGATGTGGCACACCCAATGTTTTGTGTAAGTCCTAATTCTCTCCCCACCCCCTTTTGCTATATTTTCAAAGATCTAAAGATAATAGGCTTGTTAGAATTCAACATTAGATAGGCTAGGATATATCGGGAATGATAGGCAAAAACTATTTTATTTCTTACTTTCATTTTCATATGTTAACTTCCCGAGCATTTCCTAAAATCAGAAAAGAAAAATAAATGTCTCAGTAACAATGATATCGAATATGTAATGTATGTAGACTTCATGAAGACAAATTTTTGCAGTACAGTGTATACACATCTGCAGTTGATTAGCTTTGGAAAACAAAAAATGGTCCATTACTTATGGTTTTTCCCCTTGAACAAAAAGCAAAAGAAAAAAAAAAGGACTGAACCGCATATTAATTGTATCCTGAATCTAGATTTATTCATGCATTAAGAGTTCTTACCATCAGTTAGCAAGCATAATTTATTGCATGAAGCATGATCATTTTGTTAGAGAAAAGAGAAATATAAATTTGCATAGGGTGAAGGGATTAGAAAAAGTCAAGTAGATGTGCAAGTGCATGTTGAAAGCTAATTAAAAAATAACTAGTACATGTGCATATTCAGGCTCTGCTGTCACAAACATTTGTTTTTCTGATTGAGTTAATTGTTGGTGACAGCAGGGTCTATGAGAGAGAGAGAGAGAGAGAGAGAGAGAGAGAGAGAGAGAGAGAGAGAGAGAGAGGAGAGAGAGAGAGAGAGAGAGAGAGAGAGAGAGAGAGAGAGAGAGAGAGAGAGAGAGAGAGAGAGAGAGAGAATAAATGATTTAACCTAGATCTAGCTAGTTTAATAAGATTGATTTTTGTTTTGTGCTGTGAGAAAAGTCAGATAGATTAGAATTTAATCTCATTGTCCAGCAGTTTATGATTTAAGCCTTTTATACTAAATCCTCCATATTCTTCACAAAATGTAAATAATGAAGAACTGCTTGTAATTTATTTAAAGAATGATATAAGTTGTATTTTCGTAAGTAATTGTCTCACTTAAAAAAAAAATTACTGGTATAAGGTAACAAAATTCATTATATGCACTACTACAGTTTATATGATCAGTAGTAAGTGTACTTCATTTAGACAAGTAATGTTTAAACAATGAGGTGTAAATATGATACATACATGCACATATTACATCTCCTGCATGTCTGGTTTCAAAATTTATGAATGATATTCTTTGATACGTCGATCACTACATGATCTATTTATGTTTGATATTGTGTGCAAATTGCATATTCATATGTTAAGTTAATGTAGTTCAAAAATCAATATTGATTTATTTGAACACATGTTGAAGTTTATGTATGTTACAAACATATATATTATACCTTTATTTTTGTTTACATATACTTGCAAAAGCATGTGAATAGATCACATTTGTAACTTTCATTTTAAACAGTACATGTATATACATATGTTAATAAAAGTGCCATTGCCTTCTCTCTTGATTTAATGTACAAACTATACTGTTAAATAAACTCTCTTTAATACACAATCTTTTGCTTGTTGCACATGGATATGCTTCAGCAAGCTTGTTAAATTTGTTCAAAATAATCTAATTTATTGTTAACAATTAATTGATGTATCCTTCTAAGGAAAGAACTCAAAGTCTAAGACGAAACTTTTGTCTACTGCTTTTATAATGTATCAGCATCTGGAATGTGGAAATTTACTTCAAATTAACTTGCTTCAAATTTAAATCTTTCTTTTCTCCTTTCTTTTATTGTTTATTGGGGGGGGGGGGGGGTAAACTTACTAAAAAGAAGGGGTTGTCCAATTTTTTTTTATGTGATAATGCTTGCTGGTGGATGATAAAAGGAGTAGGTCACAACAACAATGGTGGTAAAATTCCACATTCCTGTTACTTGCGAACATGTTGTACGTAATCTACAAATGCTTCCTATATTCATGCTGTCTGTTGCGTTGTTCCGCGTAGAAGTCAGAGAAAAGCAGCTACTAGGGCAGCCCAGAGCTACGCATGCTCAAAATGTCAGGAGACTCTGTCTCCGTGGGAACAGATGGTGAACTTTAACGGTCGGGTGTGGCACACGGCCTGCTTTGTGTAAGTACTAACTGGGTCAAGGTCAAATAACTGATAGGGTCAAGGACAAATAACTATAGTGGGGGTGTGGTTTTATGTAAATGGGTTTGAAGGGTGATGGTTTGGTAGACATTCTCTTTAGATACTTTATTCAATCATTTCTTTTTTTGGTCTCGAGTTTTTAAGGGTTTTTTTTCCAGTGCAAGTTTGCTGTGCTGAAAACATCATTGCAAGCATCTTCCTTTGTGAGACCGCTTCATTCATTTGCATATTTTGGCAGTCAATTTTGCTTAATAGCTTTCATTTATATACATGTACGTCTTTTATGTATAAAAAAGTATTTATGCAGCCTTTTGCACTTTTTCTTGCATTCTGACATAGCTTGACTTAAATTTTAAGTTGCTTGATTTTTTCCTTTCATTTTAAAACATTTTTGCTTCTATATACTATTTAATACATGTAGTAAAAACAACCCCAAAAACATTTCAATTTCATAATCTCTTTATTGTGATCGCACTGCTGCAAACTTTGTACAAGTAATACACTCTGTAACACTCCAACATATAGATGTATATATGCTTTTCATAAAGTTCATCAGTTGAATGCAAAATGTAAGCAAACAAGTTTAGAAAAAAAATACTTTGAAAGGAAGTTTTGAACAAAATCTGAGATTAAGCTTTGGTCTGGTCTGTTTCAGCTGTGCCCAATGCTTCCAACCATTTCCTGAGGGAGTGTTTTATGAGGTAAATAAATATGAATTTTTTACTTGTATAGATATCGATACATGTACACGTTAATGATTACCACAACATTTGATTGGGATAGCAGGATTACATCAAGTTGATGGGTAAGGGTCATCAGATGAAAAGAGAGACGTCCATTTTGATCTGTTGATCTGAGTCTGCTAACCAGACGTAATCCTGGTATTTGAATCAAGTTGAGCTGTACTAAGCTATAGAGACAGTGGGTTTCAACCTTGTACAGTAAGAGCTATAACCAAGTGATGATGTCATGATGAATGCATTTTGTTGTCTGTAAAGGTTAACTATTTGCAATATTTCATTTATATGTATGTAATGGTAAGTAAGAAATAAATGTTACTGTATCTAGTTAAATTTTTAATGTTTCCTTTCAGTTTGAGGGGAGAAAATATTGTGAGCACGACTTTCATGTTCTCTTCGCACCATGCTGCGGAAAATGCCGTAAGATATTTTGAATTATGTTTTTGTAATAAACAAGTGGTTGTAACTGACATACAGATATGAAACATTTTCGCTTTATTTCAGATATAAAGAGAATTGCAAAAATTAATAGTATAAAGGGAGATAATTGAATTAGGAATTCTACAAACTGTTTTGTTACAAGTGTAATGCTGTTCGCCTTTGGTTTTCATGATACTGCCACTTAAATGATAATGAAAAATTCATATATAACAACATTTGTAATGTGAAACAGAATTATATCTTTAAGCTACTGTGTTCATGCTGCTGTCACTTGACAGACTGTTTACCATCAGTTCTGAAAGGGGCATGGTCACAATTTTGGTCAAAAATTATATTTCTGTATCTAATGTTTACAATGCTCCAGTAAGGCATTTCTAATAGCCAACCAAAATTTGAGTGTCATTCGTCATGTTATAAGCGAGATACAGAGCTCACAATTCTCTGTCTTGTAAACAAAGCTTTTGTTTACGTTTTGAATGTTGGAGTAAAAATTCCAGTTTTAGACCTAAAATGAATGTGATAAATGCTAGAAACTATTCATTTATGCTTAAAACGAATTAGAAGAGAGAGAAATCAGCTTGAAAAAGACTATTTACTGGTATATTGAACCTATGTAAACAAAAACAGGGCACGAGCCTTGTTTAGATGACAAAAAATTGTGAGCTCTGTATCTTGCTTATAACTCTACAACTGATACTCAAATTTTGTTTGATCATTAGAAATGCATTTCCAAAGCACTGTAAACAATAAAAATAGAAAAATAAAATTTGAACAAAATCGTGGCCATGCCCCTTTAATGCTATGGTAGTCCCTGTGATTATGCTGTGTAGTCCCTGTGTTCATGCTGTGTAGACACTGTATTTATGCTGTGTAGTCCCTGTGTTTATGCTGTCACTTTACATACCGTTTACTACCAGATTTATGCTGTGTAGACCCTGTGTTTTTGCTTTGTACTTCCGGTATTTATGCTGATTATCACCTGTGTATTTCATGCTGTGTTCGTTTTAAAGGGGAGTTTATCGTGGGGCGGGTCATCAAGGCCATGAACAACAGCTGGCACCCTGACTGCTTCCTGTGTGAGATCTGTACCGCCCCGCTCGCTGACGAGGGCTTCGTCAAAAACGCCGGAAGGTACGACACAGCCAAGCCATTTATTGTTGAAGAACGCAGCACATACATGTATTATGTTTGGGGAAGGATTTTACTTTACATTAGGTTTTCGTGTAGTGTTGCTTACATTACATCAATATTAAACCTGGGTAGGGGTATGATCTTCACCTTTTAAACTGATCAGATTTATGATAATAGAAAACAACTTGTATCTAATTTAGAAGGAGAGAGAGACACTATTTTCTTTAAAGTTCCTTTCCAATGAATATTAAAATTTAATTTTTTACAAATCCTTTGATATATAATTTTCCATATTTTTGATTTGTTAAGACCTGTAATAAGTCATTTCAAAAAACACACACCAGCTGTTTTCAGTTCATCTGAAAACAGTCTAAGGGTAGCCCAGGGTAGAGTGTTAAGGATGTGGCCTATGCATCAAAAGGTGGCATTAAGGGATTAAGAATTAAAGGACTTGCCAGATTGCAAGGAAATTAATATACATGTATAAGATGAAGACTGATGCATGAAAACAATGCATGCAACAATTGCCATGATTGCTTCTCTTGGGAGGTATAGATATAAAATCATTTTGTACAGACATCATATTTTAGAGAGTTGATTATTTTTGTAGAGCCCTGTGCCGTGAATGCAATGCCAAAGAAAAAGCCAAAGGGATGGGGAAATATGTGTGCCATAAGTGTCAGTAAGTATGGATTTCTTTATTCCTGTATGTGTATCTTCCAAGTCAACTTACATAATAATATATTTTACTTATTTTCCCAAGATAAATTTTTATTAAGAACTATGAATGCAAATTAAAGATGTTATTTCGCATCAAGAGCTACATTGTAAATTGTAAATGTACATGTATTGTCAACATTCATTTGATATTTTCACTTCTTATATTAAATATGATTGTTTTTTCTTCAGTGCCATCATTGACACCGGACACATCAAATTCAGAGGGGAGGCCTACCATCCTTACCACTTCAATTGTTCTTCTTGTGGGTAAGGGAAAAAGCTACCATTAATCTAGGGGGGTGGAAAAAGCTACCATTAATCTAGGGGGGTGGTGGGTTAACGTGTCACAAAATTAGCAAAAAATGGGAGTAAATCTTTCACTTTTCTATTTTGCACAAGTAATTTTTTAGCGATTTTCAAATTTTCTATATGCTAATGGCATATAATACCATGAAAAAGAAATTCCATGTTTTAGAAGGCAGATGTAAATTGTACTAAATGTTTTACAAATAATTTTACAGCCAGGAGCTTAACGCTGATGCCCGAGAGAAGTCGGGAGAGCTGTACTGTCTACGATGTCACGACAAAATGGGAATCCCTATCTGTGGAGCCTGCAGGTAGGAATGGGTCCTCTCTGTCTGGAAGTGATGTTAAGGTCCAGTCAAATGATGCCGTTTTTCATCTGATTTTCTCTTTGATTTGTTTTCGACTAAAATCATACCGTGTGACCATCCACATCGAAAGCAAAGTCTGAGTCAATTGAAAATCTGATTGTGTCCAATTATTTGATCAAATTTCTGGTGAGAATCATAACTTTACTCATAATCATGAATTGTTATGATAAAATTGATTGTTAAACCACTTTGCGTGACCACCTCAACAATCGACTTCAATCGACCTACCTGAGCAAGTTGATTTAAAATTGGATGAAAAATTGCATCCTGTGACTGCACCTTTATAGTTCATCCTCTCTGCTCCTTGGGAACGGGGATCAAGCTGCAGAATAAACAAACATAAGTTTTGTAATTTTTGAATTGTTTGCAGTCAGCAGCAACAAGATGAACGAAGTGATGGAATGCACTTAAAGAAGCATGATATAATTTACATAAGAACAGTTTTTACTTCAAATACACATTGCTCTATTATTTGAGGAAAGTATAAAATTTAAAACATATTAAATAGAATTCAAACCAGTGGTAGTTTTTTCGTAAATGGTAGCTTTTTCAGTATTTTCATTACTTGAAGAAATGAATAGCGGTAATATGGCGCCTTCCAAATAAGTTTTACAGTTACCGGTTATAAGGGCCAATTTAACAGACAAGCCCCATTGATTATGAACCCTTGTAAAATGATATTTACTTATTTAATATTTTTACGATGAGATGTCTTCTCAGGCCTTTGTTTGCAATAGTATTATAAAAAGGAGGTAAACATGTCTTGAACATTGAGAACAAAGTGTTGGTTTGGCTGTCTATTTCTCGTAGTTTTCCACAGACATTTTCTGTATGCTTTTATCAATTTCAAACTAATTGGGAGGAGTTTTTAATTGATCTGTGTTTCTATTCATTACAGGCGTCCTATTGAAGAGAGAGTGGTACATGCATTGGGTAAAGCCTGGCATGTTGAGGTAATCAGAGCAACTTGCTGAAATATTCTAAAACATTTTGAAACTATGTGTTTATATTAAAAGAACTGTATTCATCTGATTAAGAACTTTACCATTTTATTATTAAATATTACCAGTTTTGGAAAAATGAAATCGAAAATTTTAGTTTTTATGAGGGAATTCTTTTGATTTTCATTTCAGCATTTTGTCTGTGCCAAATGTGAGCGGCCATTTTTTGGAACTCGCCACTACGAGAAGAAAGGGCTAGCCTATTGTGAGACTCATTACCATCAGGTTTGTTCCCAAAATAAACTGTGTTTAAGAAAAGTTTGATTAGAGAAGTTAAGAATGATATTTAAAATCGCTATTTTTGTATTGGAGGCAGTGTCATAGAATTACCATACATACAGACATACTTTTGATTTATTATGATTTAAATAGGTTGGATCCATCAGAGGCGTTTTTTCATTTGCTTTTTTATTGAAGGGGGGGGGATAACATGGTATAAGGGATGTAAATGGTAAATGAATTAGAATACTGCACATTTGATTAACAATATTCATGTATTGTTATACTTACAGCTGGTGGGTAAAGTAATTGATGCACTCAAAGCAAACGGATAACAATCTATTTTATTATTTTGTTTTTCTTATTATACTATAGGATTTCATTGGGCTTATGCACAGTGTATTCAGATATTGAAAGTCACTAACAAAACCAGTATTTAAATGATTGAGTATATTTAGAAACGTGTTGAGGACAGAATGAGTAGTCAGAGAAAAGCTTGTAATCAAATGCCCCCTAAGATGAGAAATAGACTTTTATCTTAGAATCTTGGAAAATTTGAAGTTTCACATATGAATTGATTGGGTTAATAATACGTACCTACAAAATTATACACTTTTCCCTCAAAGAAAAAAATGAGGTAAAATAATTGCAGGTATTGGAACCCATATGTAGGATATATGATTTGTAGGCAAAATGTGTAAACAGTTAACATAAATATATGTATTGATTCCAAACAATGGTCAGAAATGTTCTTTATCCGAGGCATTTATGCAATAAGTACAAAAAAAATGCAGTAATGGCAAAGCTTGTTAACATTGCATTTTACGTATATCATTACATGTACCAGGTTTTACCAAAGAATATCTGCAATCATAAAAGAATGCTTTCTATATTAATGCAAATTGTAAACAGATCACTATTCCTGGGAACATTATTTAACAATTTTTGCTGTTTTCTATATCATACATTTATGTTGGAGCTCATTAATATTAGCCGTAATATATTTTATTTATATTAATTTTTTTGACAAATGATTTTGAATGGGAACAAACGTATATGGAAATTGTTTGTTAATTAATTTGATTTGTTTATTTTTCAGCTGTTTGGGAATATTTGTTTTGTCTGTAACAACGTAGTGACAGGAGATGGTGAGTTTTTAATTTTAAATTGATAGAAGAGGATATATTTAACCGTATATATTCATGACTTTAAAAGGAAAATTTTATGTATATCATTACAAAAAGATATTTTATTAGAAAAATAAACCTACCCAAAATCTCTTCATTTCACCAATAATAGTTGTTGGTAAGCTACATAATGTACTTGGATACTGATATTTTTAATTTTCTCCACAGTGTTTAGTGCCTTTAACAAGTCATGGTGTGTCGGCCATTTTGCTTGCTCTATTTGTGACAGGAAGATGAGCCATAAGTAAGTTTATGTGCAGTATTACATACAGGCTGTATTCAGGCCAATTTGTCTGTCTCTGTGCTTTCAATTTAATTTCACTTTCCAAATGAATTTACAACTAAAGAATATGAATAACAGTTTAGGGAAATGCCCTTGATATGAGAGGGAAATTAGATGTAAACACACACTTTTAAGCTTTTAAAACAAACAATGACATGTGAATTTTGGTGTCGATTGCAATGGCTTGTGATATAAGAAGATGAAGAAATATCAGGAATTATTATTAGTTAAAAAAATATTTGTCATTGAATTTATCTGTCAAATTGTATTTAGTATTGGGAACAAGTTTTTGGAAGCCTGTGTAACGAAAATAAATGTAAGCCTGTTTAACATGAAAGTAACGCAGCTTGTATAACATTAAAGTAATGGAAGTCTACTTAGATTGAAAGTAAAAAAAAAATCTGTATAAACATAAAAATTATTCTGCAGGGAGAGTACTGGTAATCATGACTTGATAAATAAAATTTATTTCATTCTAGGACCAAGTTCTTTGAGTTTGACCTGAAGCCGGTGTGTCGCGTGTGTCACGAGAAGTTCCCGGGCGAACTGAAAAAGAGGCTGAAGAAGTACCACGAGGAGGTATCCAAGAGACAGATCATGTCCAACAGTTAGGGGTTACCTGCCCCTGTCAGCAGTGCAGGCCAGCGCTCTAAAGCTTGGGACGGAATCGTGGAGGGAACAGAAAGGTCGAATAATTACTACAGAGAGAAAACGATCAGCAAAGATTTGATTTCAAAACTGAAACTTACTGTCTGGGAATATTATTGTTTTTCTTGTTTTGAAATTTGGGCTTTTTTTGGTAGTTTATATCATGTATTTGAGATATTGATATAGCTGATGTTGACTGTAGCTTTCACAGTGTCCTGTCTTTACAAGTTGGTAGTAGACATTTGTTGGCACATTGTTTTGTATCTAGCTTTGCAAAGAAGATTTAGTATTATAAAGTTAGCAGCTTTTTGAAATTAGGAGAAATTTTTGAAGTTATTTATCAGCAGTTACTATAAATTGATTATTAACTAGTTATTAATTAAGGAGTTTTTTGAAATTATGAGTATTTCGAAAATATACATCACCAATTAAGAAGATGTGAAAATTCTTTTGCATCTTTGTTATACATATTTGCTGAGCAGATTAAGCTTTTGTAGCATGTATAAACTGTCCATATCTTGACTCTTTCAAAGATTTTTATTTTTTATGAAATTCGGCTGGAATATTCATGGAATCGGTGCTTCGTTTATATGTGATGTGAATAAATTGTGTGAATTTCTTAAGCTTATCTCCCTTTGACAGTGAAATCTGTGTGCTGATTTTCATGTTTAATGTTATCAGTTTTTCTCATATCAGCATGATTTAGAGATTGTAAGAGAAATCGTATGTTTGTAGTTGGACTTAAAAAACTAGAGAATGTTTGTACATGTATTCAGTTCAAATCATTTTCCCTGTTGTTATTGGTTTATACATGACCATGGTGTGTGACAATCTCTTACTCTTTAGGATGTAGTTTCCAAAGATATCATGAGATGTTCTGTTTTCTATTAATGGAAGGTTTACTCTCAATATACATGTCTTTGGGAAGGGGGAAATATTTTAGAATGATATCATGTTATTTTTGCAAGAGAAGACAACTCTGCTTTGCTTAGAATTCTTTCAGCTCTATCAAGAAAATAACATACTTGTTTTAATTTTAATATCATAAATTGTTTTAATTATATATTTTTTTCTGATTATATATCCAGTAGGTTCTTTAAATTGCATGATAAATGTCTGTGATGGTCCATTGTATGTGTATATTACTATATAATGTTTGTGTACATATGTGTATAGATGTCTATTTATAAAATATATACCGCAAACACCACAATTTGATCTGATTTTTATTCTCTGCCATGTACAGTATATGGCCAGGGCATGAAGTGTGTATAATGTGTCTTTCATCCCTCAGTCCTCCATCTCTCTGTCCTCCATCTCTCTGTCCTCCATCCGTCTGTCCTCCATCTCTGTGTCCTCCATCTCTCTGTCCTCCATCCCTCTGTCCACCATCTCTCTGTCCCCCATCTCTCCGTCCATCACACTTTATGTGTGGCTTTTCAAAGACACTTCAAGATTTTCACCAATCTGCAAACAAGAATATACATGTATTAAGCAATGCACTTGATCGTAATTTTAAATACACCCCCGCTGTAAAATGGCTGGGGCATATTGTGTTACCCTGTTCCATCTTTCCATCCATTTGTCATCATTAACTTTCCGATCATTATCTTGGCAACAGTTGGACACACTCAACTCTTTATGGATACGACTTATGAATAAGCAGGTCAACTTCGAATTTGGCCCAGGTCTGATGATTTTCGACAGAGTTATGCCCTTTTAACTTATTAGAAAAAAGATAAGAAATTTTCAGTTTTTGCACTTTTGAATGGATGTATGAATAAGGTTGAAATTGTATATACAGTTGAATACCAGAAAATACAGGTCAAGTTCGAATTTGGTCAAAGTCCGATGATTTTTAACAGAGTTATGCCCCTTGATCTTAGGGAAAAAATATTCTGTGCAAACGTAAAATTGGAAAGGCTTTCGTGGCATTAGTCTGACTTTGATTGTTGTTATTTCGTACATGTATATTCATAGGCAATTCAGTCGTTTTTTGACCATTTAAGTGTTACACAAAGTGTGTCAACAAAACAAACTTCACGAAGAAGAAATCTTGAATATTTACAAACTTAAAAAGATGTGTACCGAAGTTAAATAAGGGATGTTTATATTAGGACTGGTATTTGTCAACGATAACGTAAGTAAGCTTCCAAAAGTATTTTGGATAATAAGAAAATGAAAGAAAAAGCATTGTGCACATTTTTAAAAAAAAATCTTCGAGGATAATCAATATTAATGCATAAAATTATTTGAATTCGAGGTGAATCAACACAATTAAGGTATTTGGAAAGAAAATCAAATGGGTAATTTTTGTTTTATTTTCCAATTTAATAATTTTGTGTAACCAAAAAAAAATATTTTTATTTACTTAAATAGTTCCACCATTGGCGTGATCACAGAGTCTGCAAGTGTTCATTTGAAAGAGATAATAACTTGGATTGTATGGAAAAAAATATTGATACCGTAATGACATAAAAATCGGACCAAGTAAATTTAAAGAAGCAACATAGGAAAGAAGCAAATTAAGAATGTCATAATTCACTGACCTTAACCTTCCTTAATGACCTTGACTTCACAATTTCTAATATAATTTTGCATTTATAATATCCTCGAGATATTTTAACGAAACTGAAAAAGAAGAGCTCTCTCTCTCTCTCTCTCTCTCTCTCTCTCTCTCTCTCTCTCTCTATATATATATATATATACCTTATGTTAAAAATCTGTTTTGGTTAGTTTCATACACTTTCAGAACTTGATGCAATAGAAATTATACATTTAATGAACTAATGAAGACTTAGAGTGTGTGTGAGGGGTTGGGGGGGGTACATGTACTTTATACACGCTCAAGGACCTATGAGGGTATTTTCCATGAACTTTGATCGCATGGTCGAACGTGCATTTAGGCATTTGTTTTTGCAAGAAAGTGTCCTACATTCTACCCGATAAAAATAAATCCATGAATTATATTCTACATATAGTAAGGTATGTGCATATCTAAGTTTGCTTTACTGATTAAGAACCCGAAACAGAACGAAGGTTACATTATCTGTGCTTTATATATTGTGGTCCTCTGCCAAAATGTGTACCTTGTTTGTTGTTTTTGAACAGCTGTCAAGTACAATGAAGTATACTGAACAAATGTGTTTATTGTGAAACGAAAGTTCGAGTTGTCAAGGTCGAGAGCGCGGAGAGAGAGAGAGAGAGAGAGAGAGAGAGAGAGAGAGAGAGAGAGAGAGAGAGAGAGAGAGAGAGAGAGATGGAGAGAGAAGCTGTTAGCTGTTATGTTAGATGTCCTAGGGATAATGGCATTACAAGGGAATTGAAGGAATAGTTTTTACTACAATGTGTTTTTTTTTACCACAATAAAGTAATTAAATTGAATTATTAAATAATTTATTAAAAAAATAATTAAAATAAACACAATAATTAAAGTTTCAATAATCTTATATTGAGGGTTCAAATCATCACACTTGAAAACAGGTCATTTCAGCTGGGCCCTCTAAATCGCGGGAGACTCTGGCCCAGCGCCGAGAGAAGAGTCATTTGTGGAGTCCTCCAGAAAACCGTAAAATATGATAAAATAGGAAAACTTAAATAGAAAAAAAACCCCGAAGATCTTAATATCACAACCCCACCTGTCCTCAATATATTCTTATTTGGTAGCACTATAACTTCTACAACACGTTCCCTGGGTCACGCATGCGTTCTAATCTTCCTGGTCAGACTCGGACTCTCGTAGTCTATAGGATTAACCCGTTCTGACCAGGTCATTCTGAGGCCAATCTGATTTAATTCAAATATTGAAATAATGACTGTCTAGATTATCTATCATATGTTAAGTTTTAGCGCACTTTTCATGTGAATTCGGTTAATTGCGTTATTCCGGTCCTAGCTTAACCTTTCAGTAAGAAATTTTATTTTACAATCATTCATTTACTTTTAACGTAACTGTTAAGTTGACAACAAGATCGGAGAGAGAGAGAGAGAGAGAGAGAGAGAGAGAGGAGAGAGAGAGAGAGAGAGAGAGAGAGAGAGAGAGAGAGAGAGAGTAATAAAGACAGTTGCTCTTGAGGCACTTACAGTGTATTGAAAATTATAATGTATTTCAAACAATCGTGAACTTATTTATTGATAATATTTTAAAGAAAACCAAAACCACACTGCAGTATAGTGCTGACAAACAAGAGCGGGTAATTTATTCGGGACTTTACAAGTTAATTATGGAAATTCAATTAACCTCAAGCTCGTCCAAGTAGGCGTTCAAAACACAGCTTTATTGTATAATGTCAGTGACGTATAAATGGCAAGGTCTGTTGTTTGTTGCATCACCTTTGTAATAGTGAAGACGTTTTGGTTTTTAAAAAAAATATTATTTATATATTTTGTTTCTGAGTTTTTGAATGATACAATATAATTATACGTGATGAAAATATGTAGGAGGCTTTGTAAAGCAACTCATGTATTTCTTAAATATTGGAACAAAAGCGATTGTTTGATAATGATATACTCTCCTCTCTCTCTCTCTCTCTCTCTCTCTCTCTCTCTCTCTCTCTCTCTCGTCTCTCTCTGTCTGTCTCTCTCTCTCTCTCTCTCTCTCTCTCTCTCTCTCTCTCTCTCTCTCTCTCTCTCCTCTCTCTCTCTCTCTCTCTCTCTCTCTCTCTCAAAATATTAGGCAGGTCAAGGAAAAGACTTCGTTAGATTCCCACAGGTGAATACCTCTTTTAAATATATCACCCTTGGACACATCCAAAGATGAAGAAATGTTGAAACTTTGAATTGCAAGGATATGCCTACCATTTTAAAAAAAAGATAAATGATTTGATACATATTTTTGGACTGAATTGAGGTGAAATGACATAGTACCCAATTTCTTTTTAAAAAAAATGCTAAACATGCTAAGGTATTTTGTATCTTTTTTTGTTTTCTTGCTACAAATGCGTCAAAGTACTAATTATATATATATATGTAATTATATGTAATTTATATGAACATAAAAATATTCTATATGTTGATGAAATCTGGATGAAAGTTTGCTTTTAGGACTTAATCCCACGTTAATCCTTGGCTAATCCTACGTGCATGCCTTTTATGGTGTTATAAATGACGTTCATACAGTGCATATTGTAGATGTGAGACTCTTGTAGTATATGGGTTTCACTCATTGCAGCCGAAATACCTTTTAATTTTGAAAATTCGAAGATGTCTACTTTTGCTGATGAAATTATAATTATGTTCATGCATTATTAATTAGCACACATAGACCATTCCAACTGCATGCTTTACGCTAAGTTTTGCATGCCCTCGTCATGCTTTTTTAGATTATTGCAAATACACGCAAGGGCTAAGCCCTTTTTTGACTGTGAGCTCTACGTACCCACTACATGTAGGGGATAATGGACTAAACAGGGGCTAACATGGGCTAATGGGCTTTGCCCTTAATTATTGACTCGAAGCTTTGCACGCACACACAGACACGGAAATGAAAAGCAATCTCGTTTTACCTTGAACTTCGATATAATATTACATGAAGTTTATTTTAACACACTTCAAAAGACCCAACACCAGTCATTGACCGAGAGTCGAGACAGTTCAAGGGGAGGTCGTAGATATTCAGTATATACAGCCGTCTCTATCGGCACGGCCATGAAAGTTATTTAAACTCCCTGACTATGCCTGTCGTTGTTCAAGGTCATAAAATGGTTAATGGTTTTATTTTTGCAAGCTGTTGACTTAAGCTGCAGGGATTATTCAACAGTTATATAAATCAAAGTACTGAAAATGCTCATGGTAACGTATATTTGCTTAGTCTGCAGTTTATTACTTAATTATATAGATATTGTTCATGTATATATAGCCTCCTCCAATCGGACGGTCCTCCATCGCCTCCGACCAATATTAAAGTTTCAAAATTATTTTATAAAAAAGAGAGATATATGTAATAAGTTTTACTTGTGCATTATTAGTTTACTAATCTCGAGTCTCTGCCGCACAAAAGAAAAATATTGATACACGTTGAATCGTTTGAGATTTATTAAACCACTTCTTAGAAAAAGTACTTCGTTTACCACCTAGGAAAGGAAATTATTATTTTTGACTACTACATGAAGTATACTTTAATTTACATTATTAAGATTAAGGCACCAAACTGTGGCCATACTCTCAATGACGCGGTGCAGTACATGTATCTGTGACCTTGACCGGGTCAAACCTCTGTGTCAGTTGTTACCATGGTTACGACGGGCTGTCTTCGTTGAATGGTGTATCATCACGCCTGATTGATGAAGAGACGCGATCGATGCTCGATAGGGTCAGCTCGTACATCCTAACTCAGTCTTTATATATAGACTCATACATGTACATGAAAAGGAAGGATGTTAATAAGTTAGAGAAGGGTGAGGTTTAGGAAGTCTGTTCTTTATGTTTGTCTTTATATAGACTTACACATGCACACAAAAAGGAAGGATATCTATAAGCTTGGGAAGAGCGTAGTTTCAGACGCGTCTTTAGTATATAGTGATGTATGCCTCATGACCAAAAGACACTTTTTTTTTCAGAACAGTACGTATACATGTAGACATGAGTATGAAATCAAATCGGGTAAACAAGGCTGGGATGGGTTGAGACTTGTGGACGTGTGCTGGGGATAAATGGCAGGAGGCGTTTATTTCATCACCTTCTGTAATATGAATTATGTCCCTTTTTGAAAAAGCACTGGGGAGTAGGGGGTGTCAGAATTTTTTCTTAAAAAAAAATAAATCCAAAAATATAGGTATAACAGTGCTATGCATTTTTAATAAGGACTCGATATGTTGGGTGATGGTACTCACTATAGTCACCTGACTGTATACACACAACGAAACTTCCAAGTGTGAACCATGATAAATAGAATAGTTTGAAAATTATGAAATAAAATAATGTGAAATTTTCAACATTTCGTAACTGATATGTCTTTTCATCAATAGCACAGATAAAATAAGACCACAACGATTCAAATCAACCACCCGTGACGAAACGTCAAAACATTAAATTGGTATATATTTTTCTGCGCGTGCTTAATGTAATTGACAATTTTGCGAAAAATATTAGCCGTTGGTGATGGTTTAAAAAGAAAGACACTTAACATGGCCAATATGATCATTGAGAGAACAGCCAGAGCCATTGGAATATTGGTGTCTGCATTGTTTCTACGACAGATTGTACCCACTTTAAATTTGTTGTTTATTTTGTCCTCGACATTGTTTTGAATATTAAGCAATCCGAAGGAAACGTTATTTTCATATAATTTTTCTTTTCCATAAGTGTAACATCATTTCCATCGGTAACTTCAAACAATCCTAAAGCTCTGAGCGAAATTCAACCAAATTGGTAGTGTGATGTTTAGAAAAGGTCAAGGTCTCGGGTCACAACCAGAGGTCAAGGTCAATGCATCGTTCTTAACTAACTGAAAGTTAAATGGAAATCAGTCACCACGACGACAAGCCAAATAAATGTGCTTATTTCATATAATTAATACATTATACTGAGTGAACACTTAGAACTTAGAACTTTGGTTCAGTGTATACTCGCAATCCTCGAGATGTAGACCAAAAAATGGGAATGCACGTAAATTTGGTCCAAAGTGGGACGACATATGTCTAAAAATATCAATATACATATAATCGAAAAATGAAAAGACACAGAAAACAGTCATAAAAAAGCGATAATTTAGGTACCTACATGTACAATTTCAATAAATTGATTATGATATATGTATATTTATAGTTATATTAAAATACAGTGTATAATTATATATATATACATTTATATGATTTATTTGTAATAGTGCCCCTAGGTCGCGTCGAGTTTACTTTGGATACTTCAATATATTGAATTATCTTTTGGAAAAGGCACACATAGAATTGTTGTATACAGAAGTCTCTTATTGGCAATGAGTAAAATGTGTGAAAATATGAAACAACACATGTATGTTTTTAAATTATAAAGTAGAAAAATTCTGCAATTTTATATGTCGTTTTTTTCTGTTCTGCGAAGATATAATTGTGCATTTACATTTGGGGGTTTAGAGGAGGCCGGGGGGTCCGGCCTCCCTTTTGTGATCAGAATTCAAAAACAAAAAACTTAGTAGAACTACACAAAATCAGTTTTTATTGTTATTCATTGACCTTATAATATGTCAAGTGCGGCTAGAATAGCTCGAAAAAAGTGTTTTAAAAACCCTCAAAACCTGGGAGCTTCCGGTGGCTTCGACCCCTGGGCCTCAAACAGGGCTTTGCCCTGGACCCACTGGAGGCCTCTCCACTAACTTCATCCTACCCACTCTCAAAAAATAAAACAATAACAAAGTAAACGAAAATTTAAACTATAAAAAAACCCACACAAAAAATACGTACGCTTTATACATTTACATATAAGCCAACGAACAATTGTCGTGTTCTAATTAATAGACAATGAACTTCCTTTTCTAGTATTGTTTTGTTTTTGCACATTAATTATTGTGTGTGCGTAACAACATGATTTTCTTTCATGAAATTGAAGAAAATTTTAAAATCCTTGACGTGTGCTCCACGTGGGATTGTCAAAGCACGCCGCTTTGTTTACGCCTGATAGATATAAATATCGCGCAAACACCTTATGATTAAATCGACCAATCAAATTGGAGGTTGACTGGCCTGACCTTGGTTACTAATACATAAAGTAATGCAACCGGCAAAAGTGCTTGCTGAGTGTGTCTGTAAGCTGCAGTTCAAGCAGAGAATGTGAATCGTACAGTTGTTACAAGAAAAAGAGCTTGTTATTTTGTGATCGAGGAATAGTGCATTGGTAAATCGACATTTTGTGGTATTTCTTCGTCCAGACTGCCTGATTATCTGTTCACGCCCTGCGGACGTATTGAGGATATAACAGTGATCAGGTTACATAGTGAGTGCACAGACTTCAAAAAAGATGTCGGGGAGTCAGATATCGAACGGCTCTGGCGAACAGAAGCCGAGCCAATCGCTGCTGACGGTTCTCAATAAATTTGTCCAGGCAGTGAATGTTATGGACGATACGGTGATGATCCCGAGTCGCCTGAAGGATATGGAAATGGGATCAAAAACTCCGGAAATCCGAGAGGAAAACAACAACATGGCGCTTATGCCCATTATGAACCCAGGAACCGATTTATATAGTTTCTACAAACTGTTGAATTCGATCAAAAAGGAGATCATCAGTGGAAGTTCCGGGGCCGTGGAGGAGAAAGCTGTGACGTCATCGGACTCGGAGGACGATACCTCGAATGACTCTTCCAACCAGACGGCTGAATTGTTTCGTCATCATTTGCAGGGACTATATAACGTCATGGACCAACTGACCAATACAGCAAAAGCGTTGACGGACAAATACGAGACTGAATTCGTTGGGGAGGGGTCGACACGCTCGATTTCTTCGTTCGCTATCTAACACCCCACTCTGAAATAACGTAGGTGTTGTGTTAAATAGTGCCTGACTAAGAATGAGGATGAGTGGGGTGTGGACGCGATTTTTCCACACGATTTTTGTTCAGTTTACTTATGTTTCTGTTGTTTTTCGAAAGGAGTCGAGATTACATCATTTCGTCCCAAGTGCAATGAAGTTTGTGTCAAGAATGATCAATGCACAATATGCCTATTTTTGAGACGGCAAAGCCCTTTACACGCATGCGATTTTTCTCTTTATTTAATATTTATTTGTTCTAAATTTCTTTTTGCAAATTTTTGTAGATTTGCAAATAAAAATGTGTTCATTGCGTAATAATGTTTTAAAAACATTATTATTAATATATAATTATGTATATATATTATTTTTTTTTGATAGTAAATGCCTAAAATCTTTAGAATGTGGTTAATGTTCTGTTTGTTTTGAAACTTAATGAACTCAAGCCGTGACGGATTGGGTTCCATGGCGCTGGCTAAATATTATGATCTTTTATCGATTTAGAAATGTCATTAATTTTAAAGGGATCAAAACGCACATTATTCCCTTTGCCTTTCAAAATGTTAATTTTTTTCTCCATGAGCATAAGATTGTGAAATAAGCCAGAAAGTCTGAATGTGCAATTGCATGTTACCGAAAATATGATTTTTTTTTTCTGTTTGAAGGAAACTCTACAAAAATAATCCATGAATTATAATGAATAAAAAGGGTTTAGACTCTGTCATAAGGAACTTTAAAATGCAAAAATCCCCTTTTATTGCTGCTACATAATATTGTATTATACAGTGTTATATAATGTTAAGTGTAATTCATTGTAAAAAATCAACCTTTGACTGTCTCTTATTTACGTACATAATAATCCGTCCAATAGATTATGCCTCATAATATTGTACCGCTCCAGACCTGATAGAGAGACCAAACAAATGTTGAGGGATGATGCCCCCCGCGGGATACCGACCTGTTCATTCAGGAACGTTTCTGTTGGCCGATCCCGTGCGTCAAGGTGTATATAGTGTACCTTGTCTCACCTGGACAGGTAAATCCCTTATATGATGTGAGTCAATATCAACACACTTATCATCTATCAACACAGAAATGCTGGTAGCGCATATATTGTGTGGGAGTTCCGTATCTCTCTCTCTCTCTCTCTCTCTCTCTCTCTCTCTCTCTCTCTCTCTCTCTCTCTCTCTCTCTCATTATCTGTATCAAGACAGACTGTGCCGCACTTCCTCTATAACGTAAATGCCAACATATTAATACATATTCTCCATGTTAGATGCATGGCTTTTGTAGGTATGAAATTATGTATGAATACATTAATATATATGTGAATCAAATTGAACATATTTTATTATTTTCATTTTGGAATAAAATATCTAAATATATCATAAAGGGGATATAATTGCGCCAGTTATAGACTTTATCTGTTTAATGTTTCCTGTACATGTATATACAGTGTATATTTTCATGTACATATACTCAGAAGTTTTAACACAGGCACCTGCACCTGAAGCTAATATTTTTTTTGTAATAAAAAGTATGATGTAGTGGGTATTTCTTTTCAACGTCTATACATAATTTATTTATATCAGTTGGCAAAGAAAAATTTAAAATATTTTTGCCGAAATTTGCATAGATACAGGACCTTTATGATTATAGGTATCACATGGACATTCTATTTTATATTAACGCAAGAAAAATCAAAATCTTTGAAAGACACTACCACTATATAGAGGCCATGGCCTGATACGTACTCGTACATTTTGAACAGGATGTCCTAAAAATACACACAGACATACATGTCATAATCAAGCTGGCCAATCCGTGATAGAGGGATATCGTTAGTGACGTCGAATGAACGGAGAACACGAGAAATCCAGAGGACGTGTACATGTAAGCAGATGTTTAACCGAAACGGCACACCCATAAACATGTACCTTATATCTTATATATGAATGCAGAAACACTACAAAGATAAAGTATGATTGAGAAGATTAATGATAAAAATCTGATGGTAACAGACAATTTTATTTTGATAATGTTAGAGACTTTGTACAGTGTTTAAGCGTGATGTTGTCTCTTGACCCCCCCCCCCCCCCCCATCCCCCTTCCATTAATACTAGTGTCACCGGGTTAACAGGTGTGTGACTGTCAATCAATATATATATCGGGTCTCAATTACTCAGTGGTTAGAGCGCTGGTACGGTACGCCAGATGCCCTGGGTACACTAGCCAAAATTTAATTTGCCCCAGGCAAGTTTTTGCATTATAACTGTTCCTAATTCTAATTAATTTATTTTGACCATGACAATGATTAAATATAAAGAAATATATAAAGAAATATTTAAAACTCAATTAAACTATTTTGAAGGGCTTTATGGAAAAAATCAAGAAGGTACAGGTACCCTACGATATAAAAATCACAACATTAACATCTCGTACGTTCCTCATTTGCACTTAAAACAGGACCTCATAGAAATTCCGCGATTGAATAATAAACCTTTGTGGAAGGTTATTCCGTTTGTTTATGTGGTCTAGTTCTGCGAAATTCGGATACTCAGGAACTGTCTCCCTCTTAGATATATTTCGTCCCATCCACACAGGCCACTGATTAATGTGTTCTAAAATGTGCCGTGCAGTTGCGCGTGCTGTGCAGTGTATCTCAGAAAGGTAAGTTATCCTAATGTAGAGGTCATGTTGACGTGTCGTTACATGACGTTTTGGCATTCATGGTAGGTCTTCAACACTTCCGGTTGCGTTAGATTTCCAGTCAAGTCTTAAAATGATTTTGTGGTGTCTGTAACAAATCTAGCAATCTGTGACGAGTATTATGAATTTAGAATACTAGCTGTTTCATTGTTAAGGGCATCATTTTTAAAGGTTAAAAGTAAATAATGCAATTATTGTGAAAGGAAAGAAACATAGAGTGAACCGCGAACCGAAGTCCAAGCTCCTGTTAAAATGATTATAAATGGTTAACATGCCGTAAACTAGTGTACCATAAAGTACTTCTTAAAAACAATCAGCTGTTTGCTTGTATGTTCACAACCCAACCTTACCCCACCACTATATCTTATAATCAAATTATTATTTTAAAAAATTATTAATCATGCAGTTGTCAATAAACATTATAATTGTGTTTCAGCCCTAGCCTTGTACCCCTATTTACATGTATCGTGGCTTTATTTTACGGGAGCAAGATATACATATATACATTACCTGGTATAATATGTCTATGTAACTAAAGTATTGGTAATGCTTTTTTCTGTTTTACGACACTCATACAATATTCGACGATGTTATTCACTGACTGAACTTGTTCTCAGATAGGTGACGGAATCTCACCGGAACTGTTTGTATCGTCTGTTGTTCCAATCGTAAAGTACATGTACATGTAGCAGGGAGTCGTTTAGTTCTTCTGTATTCTTATTGATAAGTTATTCACCGATATTGTAGTTGTGTAAAAAATAGATTTGTTGTTCATTAAACTGATTTTTAGCTCGAGACGAAGTCAGGGGGGGGGGGGGGGGGGGGGAGCTTATGCTATACCCCCGGCGTCGGCGTTGGCGTCGGCGTCCGGACCTGGTTAACGCTTTTGGTACAGGTCCTGCATCTAAGTTATTTCTTGTCATATCTTCACCAGTCATGCATGGATGATGCATCTGGATCTACTTATGAACTTGAAAGACTTGGATGCTGAATCTGGGCCATGAATTTCAGATGCTGGAGGAGGTTAAGGTTTTTGGAGCTGGTTAAAGTTTTTGGAGCAGGTGCCCTCTGATGATTATATCTTAGTTATTACTGGTCCTAACTTCACAAAACTTTCAGGAATGGTGCGTCTTATGATACTGATGCACTTGACAGGCTTGAATGCTGAATCTGAGTCATAGGTTTCGGATGCTGGAGAAGGTTAAGGTTTTTGGAGCTGGTTAAAGTTTTTGGAGCAGGTGCCCTCTGATGATTATATCTTAATTATTACTGGTCCTAACTTTAACAAACTTGCATGGTTGGTGCATCTTATGATACTGATGCACTTGACAAGCTTGAATGCTGAATCTGAGCCAAAGGTTTCGGATGCTGGAGGAGGTTAAGGTTTTTGAGCTGCTTGAAGTTTTTGGAGTGCCCTCTGATGATTATATCTTAGTTGTCACTGGTCCTAACTTCACAAAACTTGCATGGATGGTGCGTCTTATGATACTGATGCACTTGACAGGCTAGAATGCTGAATCTGAGCCAAAGGTTTCGGATGCTGAATGAGGTTAAGGTTTTTGGAGCTGGTTAAATCTTTTGGAGCAGGTGCCCTCTGATGATTATATCTTTGTTATTAGTGGTCCTAACTTGTCACTGGTCCTAAATTCACCAAACTTTCAAGGATTGTGCATCTTATGATACTGATGCACTTGACAGGCTTGAATGCTGAATCTGAGCCATAGGTTTCGGATGCTGGATGAGGTTTAGGTTTTAGAGCAGGTGCCCTTTGAAAGACAAATCTTAGTTATTATTGGTTCAATCTTTATCAAATTTGAATAGATGATGCATCTTGTGATACTGATGCACTCCACAGGCGTGGATGCTGAGTCAGTGCCATAGGTTTCAGATGCTGGAGAAGGTTTAATTTTTTGGAACAGGTCACATTTTTCAATTAATAGATAATTTTACTATTTCAAACTTGTATGGATGATTTAACTATATGAATGAATCGCAGAGGTAGCTTCAGATACAGAGCTTGATCTTCAAAGATGCTAAAAAAACCTCCTACCTCACTCAAACTTGCATGATATATGTGTTTGATGTTCAATGATATTACATGATTACTATGATATAGTATTGTATGATATGATACACTATTTTATTTTATAATACAATATAATATACAATATTGTATATTATGATACAATATTGTATAATATTATATTGCATTATAAAATATATTGTTGTATCACATGATATTGTATTATATGATATTGTAATACACAATATTGTATCATATTATACGATATTGTATTATATGATATTGTATCAAATAATATATTATTGTATCACATGATATTGTATCATATGATATTATATCATAATTTATAAAACAATGTCATACTATATCATACAATATGATATCATAAATTACAATAGTGTGATGTATTATGTGATAATATATTGTATCATATGAATCTATATTTTATCATATATTATGTTATGATATTGCAATATGTGATCAAATATGATAATGTATAACACAATGCAATATTGTATCATATTATAGGATGCAATATCATATCTTGATATGATGTCATATCGTATGTTACAATATCATATTGTATCGTTATATGTTACAGTATAATATTGTATCATATTATAATTCATATAACAACAATATTAAGAAATGAAATCAATGTCTACCCAAGTTATACGAGTATAACCTGGGTTGGGGCAGTTTACGTTTTATAATCCGCAAAGCGGATTATAAAAAAGCGTAAATTGCTCCAACCCAGGTTATACGAGTATAATTTGGGTAGATATTGAGTTTATTCCTTATAATTTATTTTCTGTAATTTAATGTACAGATTGAGTGCATTTAACTTTTAAAAATGACATTAATCTGCTCAAAATTCAAACGTAACGTCAAGCGGATTAGTACGTATTTGACGTTGGTGCATTAATTCTTATGACGTGTAAACCAGGTTATACAAATTTAACTAAATTTTTCTTTCCAATCAAATGCCGCGTTACAACCAGAATTAAACAGTATAGTATCACAGGATACAATATCATATTTTATAGTAGTCTATGGATAAACATTGTATCTTAAAATACTGTATGAAATAAATAATGATTATCAAACAATTTCTTAACATATGATATACGATATTGTGTCAAACCACACTAAAGTATCCATGAATATCCAAGATCATTAACTATGATTTTTATATAATATGATAAAGGTGGTCTCATAAAGGTTATGCCTCATAAAGGTGATGCCTTGTCTCGGTGAGCTTTGTAATCTGTGATTACCTATGTTTTATATAAAAAACTGAGATACATGTATGAATATTATTTTCCCTTTATTAATCATAAAATGCATGTTCGTTAGTTTTGAAAAGAATTTAGACAAAGGTTGACGTGAAGCCCCTCTCTCTCTCTCTCTCTCTCTCTCTGTGTTTGCGTGCCGGCGACATGTACATGTAATATATAACTATATAAAATCATCTAAGCAATATCAACATGCGTAGATACATTTTACTACTTATCACACGTTGAGTAATATTTGTAATTTACATCAGGTGTTTATAAATAAATACTATTTGCACACGTACTATGTATAAGGGTAACTGACTCTAGAGTTTACACCCAAATGACAGATAACTATCACCTAAAAATGCCAGCAGGACAATTGGGATGTAAATATACAACAAAAAAATATTCAAATTTCTTTCTCTATCAACATATTTGATAAAGTATTGGGCCACTGGTTCAATGTCGGGGTTAAAGTTTATCGTGTGTATTATCATTTAAATGAGCTTTTATATTTTCGATATCAATGACCCCCATATTGGATAGAGGCACAACAAAACTTAGCTCTAAAAACTTACATGTATCTTTTATTGTTAGAATCAATAAAAACATGTTTTTCTATAGTTTAATCATTGTCAGTGTTTAGCACGGGTAGGGTTGGGAGTTGGAAGGATAGCGGACAGGACAAAAAACAATATGCCGGCGATATCACAGGAAAGAAAGATAACTCTAAGAAGTATATTTCTAAAGCATACCCATGAGTAAACAAGGCTTAATCAATGTTTATTATATACATAAAATTTGCTTAAAAATACTCTGATTTTCATAAACTGAAAATAATCATATGAATTGCGAAAGGATAAAACATTCTTACTCTTTGAAAATAAAAAAAAAACCGATTACCTATATATTTAAACAAAGTATTAACACAAGCCTTAGTTCAGCGATTTGAATTTCATTGGTGACACAACAACTGAAATATGAATAATTTAGAATCGATCTTACAAGTATTTTTTCTGATACCGGTAAACATATCCATGTATGTCTCGTGATTTTAGAATTATACTCAAGATAGAGCATTGTAATCATAAAAGGTGAGAAAAAAAATTCAGGTCAAGAAATGACAATGTCCTTGTAAAACTTGTAAGATGAAGTGATGTGCTATCAGTGTAAGTTGAATTTGATTATTTTAAAAGTTGGTTTTATTACAAAATATGGGATGTATTGGTACAATTTTATGATTTAAGAAATATAACATTAAAACATACTCTCTCTCTCTCTCTCTCTCTCTCTCTCTCTCTCTCTCTCTCTCTCTCTCTCTCTCTCTCTCTCTCACCTGAATGGTTTTTATATCTAATGTAGTACTAACCTGTGATGTGAGTGCAAACTCTAGATTCTCTAATCTACACTAATTGCGTTTTAGTGTAAACTTCATACTCTATGTATTACTATATAGTACTTAAGATAAATGCGTGGGAGAGAGAGAGAGAGAGAGAGAGAGAGAGAGAGAGAGAGAGAGAGAGAGAGAGAGAGAGAGAGAGAGGATCATAATATGCAATATCTCTGTCGTATTCAAAAAATATCAATTGTAATTTCGAAATCCATAAGTTGCTTCAGGAAAACAAAGAAAATCTTCTTTATAATTTACAATTTTATAATTTTATATTTCATAATTTTATAATTTTATTCATTATGCTTCTTAAAAAAGAGTGTCAGAAAAGAGATTTATGATTATACATGTATGTAGTAATTAAAAAAAAAAATTATTTATTATACAGTTTATGTTACAAACAACATAAAACCGAAAGTTCTTAAAACATCATACAATATAGAAATGTGTTTGAAAGGCTGCATGTTTCACTTTTCTGAATTATTTTACACCCCACAAACAACGTACAATGTAATCTTGGTTTTCATACATATACCGGTATGAAATTTCGATATATTTTAAGTTTTTATCTTGTAAGTACACCAAATGAATAGCCAAATACCAATATCCAATGAAAATTGATTAGGATGAAATCTATGGAAAGTCTTTACAGACATATTCAAAATTAAAATATACTAGTATATTGTTATATTTACATTCTCCAGTGTCTTTGTCTGTGATAACACTACCAATCGATTTTGTACCATACAGTCCAATAAATTCAAATGACGTATTGTTAGGGCGCAAGCGGGGTTTGCATAATTAATATTCTAATATTTAATCGTACAATTTCTAAAAATTATACGAATATAAGTTGTAAGGAATCATTCTTTGAATATTATGAGGTGATCATTTCGGTCGGGGCGTGATCAAATCTAATAAAGCCCGAAAGGCTTTATGATAGATTTGATGACGCCCGACCGAAATGATCACCTCATAATACTCAAAGAATGATTCCTTATTCATTAAGTAAAGTACATGTATAACATTGCGGGCCTTTCCGGGAGAGCTCGGTAAAAATTAACATTACCGGATGTAAGAAATTTATACAAAATGATGTCACTTTTTTAGTTGGGAAGGGAAGAGGAGTATATAATGTTGATGGCTTGGGGTATGTTGTTTATAAAGCAGTTGGAATGGATGGATTGACTAATAGGGTTGTGAATATCATTTGTGGCTTGTGGCTTGAAGTTGTCCGGTTTTTATATGAACCAAATAACCTGATCTACCGCAAAGGAAAACAGTCAATTGGCATTCCAAGCGCTTTGCACTTTCACAAATAAATAATATGGCACGGCTTCAAGAGATAAAGAAATGATTAAATAATACCCATTGTATTAACATATTACTGACCTTCCATTACAACTAACAAAGATATTTATGCATTACCCCCCCCCCCCCAACCCTTGAATAACGAGGAAACAAAATTAATCATGAATTTTAGGTTAAATTCATGATCCGTTAATTGCTAAAGAAAAAGTACCGGAGATATTTGTGGAAACATGCAGGAAAAACCCAAACCATTGACATTTTATGAAACACCAATCAACCATAATGACTACTAAATTTTACGACATTGAGTATTAGTAAAATACACATTATGTTACAAAGTCTAAAGAAGAAGACTGAAGATACGGATTGAATATTAAGAGACTTTGTTAAATTTATTTGTCACAACTTCGACAAACATATATAATAACCTTGTATTTGACTGGGGTACAAAAGAAGGCCTTGGACAATGGTCATGGTGACCTTGGATAGATATGAGAAGATATTTATCAGTTTTATTGTTTAAAGGGGGTGGTCACGAAAAGACATTAGGCTCCATAATAAAGATGCCGTGGCTAGATCCCATTGTTAACTTAATTGTCCAATGCGATCGCAGGCCTCGGGTAAGTTAAAACGTGCATTTTACGGAATGTTATAAATAAACTACAGTATGATGTGCATACATATAATTTCAAAATATACTTTTATTTGTAATACTTTTCAAAACATTTCATCGTCATTCTATTTACATTTCATTCCCCCCCTTCATTCACATAATTATATAATTTTTTTTTGTATTTTTTAAACATGTGTACGGTCTCTTAAAATCAAAAAACAAAAGCGTGTACTAAATGAATTACAAAAGGTGGTTTTTATTTTATACCATTAGGAACAGATAATTATGTTTTACAGGTGGATTGTGGTAATGGCCGCCGCCATTATAAGGACACTGGTCTATGAAATCTCCTTCACTTCCGGTGTAGTGTATGTCGTCATTCTTAAAGACTTCAAGACAGAGGCTGCGGAAACGTCATGGATTTCGTCATAAGTTACCGCTATGACGTGTTTAGTCAGTAAGTAAAATTGTAGAAGCGCGACGCACGTGTCCAAAAAGGTGCGAAGCAGACAACAATTTGTTTGCCAAAATGTTCTCGTTTACACTTTTCAGGTGCTTTAGTTTGCTCGATTGAAAAAGGTAAGTGCTCCTCTCAGTAAACACGTCATAATATCTATCTTCTCACTGTTTTTTTCCAGTCCAAATTGGTTAAAGGTTTTTGCAAAATGAAGAAGATCTGATGTTGACTGTTTGAGACCAAAAATTTGTAAGTACAATCGATCGCGAACGCCTATAGTCTGTGTCAAGTTATTGCTCCCGTCACTTTTTGATGATTTTAATTAAAATACACATACCTGTCAATGAAGTACAGTTCAAATCGATAAAAGGGAAAAAATCCAAGATTTTTCATTGATACATCTTCTGTTTTTCCCCGGAGAAATTCACATGAACAAAAACAAACATACTACGGATATTCAAAATGGGAAATGTTTACATCTTTTCTCCATTCGAAAGTACTCGGGACACCTCGCACAATTTTTTAACGTTATCATCCGGGGACTTAATGTTGTTTGCAATGCAGCATCCCTGTAGACTTTTTAATTTGGGTTGTGTATTGAAACCTGAAGAGTAGAGGGGGCGTTTCAGAACAGATAATCTGGACTTTTTTCATTCCAGTGAATGGATGTATTTTGGGTCCAAAGGTGTTTATAATGATCGAGATATTACGCAAAAATTGGTGGAAGCAAAAACTCGGGACAAGGTATAGCTGTCTTTTCAAGCTGATAAGAACCTATTTTTTTTTTTCGGAAAACTATTTTGCAAAAAAATATGAATGTAAAACGGTAAAATGGTAATGTTTGGTACACATGTACTCACAGTGTGAGAACTACATTTCTTATTCTGCATGAAATGCCTGTGTTTTCCCTTGTTTTGTCGCTTATTACTGTGACTCATCCTAGCTACTGCAATTGTTAGACTGAGTACAAAAAAAACATGACAAGTTTAAATCGGTCAAGTTTTACATTTCACTTTGACCCCAGACCTTTCATTTTCATTACTTGGTATACTTAAACCATTCCAGGACATCCAAAACATCATGACCTTTCATCTTCATGACCCTGTTCACTTTAACCGAACAAACACTTTGTACCTAAAACATTACACATATAAATATTTTTACAATTTACTTATAGGACCTGATTAATTATAAAATACTTCAAAAGGCAATGCTTTGCTATCCCTAATGGTTTTCACTCTAGCAAAATTTTAAAAGTCTGTTAATTTCCATTTGCACCTGCGTAATATGCTAAATTTCATTATGACAAACTGCTTTTAAAAAACCCCTGAAATTTATACAGATTTTAATTACCTTTCATGGTTATTTCATGCCTCTATAACCTTGATCTCCTTGCATCATCTTCAATCTATCTTTAAAGCTTTATGAGATGCTACATAAGTATTTTGACCTAAAACCAAGGCTTTAATTGTCCTTGCAATACAGAGTTATCGTTTTGCTACTGATTCAATCTTATTAAAATTAGAACTCCTGGGTATATGGGTATACCATATGCTAAACATCCCAATGAATAAATATAAAACTGTTAGCAAATCAGAATCAAGCTTTGATGAAAAAAAAGTCTTAAAATAGTTTGATAGCTTTATCTTTTAAAACTTTGATGCTTGGTCGTCTAATTTTTGCCAGTTAAAGTTTTTCCTGCCAATATTGTGTTATAATATCCATCTGATTCGCCATTCCTCCGTAAATGATGCAAATAACAAAAACACACACACACTCAGAAATGACGCGTAAAATATGCCATGACTTTGTTTACTACACGAGGCACCTCGGGGATTTATGTTCATCGTGATAAAGAAACATAAGTCCGAACTACCAGCCAGGATTTCGATAGCAGTGAATTCATTGGCTATTTTAAAGGTCGCTCTGAGATGACCCTGTACGAGGACGCCAGCCATATCTATTATGCACGCTGTTTTGTGTACCTTGTTTTTCATAAACTCGGTTACAGGACATTGTTTCATAGAGGATCGATTTTACAAGTATAAATTTAATTAGAATGCTAATGATGTAATGGAATATCAAAAGTTAAAAACTGATTTATGCATCGTGATCTTAAAAATGCTGTTCAAAACTTTTTAAAAATATTGAGGTGTGTATTTTTTTCGAATACACTTTCATGCACACACATTAAAAACAACCATCCCTTGCTTTTCTGTAGGTGCAGGATGTTATATGAGCGATAATCTTGCCGTACCAAAGTACTTCCAGGACAAGAAGATTCAGAATCTTGTTGTTGGTATAGCTTCGGCGGGAGGTGGAGTGGGCTCCTTTCTCTTTCCGCCGATCGTGCGATATCTGGACAATGAATCTGGATGGAAGGGAATTTTTATGATTCTAGGCGGAACTGCGCTTCATATTTGTGCATTTGGTCTTCTATACAGACCGCTTCCAAATTGAGACGAAAACGAAAATCCAACATAAAAAGTCAAAGAGTTCTATGCACATGCCTAAACCAAACGATAGGACATTCCTTCGATGCACAGTCTGTGATCAATTTTCTGGTTTCATTTGGTGCGTCCATCATATACGGGCATCTTGCAGCCTATGCATAGTTTCATCTCCTGATCAACAAAAATGACACAGCATTCCTGTACTCTGTTATTGGAATCTCCATCACCATTGCCAAAATCACTCAAGGCCTGGTCGCGGATTTCCACAGGGTTCACCTGATATTCAAAGCCATCAACCAATATATTCTCTTTTACACTATCAGTGGCATAGCGACAGCCTTTTTATTGCTGGATGCTGGGTATACCGGATTGGTTATATATTGCATATCTTATGGCATCAGTATGGGAGCCAATGGCGGATCCTTGATTCCTGCTATTCTGATGGAGATGTTTGGTCAGAATAAGCTCTCCCTTCCGTATGGAGTAGTTTTAGCAGACATGGCTATCGGCCAAACTCTTGGAGCACCAGCTGCAGGTTTGAATTTTCTACTTATTCATTATTTCTTAGTTTTTTCCATTAGAATTCAGTACATTAGCATTTTTAAAAAATAATTTGTCCCCTTGCAGTTGCTTTGAAATAAGATGTTTCAACATTGCCTTCAAACATTGAGTACGAATTGGGTTGAACATGCCTTGAACATGCCACTGAATTAGAATAGAATATTAGTATCTGATGTGATGATTTCTATTTTTATTTGTCCATAGGATGGATGTTTGAAAAATCAAAGAACTAACATTATCCATTTCTCATGGCTTCGGTGTCTATGCTACAGAGTGCCCTCAAATTGATCTACCCCCGACAATATCTGATGAGGCCCCATAAGGAGAACAGTTTCATCATTATAGACATTGAGGTACCAGAAGGGGAAAACCTCAAATCCTTAGAGGAGATCGATGTAACGGAATCTACAAGTTTTATTGATGAAAGAAACATCAATCTTGTTGAGGATTGTTCAATTCCAGATCGCTGTGATTCAAGTGTATCGAATATTTTCAAAGCTAGCAGACGACACAAAGGATGTAAAAGTTAAAGAAGAGGCATTGACTGAGACATTCACCAATTTAATAGCAGATGATAACAAGAAGAAGGTCGACAGATGATTTTTAGCATATATAATAGACAAATCCACACTTTGCAAAAGTTGTTAACCTATACGGGGTGAATTCAAAGGTCAAAAGAATAAAAAAAATATTTGGGCATCCTGTTAAATTGAATTTGCTTTGAATATAATCTCCGTTTCTTCATTAATATTGTATGGGTAGCTCCATACTGGAGCAAAATACAAGACGGAAACGGACTTCCGATATTAAATGACAAAGGCATGAACCCCTAATTATAAACTACAATGGTTAATGACTTATGGTGATAAAGAACAGTGTTCAAACTCAAAAGTGAGAAAATTAATGGGTTTACCCCTAATATGGCTGACAAGGGACAACGGTTTTGCAAATGTAGATTGATCTATTACGTATAACAAAAAAAAAAAAAAAAAAAAAACCCAAAAACTTTGTCTATGCTATTCGAACACTTATTTCGTTTATTCTATTCAAAACAAGGCTTAGTAATTGGATTGTTTAGGACGTACATTTCAATAGTAAATGGCAAATATTTGGCGAATTTGTTTAAAAAAGGAAATGTATTTTTTTATAGTGTGAAATTTACGAGATCATGATACTTTTTCAATTTTATTACCGAGAGATTAGTTTTGTTTGATAGGAAGAGAGAAATCTTATGTTTGCTTGCCTTAATTAAACCTTACAATAAACACGCACTCCGGGCATATTCTAATAATTGCCCAGCACTATCAAAACGCGATTTGTCAAAATGAGATAAAACCACAAAAGAGTAATGATTATATATATATACGTCAACATTTTGTTCAATTAACTTTTCTTTTATGTGAAAATGCAAAAAATCGCTTTGTCACTATTTCTATTTATATTTACAAGTTTAAAAGGAAGCTGAATCAAAGTTCAGTTTGACAATTAAAAATTATGTTTTTTTAGCTCTTGGCAAGTTTTTATTGATTGTTTGACAATTTGTATCGATATTGGTTTTTATATTTACGTTTTTACATATTAAGTCCCAGTTTGAATCTCATATACACTTTTTATACTTATCTGTATATTGGACTCTTTTTGCTTTTTATCCAACATGCTTTTATCATAATGTACGTTGATTATGACTATTTACATAAAGGTTGGCGCATTTTTAGAAACTTAGATCTAGTTCCTTGATGTTTTGTACTCCATCTTAAAAAACCTTTCAAAAAATCAAATGTTAAGTTCAAATAGTTTATAATAGCAACCAAAATGATGACGATTACGATTCAACCGTCAATAGTTAAAATTAAATAGCATGTATGCACTGTTTTTCTATTCTAATTCTAGAATTGCTTTTTGTTGTTTTACTAGTACTTTGTTGATGAATTCAAAATAGAACCATTTTAACAAGAGCTTGCACTTTGGGTAGTTGTTTCAAACAGCATTGTGACGTAGGCCTGTCTATTTCATTGCGGCCATTCAGCCATGGCTCTTTGAAATCAACAAGATTTGGCTGCTTTTGAGCTAAGACTACGCAATCTGTGTATATTTCGCTTGAAACCAGCGTCATTTTTAACTTGTTTTGACTCACGAAATAGATAGTTACGTCCTACTGAAAGTCCAAAGCCTTGTTAAAATGGTTCTATGTAACTTAAAATTTTATTGCCCTGTCTGAATCATCAAACAGTTGAATACGATCTTTAAGTCTTTTTGGTACATACCTACGTTTCTTAGCCAATAACATCTTTTAAAGGTGAAATTACATTATCACGAGGTGATATATCGTATTTATAAGCCCCGTGCTTTATTTGAGAGAGAGAGAGAGAGAGAGAGAGAGAGAGAGAGAGAGAGAGAGAGAGAGAGAGAGATTTAAAAAGAAATGTGGTAAGAATATAACGTTATCTAGAATACATGTACTTACGTTCTGGTATGAAATACCTACAATATGAGATACGAAAGATATATGAGATAAGTATTCTTTATTTCCTCCAAATTATTGCATATTCAAACTATAAACTCGAGTGATAATTGAACTGAAACGAAACAAATTTATATATTACATATTTATGATGGATATTTATAAATTACGGCAGTCCATAGCGAAGAAACCTCTGTTTTTATACTGCAAATGCAACGATTAACATAATATGCTTCCATTTTGTATACTTGTTTGTATTGTTAATGTAATAAATGAATATCTAAATAACAAATATTCAATATGAATTTAGTGAGCAAATCCATACCCATTCTTTAGAAAGTAGTGTACGATGGGAAATGTTGAGTTACAGTATGTAAATTATCAGATCCTTCATATTATTGACCGTTACATGAACACATAAGTGTCAATTATATAAGACGTCGCGCACAATACCGGTGTTACTTAACGTTACGCTTATGACGTCAAACGACGCACAAACGCAACGTCGCATTTTAAAGAAATTCAACTTCTTATCTCCTTTATCTTCTTTGCGCTCTAATTGTACATATTAAAGCAAGTTATGAATTTATATAAACATTGTACAAGCAAGTTATGAATTTATATAAACATTGTACAAGCAAGTTATGAATTTATATAAACATTGTACAAGCAAGTTATGAATTTATATAAACATTGTACAAGCAAGTTATGAATTTATATAAACATTGTACAAGCAAGTTATGAATTTATATAAACATTGTACATTGTATGAAATATGATAGTAACAAATGTAAAAAAGTGTATATCTTCATTTCAACAACTCAATCATTGTTTATATAAAAAAGTTTTTTGCAGATTTGAATGTGATTTTCTAAGTACATTTCAAGCTACATGTGTATATGTATTACATGTAATATGATCAGCGAATTCAAAACATTAATCCACAATCGATATTGTACAGTTATCTTAATACATCTAAATGCACATATATTTTGATAATAGAATTATACAATCATGAATAATTACATTCTGGTCATATTCTATTTACCAGGTTTTACAATGTTTAAAGTACATGTATTTGATCATGTACACTTTATAAACAATATTTGTATAGACAATCACATTGCCAGTCATGGTGTGGTCATCCGCATATACAACAATTACCTGACCCTTGGGTACAAGTTCGGAAAAGGGCGCCTCTTCATCATCTTGTTCCACCTCGATTGTGTTACATGTATTTATCTCCTTGATCATTTCATGATGTTGAACTTGTCCAGTTCTTTAAACAATCGTATTCGTGATAAATCTCCGAACTGCATTTTTCACAAAAGCAGGACAGTTCTCGTGTGATAAAATGGGGCGATGAATTGTCAACGATGACTTGATGGACAGATCTGATGTTTTAAATTGGTTTGAAACTTAAATTGCATTCTCTTGGGATGAAATCAAGAAAACGGAAAAGCCGTCTCCGGCAAACAGATTTTGTCTGCGTCAAATTCGAAATATATAATTATGTATCCATTGTTTAAATATGTCTCAATATTTTTAAGATTGAAATACATGTACTTCTATCAAGTAAGTTGATAAAATACGTGTCTCTCTCTCTTCCCATTTTCTCTCTCCTTCTCTCTGTCTCCTTCTCTCTCAATGTCCTTGTAATATATTAAATCTCCAACATAATACGCACGAGTATGAACGTTCACACAATTGTTAACTGTATATAAGCAGACGGTTTCCGACATTTCCTGAGTCATTTCCTTCCATACTTGTAAAGGCACGGCGTCCTTGGACAGAACGGATTTGAAACAAAATGTAAAATGAACTGAACTTACATTCACTGAAGATATGCACATACAGATATGGAGTGACATTTATTACTGTTTTTTGCTAACGTTTTAAAATATAACAAACTTTGTAAATTTTTATATCCGAGATATCTCAAATCGTAAAGTTTGATTTTACTTTTTTACTTTTTACTTGGCGGGTATTTAATATACAAAATATAAAATGTGACAAATTAAAAATGAAAACTGAAACTGAAAATGTTGTATTTACTCACACCTAGTAAATTTAAAATGTCGAATTCAATTACTAAACTGTACAAATAGATTCTTTTTCTTTGTCTGACTGTCTCTCTCTATTCGTTTTGATTAAAATTTATTCCATCCATTCTTATTGGCGAACACAGCTATTCAACTCTATAGACACAAGATGAAAGGCGACTAATCAAGGTGTGCATAAATTGGTTATTTCTATTCATGCATAGTGCATAGATAAAGTCATTTACATGTATTTATTTATTCTTATATACAAATAAACTTAATTGTAACAGGTGGTTTGCTTGGATATTGACTGCACACTGCATGTGCAAATTAAAACGCTGATACACCTAGAATTATATATTACAGATAAATTAACATAATTTTGTTAAAAACTACATGTAAGTATTTATATATTTGAAATGGAATTTAAAATTGAAGCAATTTTCGCTTATATTTCTGCCTCATGTTTGCAAGTTATTTTTCTATAAATAATGTCAACATGCAAGAAATTTGCACACAATGGGCAGACATATGCCACCATAATTAGACCTAATATAAAGATGTTTGGTTGGGTGGGGGATGAAGTACAGGAAAGGGCTCGGCGAATAGGACCGAGGGGGAGGGAATTTAGTCCCATTCTTCTATAACTGTATATAGATCCGCCACTATACGTACTCTTTAAATCAGCTGGTTATTAAAGCCCCGGAACTCTACAAAGAAGAAGGAAATGTTATACATTTAAACAAGCTGGAAATTATCCAACACCAGAGTCAACGCGATCGACATTGTTTAACCTTTAGTTAACATTATGAGGGTAAGTCACAATTTCTTTCTTTCTCTTTCTCAGGAAAAAACAATATGACGAAAAATCGCGGAAACTTAACAATGGCGCGACGGATGGTAGTTTCGTTTTTACGGCAGCTTTAAAAATAACCTATGGTAAGGTTATATATAATTCCCTCGGTGTGCATTCTCAGTGCGCGTGACAGAGTTTGTTGTATTGATCGCTCAGTTGATTTCATGCGCACTTAGCTTCAGGTTGTAATAAAGTAACTATTGTCTCCATTACTCGGTGTCAAATGCTTCTCTCTATCCACCAGGTAAGGCTAGAATTTCTTTTTCTCATTTTTCTTACCAGAATAATGGTTATTCAACGCGGATTTCAGATCGCGGATGAAGATAAAAATAGCCACATCAATGTCTGTTTACCAGCTTCCCCAATCAGCTGATTAAAGTGGGTCATAGGTAGATGGAATGCATTGATCTATGAAATACATTACTTGTAATTTATTAGACAAATAGTATATATATACGGACATAACTTAACTTGGTTACCTGCGCTAAATGCATATCACAGATGATTTTTGAGAGATGGGAAAATGGTGAAAGAGAATCGGGGTGATTTCAAGATGGTCTCCAGGATCTACGAGAAACGTTGCTAGGTTTTTCATGCGTGGATCCAGAAATTTTTCTAAGGAGAGTGCGTGGTTTTGAGGAATAAATAAATTTGTTTGACGGGGGTAGGTGTGAATCCGAGGCCTTTTATATTTTGGTAATTTTACTATGTGAATTTTCATGTTTTAATTTTCCAATGAGTGGGGTCCCCTATAGGTTCGCTCATAATTATTGTGTAATAGTGAGTTTGCGTTTTAATATATTAGAGAATAATGTTGATGGGTTGGGCTATCTTGTGTTTACAAGGCAACTGGAATGGATATATTGAATAGGGTTCTATATTATGTGGCTTTGTTGTACAAACGCTTCAAGCGATGAAGTTGTCCGGTTTTTATATGAACCAAATACCCTAATCTACCGCAAAGGAAAAATTTCAAGTGACATTCCAAGCGCTTTGCACGTTCACAAATACTAGTATATAATATGGTAGGCTTCAAGAGATAAAGCAATGATGAACAATACCCATTGTATCAAAAGTCTACTCACCTTCCATTACAACCAATCAAGGATATTGACGTAAACTCCCCCCCCCCTCCCCCCACTTAAATAAGGGAAACAAAATGAATAATGCCTGCTAGGGGAAATGCATGATCCGTTTATGGTTAGAGGAAAAGTACCGGCGAAGTTTGTGGAAACATGGCGGAAAAACCCAAACCATGCAAAACATTTCATAAAACACCAATCAACCGTAATAAATACTAAATTTTACGATTTTGAGTATTAGTTAAAAACATTATGTAACAAAGTCTAAACATAAAGACTGAAGATACGGATTAAAAAAGAGGGGATGGCTTTAACCTCCCAAAGAAATGCACCTTGTCCAATTTATTTTCACAAATACGATAAATATATAACCTTGTATTTGACCGAGGTACAAAAGAAAGCCGTGACCATTTGACCTTGGATAAATAGAGACCGACAGATTGAAAGATATTTATCAATTTCTATTTTAAGGGGATTGACAAAAAGGACATGAAGCTCCATAGTAAAAATGTCGTGGTCAAAGCCCATTGTTAACTTAATGGTCTAAAAGGAACGCAGCCGTCGGGTAAGTTTAAACGTGCATTTTACGGAATGCAACATGTATAAATTAGCTTCGGTATGATATGCATGTATACAATTTCAAAATATACTTGTATTTGTAATACTTTTCAAAACATTTCATCGCCATTTCATTTACATTTTATCCCCCCCCCCATTCATATTTTTTTAAATATAGATACAAGGTCGTATGAATTTAAATCGAAAGCGTGTACTGTATAAATAAAATAAATATAAATAAATAAATAAAATAAATCAAAAGGTGATTTTTATTTACAATATCAGGAACAATTATGTTCTACGGGTGGATTGTGGTCTTGGCCGCCGCCATTGTAAGGATTCTGGTCTATGGAATCTCCTATACTTCCGGTGTAGTGTATGTCGTCATTCTTGAAAACTTCAAGACAGGGGCTGCGGAAACGTCATGGATTTCGTCATTAATTACCGCTATGACGTTTTTAGTCAGTAAGTATAACTGTAGACCCGGGAAGCGCGCGTGTCCAAAAAAGGTGAGAAGCAGACGACAATTCGTTTGCCAAAATGTTGTCGTTTACACTTTTCAGGTGCTTTGTTTTGCTTGATTGAAAAAGGTAAGTGCTCCACTCAGTTTACATGTCATAATATCTAAAAACTTAATTTTCTCTTCTCACCGTTTTTTCCAGTCCAAGTGGTTAAAGGTATTTGCAAAATGAAGATAAAGCAGTTCTGATGTTGACTGTTTGAGACCGGAAATTTGTAAGTAAAGTCGAACGGCTAGCTGTGTTTTCAAGCTGATAAGAACCTATTTCTGAAAACGTTTTTTGGAAAAAAAAGGATATGAATGTAAAACGGTAAAATGGTATGGATTGGTACACATGTACTCACATCCTTTGGTTAGAAGTATAATAGGGAGCACATTTATTTTCATCCGGTTACTTTTTATTTTGCATAAACTGTTAGAGTTTTGCCTTATTTTGTCGCTTATTACTGTGACTTTTTCTAGCTACTGCAACTATCAGTATCAAACACATGACAAGTATAAATCGGCCAAGCTTTACATTTGACTTCGACCTTGGACCTTTCATTTTCATAACTTAATATACTTAACCCATTTGATGACAGTCAAAACCTCCTGACCTTACGTCTTCATGACTTGGTTCATTTTTGCTTATTATATTAATAGTTCACTTTAGCCGAATAAAAACTTTGTACCTAAAACATTACTAATATAAGTATATTATACAATATACTAAGTCTTACATAAAATTTTAAGGTATGCAATACTTTAAAGGGCAATTCTTTATTATCCCTAACGGGTTTCACTTGATTAAAAATTCTAACGTCTGTAATTTTTCAAAAGTGAAACTAATTCGCGTTTGCATAATATGTTAATTTCATTTGACAAACTGCTTTAAAAACACCTGAAATTTATACAGATTTAAATTACCTTTCATGTTTAATTTATACCTCTTTAATCTTGCTCTCCTTGCATCATCTTCCTTCTTACTTTGAAGTTTATTTTTAAATTCATATGATTTTCCCCCTTTCAGCGCCCCTAGCGGGTGTTTTGGTTAACAGATTTGGATGGCGAATTGTGACCTTTGGCGGGGGGATATTGACATGTGCGGGACTTCTGCTGAGTATTGTATCTACCAACCTGGCCATGCTGTGCCTGTTTTATGGAATTGTCACAGGTAACTGTTAAAAGTTTAAGTATGCTTGTATATGTATATTTGTCCGTCTGTCTGTCTAGTTTGTACCTTGTTCCAATTAGAGTTACCACTTTGCTAATATCAAAAGTTTAAAGTTTAAAAAATGATTTATGCATCGTGACATAAATGTTCAAAACTCTTCTAATGGATTGACGTGTGTGCCTTTTATCGAATGCACTTTGATGCACACAGATTAAAAATAACCACCCCCTGTTTCTCTATAGGTGCGGGATGTGGAGTCGCTTATATGAGCGGTAGTCTTGCCGTACCAAAATATTTCCAGCATAAGAAGATTCAGAATCTTGCTGTTGGTATAGCATCGGCAGGAGGTGGAGTGGGCTCCTTTCTTTTTCCGCCGATCGTGCGATATCTGGACAATCAATATGGATGGAAAGGAATGTTTATGATTCTAGGCGGAATTGCGCTTCATATTTGTGCATTTGGTCTTCTATATAGACCGCTCCCAAATCGAGACGAAAACGAAAATCCAACAAAGAAGGCCAGACGACAGAGTTCTGTGCACGTGCCTGAACCAAACGACTGGACATTCCTTCGAAGCGCTGTATTCCACTTCGTGTCTGTGAACAATTTTCTGTTTTCATTTGGTGCGTCCATCATATACGGGCACCTTGCAGCCTATGCACAGTTTCATCTCCAGATCAACAAAAACGACGCAGCATTCCTGTACTCTGTTATTGGAATCTCCATCACCATTGCCAAAATCACTCAAGGCTTGGTCGCGGATTTCCACAGGGTTCACCCGATATTCAAAGCCATCAACCAGTATATTCTCTTTTACACTATCGGCGGCATAGCGACAGCGTTTTTATTGCTGGATGCTGGATATGCCGGATTGGTTATATATTGCATATTTTTTGGTACCAGTATGGGAGCCAATGGCGGATCCTTGATTCCTGCTATTCTGATGGAGATGTTTGGTCAGAATAAGCTCTCCCTTCCGTATGGGGTAGTTTTAGCAGAAATGGCTATCGGCCAAACTCTTGGAGCACCAGCTGCAGGTTTGAATTTTCTATTTATTAATTGATACTTAATTTATTCCATTTGAATTCAATACATAGGGTTCATTTGCGGATCCAGAAGGGGGGGGGGGGGGGGTCCGGGGGTTGGACACGCCCCCCCCCCCCACTCTTTCTCAGGGACATTTGAATTTTTTTAAAGGCAATTTTTTTACGCCTAAAATCTTAATACTATATTTATCTAACATAAATGCTTAAGAAATCGCTTATTTAAAAGATTTTTGTACAACAGACCGCAATTAATTTCTTACATGTGTATAAACAAAACCCTATCAATATTTATTTAAGTAAAGTACTCTTTTTTAGCATCTTTGAGTAAGCACAGGAAAATTAAAAAATGACATAAAGCAGTATTGCTAAATATACAGATTTTTATTATTATCCACTGGTGTTTTTAGCTTACCTGAGCTGAAAGCTCAAGTGAGCTTTTCTGATCACTTTTTGTCCGGCGACCGTCGGTCTGTCTGTCTGTCTGTCTGTCCGCAAACTTTTTATATTTTTGACTTCTTCTCCAGAACCACTGCGCAGATTTCAACCAAAGTTGGCACACAGTATCCCTAGGTGAAGGGGATTCAAGTTTGTTAAAGTGAAGGGCCACGCCCTCTTTCAAGGGGAGATAATTAAAAAATCATTGAAAATTTGTTGGTATTTTCAAAAATCTTCTCAAAAACCATTTGGCCAGAAAAGCTGAAACTTGTGTGAAAGCATCCTCAGGTAGTGGAGATTCAAGTTTGTTCAATTCATGATCCCCAGGGGTAGGGTGGGGCAACAATAGGGGATCAAATTTTTACATAGGAATATATAGAGTAAATCTTTAAAAATCTTCTTCTCTGAAACTGATCAGCCAGAAAAGCTGTAACTTGTGTGGAAGCATCCTCAGATAGTTTAGATTCAAGTTTCTCTAAATCATGATCCCCAGTGGTAGGGTTGGGCCACAATGGGGGGTCGGATTTTTACATAGGAATATATAGAGAAAAATCTTCTTCTCAGAAACCGATCAGGCAGAAAAGCTTTAATTTGTGTGGAAGTGTTAGATTAAAATTTGTCAAAATCATAATCTTCAGGACTAGGGTTGGGCCACATGGGGGGGGGGGGGGGGCATTTTTCAAAGGAAAACATTTATATGCAAGCATTTTGAATTGTTGTTTTCTTTAAAATTTTTTAGACTCTGGCCCTTGGACAATTCTTTGGCCTCACAAGGGGTTCAAAGTTTGATGTACGTTTATAATCCATATACAAACAGTTGTTTAAGTTTGATCATTTTCTCGAGAACTGCAATGCTCAATATGTAATATGACTGTAAAATCATCCTTTTACAAAAGGGGTCAATGATAAACATATTAAGAATATGCAGGGGAATTTTTTATATACAGGATATATTATACGACATTGTTAAGATATTTTGTATATGACTCCATAAACCTTTTTTTTTTTATGTGTATCATCGCTCAGGTGAGCGATGTGGCCCATGGGCCTCTTGTCTTCTTTATGTCTTATGAAAATCGGTTGTAGTTCATACAGTTTTGAACTGACAAGCCAGAAATCTACGCGATCCCGTATGAGTACACAGATTCGTTTTACTTTTTAAAACTCCTTACAAATGTGTTGTCAAGCTAATTAAATGTTAGCTATAATTTAAGAAGCTATTAAGCCTATAATAGATAGGTTTTACTTCTTACGATGTTTACTTTGTATTTTTGTGTTGCTTTGCATGGATTATTTCTTGATCGATCAAACCTAAAGCATGAACTTCACGGACTGACCCCACAGCCAGACCTCCAAGTAGTTGTAGATACATGTACTATAGTAACCTTCACATACATGTTTTGGGAAAAATTACCTTGTCCCTCTGTGTAACGTTCTGGTCGACAATTTTGATAATTTACGTATTTTTGATAAATCTTTATGGACGATTTATTAAATGATTCAGAGGCAGATGTTAATATAGACTATAAAATGCTTTCTTTGTTTTTTTTATACGGGCTATTAAGGTGCATGGCAGCTTTAAAGAAAACAATTTCGACAACGCTAGTTTTCTCCGTACCCGCATAAAACACCCTAAAAAAGCATTTTATTGTTTAAATGTTTCCAAGAATCGAAATTGTTACAAAAATACCGTGAAAAGATTTTACATGTAAACCATAATTAAAATGTACAATTTTTCAAAACTTTCCTGAATATGATCTTGCATCTGTGCTAGTTCCGGATGATGAAGGCACCCATTTAAGAGACCGCATCAAGTTCCCAGGGACGGCAATTGCTTGTACATGTATTACACATGTACATGTACCATCTGTGTATCAGATAAATTTTCCCTACTTGTTGTAATATCCGATCATTTAGACCTTATTTAACTGGTAAATTTATAGAATATCAAAATTGAATAAATGGTTTTAGAATTATTGAAACTTCAAAGAGATAAAAAAAACTTCTATTGAAGAACTGAACTTATTTATTTAACAACGACTGATAAACAAGTTCTACAACTTATATTAATATCTTTCGTTGGCACGGATGTTAGCGCGAGGGGGTCATTAATGTGGGAAGAAGCCGGAGTACCCGGAGAGAACCCACGTGTCCAAGCGGGCGACCGCCATACCCTATCACATACAACCACTGTCGATCACGGGGATCGAACTCGGGTCGCATCGGCGAGAAGCGAGTGCATTGTCCACTGTGCTACTTGAACACATGATAGCTTCTCAGAATTTATCTGAATATGTTTTTGTTTCTTGGGTGACCTTTTCTATAAAGCACAGACGCGCGTTATCTTTGCTGAAGACTTGTTAATTAAGGCATTATGCAAATCATTATGACCAAAACTAAAACGCTCAACAATGGGTAACTAAAGATTGGCAGGACCTGCCTTAATGTATGTGCACTCTGACGTTGAAATAGATATTGACGAGATAAATGTTAGACAAGTTGAATTTTACTCAAGGAAAATGGTCAAAAAGTCTTTGTTTTTTGGTTTTTTTTTTTATGACGAATCAAAGGTTAAGATAATATGGGACACCTCCATACTATGTCGAACTTCCTGTCGAAATAAACAATAATAAATTAAGTTTAATCTTATAAATGTTTTCTTTCACAAATTCGTTACCTTACAGCGTAGCGCAATGGGTTAGAGCCTTAACTAAACGAATGTAATCCCACTGGGGCTTTTATAATTTTTACCTTTCCAAACATTTTTAAAATATATTTTTTTTGTAATATATTGTACAGTATGAAATTTGAATATTCTAATCCGGTGAAAGTATTTTGCTTATAATTTTCTTTTATCCACATTAATATCGACAGGTGTTCCATACCACCTTTACTAGCACTGCCGGGTTTCCACACATAAAAAAATAAGCTTTTTAAAAAATAACTTGTCCCCGTAATGTCGATCGTTTTGCAAACTCTGGTTCAAAATGAATCATGTTTCAAAACAGCCTACATACATTGAGTGTGAATAGAGTTAAAAATAACCTTGAATAGAGTACCAGCCTCCGAAGTGATGATTTTATTTTTGATTTTGTTAACAGGATGGATGTATGAGAAATCAAAGAACTACCATTATCCTTTTATCATGGCTTCGGTGTCTATGCTACTGAGTGCCCTCATAATGATCTACCCCCGACGATATCTGATGAGGCCTCATAATGAAAACAGTTCCATCGTTATAGACATTGAGGTACCAGAAGGGGTAAACGAAAAATTCTTGGAAAAGATCGAGGCGACAGAAGCTACAAGTTTTATTGATGAAAGAAACATCAATGTTGTTGAGGATTGTTCAATTCCAGATCGCTGTGATTCAAGTGTATCAAATATTTTACAAGCAGACGACACAAAGGATTTAGTTCAAGAAGAGACATTGACTGAGAACACAAATTTACTCTCAGACAAGGAGGTTAATTGGATTTCGAAAAGACAGTAGACGGACGATTTAATTTTCCGCTTATATGATAGACCAACCCACACAAAAGGTTCTTCCTTTTGCGGCTCAACCAAAGCTCAAAAGGGAAAAAACCCCTAGCATACATCATCTTTATGCTAATAAATATTTTGGGGTCCTGTAATAAAATTACTTTGATTCAATATATGGATAGCCCCATACAGGGGCAATAAAAAAACAGGAAGGAAACGGTTTTTTTTAAATGTCAAATAAGAAAATTACAAACCTCTATTTATAAACTACAACCGCTAAAGTGAGCAGTGTATTGATTTTCTCCCTAATATGACGAACAAGAGACATAATTTTTCAAAGTGTGTATTGGTCTATTGTATAAAAAAGAAACAATTAGTCTACGTTATTCAAACGTTTATTTTGTTTATGTTGTTAAAACCAAACTTGATTTTAGCAATTGGTACATGTACGTCGAAGTATCTTTCTATGGGATATGATAAATATTTGGCGAACTAGTTTTAAACATGAAATTAACTTTGATGCAGTGTGAAATTTACGAGATCATCGTACATCTTTCAATTTACCGAGAAATTAGTTTTGTTTAATAGGGAGAGATAACTCTTATTTTTTGCTTGCCTTAATTGAAACTTGCAATGAACACGCACTATGTCCATATTCTTCTAGCTGATTTACAGAATCAAAACATCATATGTCAAAATGGGATTGAAAATCGCTAAACAGTAATGACATTATAAATAAAACAATGTTGAACACTTCTTTTACCTGAAAATGCAAACACTTGTCTAGTCACTATATTTATATACATGTATACAAGTACAAGATTAAAAGGAAGCTGAATCAAAGTGTTTTAGTTTTACAATAAAAATTCTGTTTCTTTTTAGTTCTTGTGACAAGTTTTTACTTGATTGTTTGACAATGTATATAGATGTTATTTTTTTTTAAATATTTTTATCAATTGTTTATAATCTATTATAATCGAAACACATTAAGTGTTAATTTGAATCTCATATACACAAAATACTTTTTATATAAATGGAAATTTTAATCTTTTTGCTATTTATCCAACATGCTGTAATCATATTACATGTTGGTAATGACTATAAACATGCAAGTTGGTGCATTTTTAAAAACTAAGATTTGGTAATCTCAATTTATTTGTCATAAATTTTTTTAAACAATCAAATGTAAAGTTCAAAGATTTTTAATAGCAAGAAATATGATGATTAAGATTAGTTAGCAGTCAGTTCTTCAACTAAAATATCATATATGCATTGTTTTCCTATTGTAGTATAGCTCTTTGTTGATGAATTCAAAATATGTAACTTGCCCTATTTTTCGCGTGTATGTTTAAATCAAACGGTTGAATATGATCTCTTAGTCTTTTTGGTGCATACCTACGTTTTTTACTCAATTACATCTTTTAAAGATGAACTTACATTATCACTAGGTGATAGATCGTATTTATAAGCTTCTTGCTTTATTTTATGATATGTTGTTAATCGTTTGAGAGAGAGAGAGAGAGAGAGAGAGAGAGAGAGAGAGAGAGAGAAAGAGTATATTTCAAAATAATCTTTTGTTGGCTTATAGAATGAAAAAAAATAAACATTTACAATAAAACTCTTGTATTTTATTGTTCATTAATATTTCTCAAATGTTGTAAAAATGATTATTTTATATCTGATATTTGTAGTCTTAATGCATGCGGCTGAATCAAGGATAGACATCTTTTAAGCCAGACTTGAAATTAAACTGTCTGTACAAAACACGAAAGAGGTCATCTGATAAAGTCAAAGGAAGGAATACTTACCAAACAAAGCATCATGTTATGAGCAAAATCAAGTCTCTTAGAAGGGGGTTATATCCTTGATATAAATAGGGAAGGTTTATGTAAATGCAAACAATAAAGAAAAGGAGTACTGGGCACGAGGAATAATATACGCCATACATCTACAACAACGAGTGAAGCAGGAGAATATAGACCATTGTATTGTAAGGTTGCTAACAACGTACATTTCGAAATAACAATACACCATTTATGTGTGCATTTCAAACCACGAGTTTTATCCAAATCACTTAAGACACACTATACTTACAAAGAGATATATCTTATGTACAAGTCTTTCTTGCTTTGAAGACGAACAAGGTAAATGAAAGAGATGTCAATTTCATCGTTTTTCCCTTGGTTTGTGGTCCTTGCGTCTTTTATTGTTCGAGTCATTGTTTATGGTATTACGTACACCTCAGGAATTGTCTACGTCATCATTCTAAAGAACTTCAAAACTGGTAAAGCGGAAACGTCATGGATTTCTTCTATTATTACCACTGTCATGTTTGCCGCAGGTAAAGCTTTATGACATCATAAAAATCAATAATGTATATTTGTTGTATAATACTGTTATTATTTCAATAACTACGTTCAGATAAGTTTGTCCAGATATAATTTTCGACTGGATCTCGATCTGATCCGAATATCACGACACGCGTCCCCGATTTGGGCCGTTGATGTACGTGCATATACGTTCGTATATTCATCACGAACCGATGTGCTCTGTTGTGATAGGGTATGATAATGATGGCGATTATTTTCACGGTCAAGATGAAATATGATTACGATCTGAGCTACGATTCCACCCAACGATATATCTATTTAGCCCGACTGACCATATTGACACAGCGCAACTGAACGCAGCGCAGCATGGTGTTTGCCTCCCCAAAGATTGATCCAGATTAACACGATTAAGGGGACACGGTGCAACTTGCTGCGCTTAGTATAACGATGCAGTGCTATTTGATACGATGGTAACGACTAATTACGATTGAAATTTAAACGTGTTGTTCTTTATAAAAATTCGACAGTCAAAAAATGATATACGATTAACACGATTGCCACAACATACCTGAAGATCTGGTGAGATTTGATGCGATTACTATGATAAATCTACGTTTAAGACCGCGATTTCAAACGCGCTACGAATCGTGATAGTGAAAACGTAGCATTAATCAACTATCCATATTATCTCTTTTCAATAAATCATCATCCTCTTAAAACTGTTGTGCATAACATGGAATGGAATTTTTGTTACGATTGCATTTAACGCTTGAAACCATGATCAAGAGAAGAGCTAATCAACACATAAATTGATGACAAAGAAACAATGACATAATATGAATTATACAGACCCTCCTAGGAGAGATGCATAAATGATCTATAAACATAATGACGTAATATTGTAATCTTAATGCAGGTCCGCCTAGCGGGCGACTGGTGAAGGCGCTGGGGTGGAGGGTGGTTGCAGTTTGTGGCGGGATTATTGCAGGAACTGGACTCCTTCTGACGTCATTAACTTCTAACCTTCTCTTTTTAATTTCATCCTACGGATTTGTCACAGGTAACGTATGAATGTAATGTCAATTTAAATTTAAGACAACATCATAATTAGATTTTATAAATTAAGTAGTTAAAATTTAATAAGTCATTCACGGAGTAAATGACCTTTATACTATATATAGTAATTTGAAAATCAATTCTTCATATCCTTTTGATCGTAAATTATGAACTTCCAATCCAAATTAGATAGCCAGATAAATTGATGCGTAAAGAAAAAACTTAAAACTATTTTGGTCCCCAAAATTATACCTTATTAAGACATCAATGTTTTCGAAAAGAGTTGGAAACTAACACATTATTCCATTTTCCAGGGTTTGGATGTGGTATGGCTTACATGGTAGCTTGCGTGGCAGTTCCTGCTTACTTTCGAGGACATCGGCGACAGAGGATGGCGGTAGCAATGGCATCTTGTGGTTCTGGAGTGGGGACATTCATCTTTTCTCCCATAGTTCAATATGTTTACGTCACATACGGGTGGCAAAATCTTTTTATAGTTCTAGCCGGAGTTGGTGTACAGTGCAGCAGTGTAGGTCTTCTATTTCGATCATTGTCCACTACACCAACGACAGACTCTGAAAAAACTGCAGAAAAAATCGCAAACTGGGGATTCCTTAAAAATGTTGGCTTTCATGTCTGTCATCTTGGTTTCTTCTTGACGGCCTTTGGAGACTCAATTGTTTATGGTCATCTCGGAGAGTATGCAGAAACTTTGGGATTTACCACGGACAAGGGAGCTTACCTTTATTCAGTTATAGGAATATCAGTTATGATTTTAAAAATATTGCAAGGCGTTGTTTTAGATAGTAGAGGTTCCATGTTATTGCCAATAAAACTAGCGATATTTTTCTTCTTCTTGGGAGGCGTGGCTACAACCATTTTGTTTGTTTCTAATAAATACGTTTTGTTAATGATCTTTGCCACTATTTTTGGTGCAAATACTGCTGCATCTGGTGGCGCAGTTGTGGTTGGAATATTGGAGACATATTATGGTTATGAACATTTAGAATTAACGTACGGGGTGAATCTTGCTGTCATTGGCATTGGTAATCTACTTGGCTCTCCAATAGCAGGTAAAAGAAAATCTGTATAAAATATATACATTTATGATCGAGACAGGTATTTAAGAAAATGCTCTGATCTATGTAATAATAATAATTATAGTTTTGTATTTAAACTAGATTAAAACAAGATTGGTAATTTTTTGCCAGTTTACGGGAATGTTTTATTGATATAACTATGATGATTTTTGTTTTCTTATAGGATTGCTGTTCGAGGCTTACGAAACCTACACCCCTGTTTTGATCCTTTTTTGCGTCACTAAAGTTTTGAGTAGCCTTTGTTTTTGGTTAGTCTACAAATTCTCTTCACAAACACAAAAAACTCATATCACTGAAGTCAAATTGTCAAAGAATCAAGCTTTCTTGGAAGATGAAACTGTGTTGACGCTTACTTCTGGAGAGAAAGTTCCTCTTCTGGTTGAAAAACCTCCTCCTAGATATTCTAATGTAATTGATGAAAATATTGATACTGTATTTAAGGGGGCAGAGAGTACGGAACATGAGTGTATTTGCCGAGTTTCTGGATAACGCGACTGTGGAAAATACCGACATCTACCTGTGGAAAATCAAAGTGGGAATGTATATGGATAATAAAAGACTTAAAAAAAGGCTGGAAGTAGTTCTTAGTTAAGAGACGGAATACAAAAATATCGGATAAAGACAGCAAGTTCGAGGTGATAAGGCTTTTTGATATCTTCATAGCACCGGACATGGATAAACCGGTTATGTTACGCACATCAAAGCTTTACACAAAGCCCTTTAGCTGTAATCATATGACAGTCAAAGATAAAAATAAAATTTAGTCATTTTTTATCACTTGCTTTAAAATGAAAACTCTGTCATTTTTATGAATTCAATACAGAAAAAATAGGAAGAACCATCACCTACAGCTTTAGAACCACGCAATTGTTATATATACTTAATGTATGGTAGATTTGTCAATCAGGTATATTGCTAAGGATGCTTAACTTCCTCGGTTACTTAACAGTTTAAAAAAAACACCGTGTGCATATTCTTTTTCTCTTGCCATTTCTGCGTTGATTTAGTAGACACAGATCACAATTGTTTTCTTTCAGACTTGCAATTTTCTCACTAAAAGTGAAATTATACTGGTTTTTGATTGAGGGTGTGAAGGAGTAGAGAATAATTGATAAGAAAAATAAACAACTCAAGTAATTTCACCTTATTTCGGTTTATGTGAAGCTCTGTGATTATCATTTTGGGGGTTCACAACAATTATCCCAAATACATGCACAAAGCGCCCCCCCCAAAAAAAAATAATCAATAAGTGTCACAAAAGTTACCTCACTTATTTTAAAATTTAAAAAACCCGCATTTATAGGGCGTATATTTCTCTTAATGCTTATAAAAACTGACACTAGTATAATCGCCAAAATACAGGGTATATGCATACGTTTATTGTCTTAGTTGCTCATTGTTATTTTGGATAATGTTTAATTGTTTTTCATCATTACTTATGTGAATTGAAGTTTTGTCATTTAAATAAATTCATCACCATATTCAAGTATATGAAGGTATTTATGAAATTCTCTGCTGCGAAAGCAATAAATGATATGCAAAATTAATTTAAATCGTACATTTAATCCGCTTTGAAAAAATTAAAAAAAAACAAAACAAAACAAAACCCAAAAACCAAAATAACAAACCCAACAGTAACTATTTAAATGAATTATGATTTATATTATAATATTTTGCGTAAAATAGAGACACTTGTATTATTGCAACACAATCAAAAATGTGTAACGTTTCTGAAATCGAATAGTGTTGAAATAAAAGAACATATCAACTTTACATATATGTACAAGCATGGACCTTAAATATCAAGTACTAATGACACAATATTTTTTCTGCTTTAAATTGCCACTTTACGAATAAACTTTCTTTATATTAAACACATGTGCAGTAACAAAATGTATCCTTGATCTTATTTATTGATTTAATGCATAATTTCAGACAAATCAGTCAAAACAATAAAAAACATTTTAAAGACATTTCGAAGGTGGGTCTCTCCTTGACCTTTGACACGTTTATCATTTCTCCACCTTTTTGCAGCTCGCTTGAGCTGATCTCTATCCGACTTTCAATGTCGTCATGTTGACGCTCTAAATAAACAGAATAGTTTGCACCCAATAATAAACATGTTTTTTTTCACTATCAACACTGTAATTGTTGACAACTGGGCCGTCACCACTTATTATTTCTTTTGAGGCGTTTCGTTTGCCAAGGACCACGGTTATCAATACAGGTGTATAGGAGACATACGACTCAAAAATCATACCTGTAATACAAAAAAAAAAAATCAAACCTGTAATACAAATAATCAGTCCTGTCACACAATAAATAAAACCTGAAAAACAAAAATCAAACTTGCAAAACATAAACTATGACTGAAAATCGAAACTATAAAACAAAAAATCAAACCTGTATAACACAAGTTACGACTCAAATATGCAAACCTTTAAAACAAAAATTCAGTCCTGTAAAACAAAAATAACGACTCAACAAATCAAACCTGTACGAAAAAGTAACGATTAATAAATCCAACCTGTAAAACAAAAATCATCAATCTTCGAAATCAAGCAAATCGTTTCACGTTTGAAAACCATGTACACATAATAGATATGATATACAGGTTATAAAACATAATAGTCGTCAATAAAAGATTACTCTACTTGCAAACAGGTCTGCAGAGTATTTTGGGTTTTTTTTTCTGCAAGAATATTCAGTAAAAGAAAGAAATTTTATTTGCTTTTCACTGCTGTTCAACCAGATTTGATTTTTGTCTTTACATCCAACACTTAATTAATATATAGGTAAATAATCTACATTTCATTTAAGTAAAAGTGACATGTATTTCATTAGTCTTACCTGCGATAGGAGCGCCAAATAGTTTTCCGATCCAGAGGAAAGCAAGATTCACTCGTATGGTTAGTTCTAAATTTTCATCCCCGTAATATGCCTGTAGAATCCAAATTACAATAGACCCCCTACAGCAGCGTTATTAGCTCCAAAAAGAGCAGAATAGACAAGCAGCATACCATATGCGTCTGTTAGAAACAGAAAAGATGTGGCTAATCCACCTAACAGATAAAAGAGAATTGCAAGCTTGATCGGAAAAGAAAGGGAAACTTTTGTATCTAAGGCAATACCTTGTAATATTTTTAAAATAAATGCTGAAAATCCAGCAATTGAATAAAGATACGCCCCATTGGAAGAGGGATACCCCAACGTTTGTGAATACTCCCCGAGATGGCCATAAATGATAGAGTCTCCGAACGCTGTAAGCAAGAATCCTGTATGAGTTACGTAAAATCCAGGTGTTTCTCATAAAGGTCCCAGTTCGTAACGTTTTCTTTCTGTTTGTGAATGTTGTGTTTGAAACTGGTCGAAAGAAGAGCCCAAGAGAAAAAAACTGGAGTGCAACTCCTGCCAGGACTATAAAAAAATCTCTCCATCCGTAAGAAGCGTCAATAATTTGTATGATGGGCGAAAACAAGAACGTCCCAAATCCCGTTCAACACGATGCTAGTGCAACAACGAACTTTTGCCGAGAAAATGTAGCAAAAATAAGTTGGAACTATTACACAGACTGCCATATATACCATTCCACATCTGAATCCTTCAAAAGAGGCATATGTTTAGATTTTATTGATGTTAACGGTTGGATCTGAGTTCTCTTCTCTGTCCCGGATGTCTAACATGTTAAATACACCACCCCCTAAACCTGCATTATTTTAAGTGTACATGCAGCGTACTAATATTTCTGTTATATGTACGTTTGAATTGATATTTAGTTTTTTATGAACAGACATGCTGTGCACAAAAACCTTTTAATTAATTTTACTTGTAACAAAGCCATATGATAACATAAAAATCGAAATGGAAGTAGAGAGGGAACTCAGAATCAGTCCTGTTCCTGCGATGAGCCCAGAGACAAATGTAGTGACTCTCTCCAACCAAACTTTGAGATCAAGAAGCTCGCTGGAGGTCCTAGTAATATTAAAAAGGATTAAATCAGTATCGTTTTAATCCATTTTTCGAACATTCGTTCGCTATTTACAATATTTAGAATTTACTTGCTAAGAAACTCCTTTAAAAATATACAAGAAGGATAATTTCTTTTTTAATCGTTTTGTTTTGATGCTAATTTAATCAAATACACACTCCAAAATACAAAATCAATTTTTATTTCAATTTTTTCTACCTGTTGTAAACACAACTGTGGTGATAATTGAAGATATCCAGGATAATTCTGCTTTGCCAGTTTGGAAGTTCTTGAGAATGATGACGTAAACAATTCCTGAGGTGTACGTAATTCCGTAAACAATGACACGAACAGAAAAAGCCGCCATAACCACAAACCAACGATGGTGTATATAACCAGTCATCTTAAAGAGACTCTAAAAACAGTAAATACATAAAAATAATATTTGATATATGAACTCTCTTTTTACCTTCAAAGAGTGATAGAATCACTGAAATCCAGTGCAAATGACACTCAAAAATGATGAATACAGTAAAACGAAAAATTATTTAAACAGTCTGACAACGATGGTTTGTTCTTTGTTTAAAAAACTTCAAGAAGAATGATCTCATTGTGGGTTTTTTCCAGGTGACTCCTGACGATATATATATATATATATATATATATATATATATATATATATATATATATATATATATTATATATATATATATACAGTTCTGCGTATTGTTCAAACTACCACGGTGTTTTCATACCAACTTATTGTTTTGAATTACTTTTATAAACTTTAAAATTTTTACGTTTTGAAAAAGGTTACACACTTAAGCTGTTCTCCACTTAAATGAAAGTTCAACCAGGCAAAAGGCAAACCAATTAAAAAGATGAATTTATTCATAGTATCATGTTCAGTTAAGAAAGGCAAAGTGCAGGAAATGAGTTGCTTAAGATTTGAAAGTCAAGTAAACATTTAAGTTCAAGTTCACTAACAATTCAAAATGATGTACTTAAAGCTTAAACTGCTTATTTATAATCTGAAAACTTCGTTGATGTTCGACGTAATTGTCATAGTATTATCGTTAGGTGGTAACTAGTAACTTACTGCAGTTTAAATGATCGTAATCTGTACTTCAAAAGAGTTGTGGAGGTCATTGTTCTTTAGAACCTTTTTATCTTTAAGGAGGCTAGGTGATCACAAAATTATCCATCAGATCTACTTTGAATTTTTAGATATTATTAATGAAGCTATAAACTATCATTCTGCAAAGAAAAATTACATAAATTTTAACTTTTAAATCAAACTATTTTCCTATATCTTTATACAGAGCTCTTCTTTAGAAGACGTTTAATACAGTCTAAAAATGGCCATGACTATACAGCCCTCTTAGAACTTATGCATCGCCAATATGTTTTGTAACTATGACAAATACTGAATGGCACTAAATGAAAAACAGTTCAGATGTCTTTCAGTCTTTTCGATATAAATATTTGATTTATTAAAGGATATATTAAAAATTCATTTTTATATATCATTTAAGCATTTATTTGTCTCAAAACCTCGTGATACAAAATGACTTAACATTTTATTAATTGGTAGGAAAGAACAATAAAAGAATCTTCATGGAAAATATAGAAATGACCGACTCAAGCAACTTTCCTTTGGGGTCGTGATTTCGATTTTCAACAAGATTCGATTTGGAATAATTTTGACATAATGTGTGTAATAATTTATTCTACCATGCTCTCTATTACAAATTACACTATAAGATATTACTACCACAAAATATTATTGCATTTTAGCAAGATTCAATTTGGATTGTTGCAAACTAGGAAAGGGTTTACTGTTTTCAGGATGTAAAATCGATCAACGTGGTAAATTATTTCTATAGATAAATGAATGGATAAAAACATAATAAATATATTTTTCTTGTTTTTTTTATTACAATAAAGTTATACTGAACAAACAAACAAAAGGAAATTTCATGAATAAAATGTAACGAAAAACTTTTGAAATGGTAATATGAATACGCATAAGCAATTAACGAAGTATTGCTAACAACATAATTCGTTACAATGTATCAAATCGCTTGGCCGATCACCAAACAATCTTTTTTATGTTAACAAATACTCTTGTATTTTATAAAATGAAATGATTCAATTATTGTTTTTTACGACATTAAACACTCACTACGTCATAACATCATTTCTAATATACAGGTTAACACTGGTTAATGTGTATTGACGTTCAAAAAAGGTTATATTAGTTAAAATAATTAATCTATAACTATATTACTTGATATTTTTTGCCTACCTGTGAACTCCAAAACATGGATGATATAATACATGATGGCATACTTTAATGCTAATTTGCACACTAATACGTAAGATATTTAAGTAATATAGTACATGATGGTTTTTTTACGATTTCAGAATCTTCAAATTGACATAGAAAAGAAAAACACAATGAACAAAATGGACTTAAAAAAGTAAAATGATAGTATTAACAAACTTTCGTACAAACTGAACGAAATATACTGGTAAGTTGACCATAAAAGCTGAAAAAGGATTGATTTCGTGAGTAGAACAAACGCATAAAAACAGAACATAAAAAGATGCAATACAAAGTAACGCACAGTGGAAAAGGATATGGTTAATTTGTTGCTTTTATATATATCAGGCCCATATCAAGTCATTTAAAACTTGGAATATTTTTTTTAAGGGAAAAGTATAATTGCTAGATGAATCTTGAAGGTGTGCTGATTAATGATTTATCTATATTTAAATTGCAATGGGTCTATAAAAATGCTTACATATAGTTAATTGTGTAGCGTTTCGTTGATTTCATTGATACATTCTAGATATTCTCAAAGTGAAAAAATGACTTAATCAGTGTATAAAAACTAATAATTCGATCGTATGTATTTACCTCTGTAGTTTCATATTAAGAATAAAAAATCTGAAAAAACTAAACAAGGTACATCATTTGAAAATCGAAAATGAATTCTAGGAGAACGGCAAGATAAGTATAAAGTAATATTCGCGGATCGTTAGCAGGTGCTTGGTTAGGTTAGTCGTCTGCTTCTAGATGGAATGGCAGGAGAAGCCTGCAAACGATCCTGTGGATCATTGAACGCTTTGTTAGTGTACAAAACATCAGTATTTTCACTCTCATCCACGTAACAGTTTGCTTCGACCATTGGTCGCGAGTCCGGCGGTGGTGGTACTAGAAATAAATTATGGTAAAATCAAAACAAAAAGTAATCCAAATCAATAAATCTAAGAAGAATTAGTTTATTAAATTGAGAAAGGAAGCTTATGATCATTAGATCATTTAGCTGGGAAACTTGACAGCTAGACATTAGACTTTTGAAAAACAACATAAATAAGAAATGCTGACATAGGATAAATAAACGAGAAAAGTGTACTATGTATTATTGTCGCAACAGTTAATTCAAAACAGCATTACCATTTTTCCCTCGTCGATATCGTACAAATGCAAGAGTCCCCAAGACAATGAGGAAGGCGATGACGATTGCAAGGACCGCAATCACTGCTATGGCCACTGAAGACATGCCCAATTCTTCAGACGACTGACGATAGGCAAACACTGCTGGCTGTCCTTCATTACAGGGGAACTGTTGAACTGCCATCTGTAGAATGCTGTTTAAAGCTGGCATGTTCTGATCATACATTATCTTATTCATGGCCGTTACCGAGGTTGTCACCGAGATCGATGTCTGGGACGAAGACACGCGAGTGTTTTCAAACTTAAGTCCTTCAATTTCATCCGTTGTCATCAGATATGTCTGTATATAATCTTCGTCTATCATACAGCCTCTTTTGTTTACCATCAGTGGAACAACAACTCTGTAATTATCGACGGAGAAAGTTCTTTCTAGGTTCTCGAAAATTCTATCGAAATTAGACACGTTATACTGTGTTGTGATAACACTAAGATATGGATAAGTCTGTATCTCATTCTCACTGAGCTTTAGATTCCATTCCTCGGCTTTTGTATCCTGTTGTCTTTCCTCCACGAGAGCTGCAGGACACCCGCTTATTAAAACACTTCCAATATTTTGAGTAAAATCTGCCGCACCGTCAATATAAACCTTAACAGCTGCCAGATACATGTCTGGGAATTTGAGCTCCATACTTGTTGTGGAACCTGAGGTAGGATTTCTAATGAAATTCTTGAATTGTTGAAAGTTTGAGCTATTCCGATCTATATATTCAACTTTAAATCCGGTAGCCTGATAGGACTTCTTGGTCCTGATAGTTATGCTTCTTATCATGACATCAACAGAAAACGATACAAAATATTTGCCATCTACTGATGTCATAACACTTAGTCTTTCATTTCCAGGGAAAATGATTTCAGAACAGCCTGAAAAAAGGAAAAAATAGAGAAACATATTATTTTTGTCCTTTAATCTGATAATGAGTTTAAAATGTATAAAATTTTAAGCTTGTATCTTGGGCATTTGCCAATTATGTTTCCATCTGCACGTTGTATTACGTACACGTTGTATTGTGTTCAATTATCTATCATCAATTCTTAAAGTGGTTACCCATTGAGGTATGTGCTGGAGACGTACGAACTTCAAAATGACTATTGATTTACTGATATCCGATTTTTCAATGTGAGGTCAAGTTGCACGGTTTAATTTTTTTCCATGGAACAAAATTTACAATTTTCTAAACAGTCGAAAATCCAAAGTTATTCCCGAGAGGAAAATTTTCTGAAATATCATCTATCTATCCATGACATTTTTGAGATTTTTTTAGGACGTGCAGCACATGCACATACATGTACCTGAAATTCGCTTATGAGGCACAGGTGTCTTCTCTTCTATGGTCACCATGGAGTTTTTGTTTGAGAGTAAATGTGTAGCTGGTTTCCCCCAATATGATTCCCTTTCAATGGCAGACACAACTTCCACAAAGACAGTGTCACGCCGTCTGACAAAAGATCCTAGGGGGTAGTTTTTACTAAGCAGCGAGAATTGTATAGGGTAAATATCATATTCTGAAAAATAAAAAAATGACGTTGTTTGCTTCATACAACTGTATGTCTTATATTGGCATTAAACCATAATTTCATACCTTGTGCTGTATGGTACGAATATACAAAACAGAGAAGTTTTTTTTTTGTTTGTTTTGTTTTGTTTTGTTTTTTTTTTTTAGAAATTTTGACGAATTTACCATTATATTCTCTAGGGTTGGTAGGGAAAATAATCATTCTGAAAAAGTGATGACTGATTTGTATCCAAAAATAAAAATGAACCAGAAAAGCCGAGTTGGGTTTATCTTATATGTTTTGATATGTTCATGCAATTAACCTCATTCTAAACACAGATTATTCACGTTAAGGGGAGTTATTTAAATGGTATTATAAATTTAATCGACGACAACAAACAGCATCCAGCAGAAATTAAGCTTTAAAATGTATTGTGCCGCCTCAAGTGAAATCGTAAATTTTTGGATGTTAAACAAATCACAAACAGCAATTTAGACAATAATCGAATGCTTTTAGATTTTATCTACCCCTACCCCCCCCCCCCCCCAAAAAAAAAAAAAACAAACCAAAAAAAACCCCATAAAACAAAAAAAACAGCATTTCTATGAACAAACCCGGAATATGATACAAAAATATGACAGGCATTTGCTTTGACTGTATTTGCTTTGGATCTTACCTGCTGGTTTTACTTCCTTGTTATTCATTGTAAACATCATTTCATTTCCAACACAGCTAAGTCCTGTTTTTCGATATCGTAAAATCCTTCCACTCTGACTTGTTGTTCGTACTTGAATCCCTTTTATTGGCTCTGTTCCTGACGTACTCTTGAAATGCATTAGAAATGGCTTAAGTATGGTCTTCATTCAAATAATATTGTGCTAGATTTGAACATACCATAACCCATGCACAGACCTGTCGAGGAATCTCATATATGCATTTAATTAAGTTTTATTCTGGAGAAAAAACAAACTATTGTAAAGACGATCACCTCTCAGCCTGAAATCTTTCAAAAAGGACTATGAAACATAATTTTGGCGAAAAACTTTAGGATCATAATAGAGTGCATGACCTGATATTGAAAAGGTGCAAGACTCTGATAGGAAATGATTTTCCCATATTTGTTAACTTTCAACACAGGTTTATGTGTATGTTTTCATTGATAAACTAAAACAAGATGGCTAGTATAAATGTTTAATTTAAAACAACCTTTCATCCCCCACCCCCAGGGGCCAGACAGAAAATTTCCCCATTTAAATGGAACAAATAAACGACAAAATAAAAACCATTGATATCTCACAGTCCTACTCCCTTCACACGTTCCAGCTTTTCTGTATCCAGCCACTGTTGCTGCATCACCATCTGACATTTATACCAAAATCATTTTACATGTACTGCTTATAAGTGATTTTGGCTAGCCAATTACTGTGGTTTCTTTAATATTCAAGGGTATCAATTTTCGTGGATAAAGTGAAAATCACAGTTTCAAGGATACGTAAATTCGTGGCCGATGATCCATTCAATACAAAATGTTAGTAGAAATTGCACTTCAATGAACAGTTAATTTCGTGGATCACTTAACAACTAAATTCAAGTAAATTGGTATTCAACGAATATTGGTGAAACCACAGTATTACTTTACTATTAACAAGTCTATTTGTTTATTTAAAAAGTTCAAAAACTCTTTTGGCTGTTTTGTTTTAAATAATAAAAATACTTGTATACTCTTTTAATCATACAACTTCCTAATTACATTATTAATAAATATGAAGAAGCAAGAGAAGACACCTCCATTATGAACAAGCAAGTGTTACCCCCCCCTCCCCCCAGTCATAACAAACATGCCTAACATGAAGGTGACATAAAATATAATTAAAGATGACACCCGTATGGTTTTATTTCTAAATAAGCATTGATAAGTATTTTATTCAAGTATATAAGAATACATGAACCGGATTGAATAACAGGCACAATGCCTGTTTATGTTCTCTCCTAATTGTTACTATGGTACTATCAGTATACATTTATTTAAACATTATATACATTAACACTATATAACCATTTTGACCACATCCTGCAGTAAGAACACCTACCATATACACTGTATTACTGTTTTGGCCCCGCCCTAGATTCAAAATCCCTATCTATGGGGACTTAAAATTTACAATTTTGGTAGAGGACTTTATTTATTTAGTTAATATGCAGACGATTTTTATGCATCCATTTTGCCCCCCCCCCCCCCCACCCAAAGAGTCAAAACCCATACCCCGGAGGGACATGAAATTTACAATTGGTCTACAAAATTATGAATTCAGTTTCTTTTTACAGATGTGTGGGACTAGAGAAGAATATTTTTAAACATTTTATGCATTGACACTATATGGCCATATTGGACCGCCCTAGGGCCCGAATCCCTAACCCATAACCAATAACCCATAACCCAGGGGCCATGTTGTCATAATTTAGGTAGAAGAGTTTGTGGACATCATAACCATGCATTCAGCTTTTCCCCCACATGTGTAGGAGTAAAGAAGAAGATTTTCTAAGATTTAATAAATTTTCACTATATGGCCATATTGGCCCCACCCTAGGGCCTGAACCCTTGAATCAGGGGTCATGAATTTCATAATTTTGATAAGAGCTTCTTGGACATCATAACCATGCATTCAATTTTTTCCTCACGTATGTGTGAGTAGAAAAGAAGATTTTTGAAAATTTGTTTTTTTCCTCTTATCATAGAGGTAACAATTGACCTTGACGCACAACGCACAACGCATGACGCTCGACAACGGACAAAGACCAATTGCAATAGGTCATCTGACTCAGAGTAAAATATAATTTCTATATTGCTGTTGAGTAAGATGTGTTGTATACAAAGCGCATGTCTAGTGAATTAAAATAAAGGTATGAAGGAGTGTTGTCTTTATTATTGATAAACTAAAATAATTAACACAAGTAGCCCAGTGTATACCATGAATGTATGGTTGATTTGAAATATAGATTAGTTGATTCATTTTTGTAACGTTTAAATAATGTAAGAGTGGATTCATGTGCCTAATCGCTTACCCGAGTGACAGTTTTAAGTGATTTCTTATATTCCTTTTTAAATTATAATGCACTTAGTCTAAAAACAACAAAGATTTCAAACTTTGATATACGTGTATATGAAATCTTTTCATAAAAGTATTATGGATGCATTATTAAAAAAAGACACCGATGTTTTGTAAAGTATTAATACATATTATGTTGATCTTTGCATCAATCGTGGGACTAATTATTGGCTTGGAATCACGCCTTTAACAAATTAATGTTTTATATTTTATAAATAATAATATACAAATCAAATAAGGGAAAATTGTCGGGTGTTATACATGTAAGTCCATAATGTGTAATATAAATTACGGGAGTGTGAAGAGTCTTGTTTTAATTATATCTCGCACGTGTCATATTAATGTTCTGTTTTGTTGAAGATCAAACCCTTTTGTACAATAAAATTAAAAAAATAGAAATGCAATAGAAAGAAATTTCATCCGCCTTGCTGTTTTCATCACTCGTATGCAGATTGTTGTCTACAGAAAGTAAGACGACAATGACATTTTCATAAGTGTTAGAGATCGTCATTGCGATGTAAACAAAGCGGTAATATAATTCAGTAAAAATATTAGCAACGCTATATATATCTAGTGTTTTTCAGAAGGATGGACAGACAGTGGGACACCTAAAAATAACAGATCGTAAAACGTCACTTGAGCTTACAGACCTTTTAATCTAAAACACACACTGAAAATCATTTATTATCTACCATGTACTTCCACTCAAAATTTAAAAAAATATATAATCTGGAGACTTATTCTGATTTAAAAAAAAAAATTAAATATGACACTTTTGGGGCTTCAAATAATCTTCGTAAGATTTAACTTCAAATTAATCATCCCAAGGGCAGGTCAATATCTTACAAATATACAGATAAATGTCGATAGTTTTAGTAGATAGACAGTACTTTAAATTTGAGCTTTTACTTAATCTAAATAAACTGTGGTACATGTAGCTCTTTATTGCAACCCTTAGAAAAATAAATAATGAGACATTTAAACAAAATGTTCTTTGTTATTTGAATAAGTTATAATTAAAAGAATCGGCTTCACATTCTATCAATTCATGTTTACAGTTACTCTGCGCTTAATCCGTTCAATTAAAAAAAAATAATTTTGGCTTTCTTAATTTTGACAAAAATCTTTTCAGGATGATGCATTCTTCACTTTTTCAAATGGTTTGTCATATAAAATATAATTTGTCTGTGTCATCAAGTTCAGATGTGCAGTGGACAATTATGAGAAGAGAAATTTTTAGCTGATATGGAGCAATATTGTTCTTGGAATATAATGAGACTTGTCAATATTCTTACCATAAAGTGAACCCGCTGAAGTTCACCTATGTCCTTTTCAGAAGAGGCATCATGATTCCAATTATACGAGTAACTGCAGTAGTGTCTCATTTGAAATTTTACTGTTCCCTCATCGCCTTCTAGATTAACTTGTACACTGTAGTACTTGCTAAAGCTGGTGCACCGTAGCTGCAAGCTTATCAAGTATGGTTTATCTAAAAAACAATTTAGAGATTTATTTTGTGTATTTTTCACCTATCATTTTGTTGGAAAAAAAATAGACAGGCATAAAGACTTGAGTTGAATTTTATCATGTTAGTTGAATTTTATCATGTTACTTATAACTTGGATCTAATAGGTTATGTTTTACATAGTTTCAAATCAAATGTCAAAATAGTGTTTTTATTTATGACATGAAAGTTCGAACAAAAGCGGATATTTATAGAAAAACGTAATTGAAATCTGATAACTAAAATTCGATTTTATTCTGCGAGTTAAAACAATTTAGAAATCCAAAGTTTACAGTTATCTCTCGTTAATAACATAAATTTGAGGATAGACGACTTTCGTTTTAAATAACTATTCAAGCATGGCCTAATATCTGTTTTACAATATATCTACAAAAGAAGTGTCGATTCCTAAAAGATTGAGAATTTATTGAAAAAAGCGTGAACTGCCCCAAGTTATGTTATACGAGTATATCAAAAGAGTAGAAATTTAAATTTATATATAATATCTAAAGGAACGTTACGTTATGTTAGAAATAACGTTGATCTTTGCCAAATTTAAATTAAGCGTTAAGCTGATAAATACGTTTTTCACGAGCGCCGTATTTTATCGTAGGCAACTCATTTTATATCATTTTATATAAACTTATTCAAAAGGCGTTGCAATCAGAATTAAATTATCAGAAATAAGATGTATCTCCTACAAGTCATCCATCGAATGTAATGGTCTTAGATTATTACATTTCTTACCCATTTCGGACTTTAGGAATATAGACATTCCTGTCAAATCCCCTGGGGAAGAATATCTATAAAATGTTGAGGAAGATATAAATGTCAGGGTTGCGTAAACAAAATGAGTAAAAAGAAAATATTTAAACTGAAAGGAACCGTTTTGTTTTTCTTTGATTCTGTGTTCAATTGCTAACAACTACTAACTCCCTTATAATTTAAAATGAATAAGAAAAAATAGTTTTAAGTGAAAAAAACCCTGAGTATCAGTAGTCCGATTCCAAGGTAGATGAAATAAAATGGTTTATCGACCAGTAAGAGGTCAATGCAAATAAACGTATTGCTTTAAGACTACATGTACTATAATAATTTATACCCACAGATCGGAAGAACAAACTTTTCTGATTTTATAATGATCATTTCTACATATATATAGTTTAGGACTGAATAGATAAGACTTCAATGCTATATATTCAATTATATATATATATATATATATATATATATATATATATATATATATATATATATATATATATATATATTATATCTCATACGTGTGGTGTATACTACCCGTGTGATAAACCTTTGCTTTATCAAACGGGTGATGCTTTATCAAATACTTCCGGTCCGAACTATTTTTGACACAGCCCCTCGCTTCAACGCTTAAGTGACCTATTTTCGAATACTTTCTAGTATTTTCCATATAACTATATCTACTACCAAAAATTGATTTAAAATGGATTTTGTCGAAGATTTAAATTACAAATATTAAGGAAAACACATAACTGTGAAGTTTATAAAACTGCAAATCACGTTAGCTATCAAGGAGTTCATTCTGACGACGCAATGCAAACAGAATGTTTTGGTTGTGTTTCTATACAAGAACTTACCGAAATAATGTCTCCAAAGACTTTTATTTCACCAGCAGTAAGCATCCTAATTCAATATTTTCAACTTCGAATCATTTGGCTGGTGTTCGTATTATAAAACATCAACAACTGTTCCTCGTTCGAGTCAATTCAAACTAACGAGCATTCGCAACTTTGTTTATGTCAACACAGTTGATTATTCAAGTCTTCTGATCAGTATTTCCATTTAATTAAGTGATTAAGCTCTAAGAAAAATTATTTACAGATAAACAATTATTTCAAGGTTTATTTCAGTGAAACTTTACATTAAAACAGTTATATTTATCTCCGAAATGACGTACTAAATTGTATATCGCAAGGTCACAATAACTGCATAACACAACGTTGCATCATCATTTAATCTTTGAAAAAAATCAATTCGGGTCATATTAGGGGCTGTCTCAAAAGCTTCATGATATTAATCAAATTGTATGAGATAAATAGAACATCTATAATTGTGTGATTTTATATTTGCTTTATATTTTGATTTGCCAACTCGTTGAAATGGTTATATTCGCTCGGCAAGCCTCGCGAATATATACACCATTCCAACTCGTTGGATAAAGCAAATATAAAATCACACAATATAGATATCCTCTATATATATATATATATATATATATATATATATATATATATATATATATATATCTGTGCTTTAAAAATATTTGAACATTCATCAGTATAATATTATCATATTAAAATGATTTCATATTGACCTACTTTCGGCCATCTTTTAAATTAAACGCATCTTGTAGCTTGTTACTCTGAGCTTTTTTTACGTCATCAATGAACGCTCTTCCGAGAAATAAATTTTCACCCTAAAATAAATATGATGTAAAAGATTAAATATGTATATAATAACTTAATATAATAATAATAAAAAATGAGCAATATATGTTTTCATCTCTTATTCCTGTACTAAGATGATTTGTTTTGAATCAAAACATTTAGTAGACTACTTAAAGAAAAAGCGAATCCAGTGGTGTATTCAACTTTAAATCTAATTTTAGTATTGAATTATCATATTTTGAAAATATTTTTTCAAGTTCAAATTCAGATTTATCTTTCAGTATTGAATTATGATCTTGCATATATCGTGTCAATTTCAAATTCAGATTTGTTAGAAATCAATTGTTTTGGTTAAAAACTGTAGTGATGTATGTATTTGCCATATTCTAAGCAGTATATTAGCAACATTTCCATCCATAAGACTTTAAAACATATTGTAATGTCCAATCGGACCACCATATTGTGTTCTATAGATTAAGAATGTATAATTATATTTATGAGATAATGGTCAACCACAGCTGAACAAACCTGCACAGTGACAAGTTTGAAGACCTGACCATACTCAAGCGGGGTTCCTACAGTGGTAGTGTCATCATCATTGGACTTGATTTGAAAAAGTCCACCGTAATCCGAAAATGTAGTAACTAAAAGGCAAGATGTAAAACATTACAAATAATGAAATTTGCATAACTTGGATTTCATTGCAGCACTTGCACATACAATACGAACTAATGACTCAAGTTATTACTTTACAAAGCTAGGTTAACCACTCTTGTATAGACTACTTTAGATTACAATTTAACATCCATTTTTTCAATCATTTTTTTGTTATGATAAATTAAAAATCTTCCATTGTAGATATTTGTGCTCGTTTTAGTTTTGATTGTAAAAAAAGATAATTAAGATTGTTTCGTTTGATATTTTAACATTTTTTCACAATTTGTTTCCTTTCATATACAGTATAAATGAAAATGTGAATTAAAGGAATATTTTATGCTTTTTGACTTGAGTTTGATATGCAAAGGAACAAAATAAACAAAGTTAATGGGTTTCAAAAAGTAATCTGGTTAACTACAGGATAAAGCTCTGCCATTCAGTCAAGCAAAAGGTGACTGAAAGGTAACAGAAAGAAGACTGAATGACGGAGATATTCAGTCACCTTTCCAGACATTTCAGTCACCTTTCCAGACATTTCAGTCACATTTTAGTTGAATGATTGGCACATTTTCATTTTGTGATTTTCTGGCAATTCTGCTTTTTGGTTACCTGGTACCAAAGGTTTTGTAACAATTCCTTGCAGGATACCAGTGGAGTCAGACAGCGACAAGTATTTTTTGGAATATTCGTTCTTCAGACTAATAAAATCTCCAAATCTGAAATAATGCAAAAGAAATCTGTACGTAGACTTTATATTACAATCTCTTTTATCAGACGACCTTCTGTTTTATAACGCATGTAAAGTTCATTTAACAGGAAGTTACTGAATGAGTTATTATATAAATATTATATAAATCGCAATCGCTGATATTTGTGGTCAACCGTCAAGGATTTTATTCCGATAGAAAAAACCCCCAAAACTTAGAGTCATCACAAAAGAAGCTTACTTGATTCCATCGACTGGCACATTATCAGTTTGACGTTTGCGTCGTGAGCCGAGAGAAGCTTCATCAGGCGGACTACACAAGGATGGAGATGATGTCTGTTTACAGTACGCGTATATTGCTGATCTTAAGCAATGTCGCCTCTCAAACAAACCTGCAAAATAACACATATAGTTTCCTTTGTGAGATAAGTTGATATCTTTATATGATATGTCACAAAAGAGAGGCCTAGTATTAAAACAAAAGCTACATTGATGCAACAAATAACAAATAATTATTGCTCAATTATATGTTTCATAGCTGTAGATACATAAAGTTCTAAACCAAGAGGCTGATGAATACATTCCACATAACCTTCTACTTTCCAACATGAACGGTGAGCGAACGAACAAATGCTGAACAAACGGTGAGCGAATGCAGAGCGAACGGTGAGTGAACGGTGTTTGAACCCTGAATCATGGTGATAGGTGATGAACGGTAAACGCTAAGCGCACACAGAACGCAAACGAAGCGCAAACGCGAGCGCATGGTGAACGGTGAAAGGAAATTGAAGGTTTTGTTCGGAACAACTCGGAGGTTATCCTCCGACTGTATGTCAACAAGAAAACAGATTGAAATTGTTATCATTGTTTTGTTACGAACTTTTGCAAAAACATTTGCTTTCAATTCAATGCATTGAAATTTGGTCAAGCATTGAAAAAAATATTTTTTATGTTGAAATAAAGTGTAAACTAGTCTATACTAATTTCATCGATGATTAATAATCATAAAATGAAGATACAAGTATAAAACTTAATGTAGGGACATGCTATCATAGTTTGAATAAAAACAATAGCATCGGGGAATTTTTTTTTGTAGAATATATACATAAAAGTAAACCAAGTGCATGGAATCTCACGCTTTTCCATTTTACTGTTATGTAAAAAGATGTTTCGAAGTATATATTTTTTTCATTAAGTCTTGTCTTTTAACGTTTTCGTTTACATTCTTTTTGTTGTCAAGATAAAACAATATGCTCACATGTTTTTCAGTGTCACGCAAACGAAGAGTAAAACCCCAGTCACATTTCCAAAACTGACCAATGGCCGACAGTTTTTGAAGCAAAAAATGGGATTCTTCGGGCGAGAGTCGGTATTCCATCAGCCGTTGTCTTGGCCGATATCCACATCTTATTTGTAGTCCAACCAAGTTTATGTCCGTTTGGCCAAGTTTTATTTTTTTTGTGTCGTCGATCGATTTCTTCAGTTGAAACAGTCGTCGAGCAACCCTTGATCATCGTCCGAACATTGGCAGACGGTTTGTAATGTTTGTCGTCGGTCGGTCGACATCTAGCTGGGCATTTAGGTTTTTCTTAAATGTTGGTCGACAGACACCGATTGATGACCGAAAATCGAGGGTTGACTGGTCTGTAGTCCGATTTTGATAAATCGGCTGACGGACGACCAATCGTATATGGATTACGTTAAACATCTACCGTCTATCGCTCGATAAGCGGCGGCCAGGCGGACGACGCCATGCTGCAAACTTTTTCTGTACGTCAATTAATTGAAGCAATACCCACGCTTTTTACAAGTGAATACTCGGCAATTTCGGATTTGTTTATGTAATTGATCGACCGTAAAACTCAAACCGTGGCTCAACGTACGATGATCGAACGACTATGCACCGACTAATAAATATTCAAACTTTTGAAGATATCGATGTACATAGGAATTTATGTGACTGCTTCTCGTCGTCCGATACCAGTGTCGGGCGATCATATTTCTTCAGCCGACGATACGAGAAAAATATGTTCGCCCGATCAACGGCTTAAATGTTATCTAGGCATAATCCAACAAATACAGGTCAATTCTGTCCTGCATTTTATCAAACTTACTCTAGTATGTGTCTTATTTAATTTAAAATTAGGGAATAAATTCATTAACGTATAAATATAAGAACTTGAAATCTGTCAAGAAATTAAGGGGGGAAATATCCTCAACTGTGTGGTGGAAATATTAAATCGTACGCGGTGGATTTAAAATTGCGTTGATATCAACTTATACATGCGTATGTAATTTAATTTGTTTATTGCATGTTATACGTATATATTTTTTCTCTGACTACAAATTAAGGATTTAATATTTTTCGTATGATTTTAATAATATCTCTTCATTTTTACACACAATTTCACGTGACGGGCTGATCTTTCGGTGATCGGCCTTGCTGTTTGGTAATGAAAACAAATGGCGAAAATAGTTACCTGTAGTTCATGAATTATTTTCGGCCCATTATTTTAGATACTTGAAATATATTAATGTATACTGTTATGTCTGTTTATTTTATTAATGCCACAGCGAAGTTTGATCTTACATGTAAATGTCAGATAGATTGAACAAAAAAAGGTGACGAAGTTTCATAAATAAATAAAAGAATTTTAACTTATTGATTCATAATGAATTTATTTACTTACTGTCGATAATCCTCAGACTGATGCTATTTTAAACATAGAGGATATCTATATTGTGTTGTTTTATATTTGCTTTATCCAACGAGTTGAAATGGTGTATATATTCGCGAGGCTTGCCGAGCGAATATAACCATTTCAACGAGTTGGATAAAGCAAATATAAAATCACACAATTATAGATGTTCTATTTATCTCATACAATTTCATTTATATTATGAAGCTTTTGAGACAGCCCCTAATATGACCCGAATTGATTTTTTTCAAAGATTAAACGATGATGCAACGTTGTGTTATGCGGTTATTGTGACCTTGCGCAATACAATTTAGTACGTCATTTCGGAGATAAATATAACTGTTTTAATGTAAAGTTTCACTGAAATAAACCTTGAAATCATTTTTTATCTCTAAATAATTTTTCTTAGAGCTTAATCACTTAATTAAATGGAAATATTGAATAATCAAGTTTGTTGACATACACAAAGTTGCGAATGCTCGTTAGTTTGAATTGACTCGAACGAGGAACAGTTGTTGATGTTTTATAAAACGAACATTAGCCTAATGATTTGAAGTTGAAAATATTGAATAAGGATGCTTACTGCTGGTGGGAGACATTATTTCGGTAAGTTCTTGACGTATAGAAACACAACCAAAGTGTTCTGTTTTCATTGCGTCGTCAGAATGAACTCCTTGATAGCTAACGTGATTTGCAGTTTAATAAACTTCACATGTATGTGTTTTCCTTAATATTTGTAATTAAAATCTTCGAAAAAAATCCATTTAAATTCAATTTTTGGTAAGATATAGTTATATGGAAAATACTAGAAAGTCTTCGAAAATAGGTCACTGAAGCGTTGAAGCGAGGGGCTGTGTCAAAAATAGTTCGGACCGGAAGTATTTGATAAAAGCATCACCCGTTTGATAAAGCAAAGGTTTATTACATGGGTAGTATACACCACACGTATGAGATAAAAAACGATCTTAACATTGTATTAAATGAATTTCCTGTCATTTTTAAGAACACATGCTAATTTTTGTTTTCATGATTTTCAAGATAATCTTGGCAATAGAGATGAATTAAACCTGAACGGTGAGCTAACGCTGAACGATGGCTGAGCGCATACTGAACGCACTGTGAGCGCACGATGAACGCTTTGTGAACGGTGAGCGCGAACGGAGCGAAGCGGAGAGCGCAAAACTGTGAACGATGAACGCACAGTGAGTGAACGGTGAACGCACGGTGAGCGCATGCTAAATGCACGCTGAGCACACGCTGGGCGAACAAAAAATGGGAAAGTAGAACGTTTCAGGTACTGTAGTTAAAACATCTTATAATAATACAAGCGACATAAATCAGTTTAGTAAAAATAAAAAGATTAAAGTTATGTTATTAACATTAAAGGGAGATGGTGACGATTTTTTTCCAAAATTATTTTCCCGTGTTTAATGTTTACAATGCTCTAGGAAGACTTTTCTAATTGTCAACCAAAATTTGAGTGTCAGTCGTCATGTTATAAGCGAGAAACATAGCTTAGTTAATTTAAACAATATTTATTTAGTAATTGGCATCATACATATTGCAGCAAAGTGCATAACAGATCGAGAAACAAGTCCAAAGCTTATGTTAATCTCTCTGTAAGCGAGAAACAGAGCTTACAATTATGTGTCATGTAAACAAAGCTTGGGTTATGTATTTGTTTACGTTTTGAATTTTGAAGTGGAAATTCCAGTTTTAGACCTAAAATGAATATGAATAACTCTAGAAAAGAAAGAGAAATCAGCTTGAAAAAGAACTTTTAAATTAACCGGTATATTGAACCAATGTGAACAACAACAGGGCACGAGCCTTGTTTACATGACAAAGAATTGTGAGCTCTGTAGCTTGCTAAGAACTCTATAACTGATACTCAAATTTTGGTTGATCATAAGAAATGCATTTCTAAAGCATTGAAAATAATAAGAATAAAAAAAATATTTTTGTTACCAAAATCGTGACCATGTCCCTTTAATATCATCAGTAAAATGCAAAAGCCTCGATTCATACCGTATGTAATGTCTTTAAAATACCCAGGCTTCAATAAGTTGTCTATTGACGTCATCTTGTACTGAATAGGAACCGGCTTCTCATCTGCAGATCTCGCCCATTCTCGTAAACTCTCGGTACTTCCGGACGAGAAGTCTCCAGATGGGGGGTTTCCACCGATGTAGTATTCATATTGTTCTTTGTTTGTATTTTGTACGCGATTAAATGCTTCCTCTTTTGAATTAACCCCAACACTGAAACCACCGCCCCCGGAAGCGCCAAACCCACTGAAGGACGCCTGCGCTGCTACCTAGGGTAATATCATTGAAAGTAATTGTTCATGAAATTGTAATATTAAATGTAATTACAGTATATCTCATATTTATATACCGGTATGTAAAGGAATAATTATTATTATGAAAAAAATATGTTTTAAACTATCGTCGCATGAATAAATTTCTATTTATACAGTAGCCCGCATTGGATGCATAATTAGGTGTTTATCACGTCAAAGAAATAATAGATGGAGGCGATCACGACATTATACTATTTAGTTTGCGTTTCTTTCATCTTCAGTTGGTTGTAAATTACAAAAAAGATGGAAATCTAAATGAACATAATTTAGGTTAAATTATATAATCACCTTTGCGCCTATTCCTTCAGATTCTAATTTGGATAAGTCTGATTTTGAGAAGGTCAGTTGTTGCACTGCCTTCGCACCCATAACAACTTCCGTCGTATAATGGGTTCCAAATTCCCGGATGAGGTTGATATACATTTCCTGAAGCGCACCGGAGTCACAATTTTCCATGGGCAATAACATTACTGCCTTTTCAAAGTAATCATTAACCTAAGAAGAAAACAAAAGTGGAGATGAAAATAGTCTTCATTTATTTGTTCATGTATAAACAAAATAACTTAAAATTGAAGTAAAATGATCAAATTATACTAGCAGAATTAACCTTCGACGATTTTGATGTTTCCGACATTCTCGCCCTGTATACGACTGCACGACTCACAACACTCAGTGTAGTTGATTCCCCTTTTTGAATTTCACGCGTATTCTTCTGATATGATGCGCTTGCGCTAAAGCTAGCACTGACTCCCCAGCCGCCTCCCTGTGCATTGACCTTTATTGCAAATTATAGAAAATCTTATTCAAATCTCAAAAGTACATATTACGTTTTCTTCATACAATCAACAAATAATCTAAAGGAAAGCTGAGTATATAATCTTTAATCGCTCTCATCAAAAGACTTGTGATCAACTGATTCAAACTAAATGAAACAATTTTATTTGGTCGTAAATCGTGAGTAGATCATAGACAATTAGAAAAAAAATAAGCGATGATAAGGAAGGAAACGGTTTTGCCTACATATGTAATGTAATTTTACATTATCACAATTTATGCCTCTTAGTATATATACGTGAATTTCATTTCATTTTGCAACTCTTTGAGTAGGCGTTAAAGGTTGACAATTATATAGAAAGTGACATTAAATAACATTAGAATGAACTTAGGTGTATAGCTTATTTATAGTAAGCATCTTTATTGAGAGTGCGTTTAAGTATGTTAGGTATTAGTTAATTAATCACATGTACATGATGATGTGTAATGTCTCTATCTACCATTTGTCATTGGCATTCAGAAATAAGAAAAATATAATTAATGGTACACTGTAGTTATCTGATAATGTGCACTGTATTAACAAAAACTGATAATTTGTTATGCAAATTCATCTACATGTTCTACAGTTAAGCAAGTTCAACGCTGACAGAACACCCCTCCTTATAAACGAGCTAGTGTATTTAAATCAAAGGACTATATATGGCTTGAGCCTAAAATGGCCCCCTTAAATGAACATCGTCATTTTACTGTAATTCTTGGTTTTCTTTATACAGATATACATTTTAAGTTTTTTTTAAACTTTCGTTTTGATTTAAGATCCTACAATTTAAAAATATGATATCATAAAGTTTACCTTTTCCCGCCATTTTCGCATTTTTAGAATAAACGGCTCGTTTTGGAGCATTTTTTCTTGAAGAAAACATTGAGCGATTGCTTGAACAAACAAAATTTTCACCAAAGATATCTATCCAGTACTTATAAGTGACAAAAAATTCGTTCTCGTTCATAGCGTCGCTCTATATTTCCCATTCAAAAACGATAAGAAAAATGTCAAAAAATGACTGATTTTGATTGAATTCTAAAAATATCGTCACTTCTGACGTCATATACTGCACGTGAGTGCAAATAAATCAAATAAATAGGTCAAAAATATATTTTATATCCACTCTTCTAAAAGATAACACAACAATTTAACAATTTCATGTACATATATGTGCCTGAAACACTTTAAAATAGCGAATTATGGAGGTCAAATTTGACTAATATCATATATAGTTCTTATTAATCTTTTATATTTTTTTCAAAGATACTAATTGTAAGCTCTCATTCAAAGGTGGGGGGGGGGGGGGGGGTTCCATAAGCAATTGTGATATATATATATAAAAAATTGACAATCTTTTACTTCATTGTTCGTGTCATTGTTTTTTTTTAGTGCTTTCTTATATATATTTAACACTGTTATATTTTATATAGATACTTGTGAAGTAAAGTGTAAAGTAGAACAGGAACCTTACCGATGCATCCACACTAAGCATGCTCTTGTAGTCTGACTCAGACTGAACCGTGTGAAGGGAGGATCCAAATTTAGCACTGTAAAAGTTGTAAAAATTCATTAAGTACTTCGTATGTTTAAAGGACCATGCGTCTGGAAAAAAAAATTAAAGATTTATTATAGATCTATCCATCCATCAATCCATCGATCCATCCATCCATCCATCCATCCATCGGTCTGTACCTAGATTCAGAAATCACGTCCACGTTGTCTGGGATTCTATAAGTACCGTCCGCTGTGAACTTGTGAGTGTAGGGCAGCTCCATTATTGGGAGACGGAATCCTTGATCAACAACGCCGTCATCACTGAGGGGATTCCCCTTGAACAAGTCGTAGCCACGCCCTATATATCCCAGGTTGTAACGGGAGGTGGTGGCAATGAACGGTGTCTTGGCTTCGTGGTACGCTCTTGAGGCTAAACACGGCAAAAACATGTTTATTTTAGTACATTTATACATGTACATGTTTCTTGTTTTATTTGTGGTTGTGGTCATTTTGTAATAAAGAAATGAAGATGTTATGCGAGTTGGTTATATCCATTTAGGTATGGTTATAAAGATGCGAAATTATTTCATATACATGTTCTTGCAATTTTATACCTTTGGCTTCTCTTTGATCCGCCTCCCGAGCCTCTGCTGCCGCAAGTTTCTCGGGAAGTCTCGCGTGATAACTAGCATTCATCATTGTCGTGGAAAGCTGTAGTTGTTGGAAACGAAATCCGCTTACCAGCTCATCCAAAGTAACTATGAATTGATTCAAAAGAAATTACTATAATTATTACATATATACCGTTGTCATATCTTTAATTTAAAATATGAATAATATATTCTATACAAAACCTAGGATGGAGATAACTTTTGAACTATTTGCAGATGCATGCAACGATTACTGGAAATAGTTGTGAATCTCCTGTCGTTTAGTGTGGAGTATATATTTATTGTGCATTCTGATCGTTACGTTCAGGAGGCTGGCTGGTCAACAAAATTAAACTTTAGATTTACATTAAAATTTCAAAAATGATTTGTCAAACTATAAAGTATTACTTAGAAAAAAAAAACAACATTTCATGAAATTTGAATGTTTTCCGAACTCTTCTTCAGAAGGAGATTTATTTAGTCGAAAAATGACCATCAATCCAGCCTTCTTAAATTCAAAGAGCAATTATAGATCGAACTTGTTTGCCAGACAAAGGACTTTGTTAAAAGAAATTTTGTTGTCAACTGCATGTACTCTATGCAATAAAACGTTGAAAGACAAACGGGAATTTCTGTATACAGAACATGCACCATACAGGTATATAGAGTTAACCAATTTGTAAATTATATTGTAAATCAAATTGATTTTCACATAGAAACCGACAAGACAGAAATACACATAATCAATTTATTACCAGATGAAGAAAAATCTGCACGCGTTTGAACATACAACTTAAATTCAAATAGCTTTAATACATTGCCTAACTATATAATATTGACATCGTGTTGTTATGACTTTTTTGTACTGATTCTGACATAGATATTCTTGGATAATTTCTTATAGCAAATAAGATAATTGAAAGAAAGACTTGCTATAATAGAGAAATCCTAGGTACATGCATGGATTCTTGAATGAAAGTATTATGCTATGTTCATTTACTAAATTTTTCTTTAAATCATGTAGAGGATCTAAGTGTAAATTAGATTCGATGAGTGTTCACTAATTTCCTGGTACTATTTTTGATACCGTTTTTGTAATCCCTCCATTGAATTGTTCAGCGGAAACACTTGTCTATTGTTATAATCATTTTCTCGGTATTCATACTTCCTAGCTCTAGCACGTGAAATTGATAACATGTAACGCTTTCTAAAATTTCACAAAATGATGCAGTAAAACGACAAACTCATCAATTTTCAATGTATCCTTTTCCTCACACCATCAATACACGCTAATATAAAATAAGAGGTTAGAATTTAATTAGCTGGTTGCATAATACATATGCAATAAGAATTCATATCTGAAAAGGAAGATCCTAACAATTTCAAGTACACAACATCTGATTATTCCTACAACAACTGTAAAGAAAAGTCAGAAATGAAATAGTTAGGTTACCAGGAAAAACAATAGCACCAAATTACTCGACCCACGACAGGAACTGTTTATTGAATCTTTTTTGAATAAAGTTTGATAATCATTTGGGTAAGTGTGCTACGCATTTTCATACTATAACTACATGTAACACTCTAACACATCATATACACATTTACATATATTAACAATGACTCATCTCCTCCTCAACAAGCTGGATTAAGGTCAATGTCTTGTAAATAAAAGGTGCCTAGAGGTTTATGATAATCAAGATAAAAGTTCTTTAAATGATGTTTCATAACAATACCTTTGTTTGATAGGGTATATAGGGGCGTAAATTTGTGTTAAACACGATGAAAACACATGTGTTAAACTGCCATTTCCTATGAAATATGGAGGAAATAATTTTTGTCCATTTTTGACTAATGAAAAATATCAAGAATGCCTACAGTATTTCCAAAAATGGCATTAAACAAGCTCTTGACCTCTTTAAAATGATGTAAAATTGAATATAAGTATCGTGATTATCGTTTCCATAATTTAATATAGAATGTCCAAAAAAATGTTTCATTTTCTATATAATTCCTTTAAACCGTAAAGTACGGGAATTTTTTTTTATTAAATCAATTATGACGTCAAAATGGTAATATCACCAAACATACACTCTGGAATCAATTACTTTACCTTAAAGCCGTAAAGTATGGGAAAAATTATATCAAATTAATTATGACGGCATAATTGTTCTTTCACAAAAAGGACACTTAGAAATCATTAACTATAGTCTGTCCCAAGAGATTTTTGCCGCATATTTTATTAATTTATTCTACATTTATAAATACCTCGAGGTTCAGACAATGTCCATTCAATAGAATGAAAAGATTTCCCCTTTGAAACGCTCTCTCTAGCTTGTCAGGTTTCAATACACGGCTAAAAATAAAAAGTCTACGGGGATTTTGACTTACAAAAGAAATGAAAGCACCCGGATGATAACGTTGAAAAATTGTGCAAGGTATTCCGAGTGACTTCCGAATGGAGGAAAGATGTCAACATTCCACATTATGAATATCCGTAAGGAATCTGTTTTCGTTCCTGTGAATTTTTACGAGGGAAAAATGATAATGTGCGAATGAAGTTATTTTGGAAATTTTCCCTTCCATCGCTTTCAATTGCACTTCTTTCACAGGTATGTGTATATCTTGGGACAAACTTTAGATGACAATTCAATTCTTGCAATGATTTATTCCTATTTTGATGAAAAAGACGATCACTGTATTTTTTTTTTCTATTGATTTATAATGACCTATACTCAACCGTTTATTGTTTCCACTTTCGTCCCTTTTTGCTGATATTTACAGAAAAGTTTAAGCACAAGCTACCTTTATTTACTAGAATGAATTAGAATCAATAACTTTTTATTGAAAGGTTGAAAAATATGTTTAAAAACAAAAAGGATTGGGCTGCGGACATTACCTTCTTCGAATATTATCGTAATATATCTTGAATAGATATAAGTGATTTTCTTGTATTAACGTTGAATATCAATGAATATAAAACTCTCACAGAAATCTTTGACTAAAGCTGTAATATCAAGTTTTACTTTACCTCGTCTACAATGTACATGTACATGTATGTGTATTTTTATTTATTAAGACAAATGACAAAAGATAAAAAAAAAGGTATTGTATTGACAGGGTATTGTTGAAGCATAACTATATTATACAAGAGTATATAGAGGAATAAGATTTTTAGCGCATAAAAAAAAATCAAAGTTGAATTGAATATATTTTGAACCAATCAAGTAAAGTAGTAGTGTAATGAATAATTTAGAATTTTCTCCTTTTGACATTCATTGAAACCATCTTTTGTACCCAAACAAATACTTTTCATAAAAGATTTCCAAATGTTTATGTTTGCGCTAGAAATATACGTTTTTACAATATGTTTGTCGTGTTTTGAGATTTATACTAAGCTACCAAAATGTTGTATTTTACTTTCCAATAAAAAGACCAGAATAAACAAAGTCTTTATCAGAACACTATTTTTAATATCTGTTACTTTTGTTTTCAAAAACAAATTTTGGCTTGATTCCTTTATAAGTTTATCAAACTTGCTGAACGCAAACAAGAACAACACTTCTTAAAACAGTTGAAAAAAGGTTTAAAAATAAAAATAAAGTAAAGAAAACCAGAAACTGATTTCAGCTGTTTGACATATATAATATTTTATAGAGGGACATTTATCATAAAAAAGTAACTTTATTTAATACGAATGAATGAATAAATGTGTAAATGATTAAATAATTGTACTCACGTGATGCCAAACTTGTATTGATTACTTGTGAAGTAATCGGTTTATATCCTCCAAGGAAAACAAGGAGGAACGCTAATTCTTGTAAACGAGTCATGGTCGAATATTTGATCAAAACTGTGACGAGGAAGGTGGTCGTACTTTTATATACATATGTTGAGGAAATTCAATGATATATGGATATTTTTACTTCCGTGTTGCTGATGTAAACCCACCTCCTCTCTCATAATTTCTCTGCCCACTGTCACACAGCGCTTTACCGAGGTTAATTTGATGATTTACTATCATTATGTCAGTTCTTGTTGGTAAATGGTTGGAACAGTTTTTTTTTTGTTAAACTTGTAAATTTTTTTAAAACCCAATTTCTCTTATTGCAAGTTAATTGTAAAAACAGTTAAACTTTTTATAATCTTTGTCACATTCTATTTTACTTTTGAAATAAATATCATTCCATTTGTATTTTTTTTTATCAATCCATATGTACAATCAAATTTTGGCTTGTTACCCATAAAACTGACATCCTAATTTTGACACGTTTAAGGCATTTTCATCATTAGAATTAATTATGTATATATAATTTAAATATCTAAACCTTAAATCATAACTTGCCCCTATTCCGTATCAGTTATGAAATTTACCATGCAGTTTGATTGTATTTCGCCATAGTCAAATTTACAAAGTCATCAGAATCACTGAAATGACAACAAGTAAAGTCAATTTCTAATTCGGATTACAAGTCATCCTGTAAAGCATCCATTACAGAAGGATTGAATTGTATTTCCTCATTCCTTTACACTCATACATGTAGTTGGTAAAAAATCAGATAAACCTAAATATAGTTTATGAATTTTTGAGATGGTTGATGGTTTGTTATTGTCATTTCTTCATGCAAAAGAGGAAATATTTAGGTAGTTGTATAAGGAAATGTCTATGCACATCTACATCTTACTCTTTGATTTTCAAAGACAAACTATCTATACATTTTTTTTTATTTTCTGTTTCAATGACCATGAAATATTTATTTAACTTTTTTTTATGCTGTACCCATATTTTCTTAACCTTTCGTACTACTATAAAACTTTAAAATCTTAAGGTAAGTTTGCAGCCAGCATACAAATTGACAAAGTACTGGCTGATAGTTGATATACATGTTTATTACTTTTCTGTATTTTATCATTTATATTTTGATTAACTAAACTATTTTTTTTATTTAATATGTTAACTCAATTTTATCCCCGATAATGACATTTTTACCGATATGACATTGGGCGCACGGCGGGTGTGACCGGTCGGCAGAGGATGCTTACTCCTCCACGGCACCTGATCCTACCTGTTTTTTTTTAAAGGTCTGTGTTTGCTCTGCTCCTGTTTTGTAATTTTCCTTTGGACTTTTGAATTTGAAAACTGATCGTTATCACCACATGTCATTTTTCACTAGCGTTATAAGTTGCTAAATTTGCATATTCATAACATAACACTAAGAAGGTAATGACACAGAACAAATTGTTTATCAAAATTCTGTTTTAACCCCCCCCCCCCCCCCCCCCACCAAACAGATTTGAAAAATTGAAATATATAAAATATAAATTTAGAACTGATCTACTCCAGACTATCAAATGAGTAGGAAACTATGCATGATATACCCATTACATATTTGCAAGAGTAATTACGACGTCATGAACAGTTCATTTCACGAATGTCCTTCAAACTAAGGAATATATACATATTTATTTATTTCATGGATTTTTTTTTCATATCCTATCATATCATGATTTATTTTCATAAATTACATGGAATGAATAAATTAGTATAGATACTTACATATGTCAAGTTTGCGAACTTAATTTAACAAATAATCTACTTCCAGTGAGATATCTCAATTCTCTCAGGTAGCTTTTTTTTAACAAAATGTGTACCCGCGAGATCTCAGAAACTGTACGTGATCAAGACACGAAACTTACATGGATGATATACATTTGATTGGAGATGTGTTTAACGGGTTTCATTTTGTCGACTGTCACTTCCGGTCCTCACTGGAAGGGTTCAAACAAATCAAGATGTTAATAAGTTTAACTGTTTTTCATTGATTGTTTTACTTAAATTGATAAACAGTAATGTACATTTTACAAACAAGTATGAAATGTTAGCTCTCATTTTCATCGAAAACTTCCGTTTGTCCGTTTCCTGACCCGTAACGTAAAACCTTGTCTGCACGAGATCACAGAAACGGATAAAAAACATTTGTTTGATTCGTTCTAACTTCCTGTCAGCACAGGAAGTACTTCAAATTTTGTTTATTTTTGTCAATTCAGATATAATGAACATTTCAATTAAAAAACATTACATATGTCATCTTTGCAATGTGAAACAAACTTAAAATATTATACTTCCGGTGAGATATTCCAAATATCTCAGGTAGCTTTTTCCAATTTTTTTTTAATCGCTATATTGTTTGTACATTTGATTTACGGTTTTCATTTTGTCAATCGTCACTTCTGGTTTAAAACAAAGCTTTTAATAAGTTTGAATGTTGTTCTTAAAATGTTTTATTTAGCCTGATAAAAAAACAAAGAACAATATGTAAATGTTTTAGAAATACTAACTATTAATATCGTTGATCACTTCCATTTGTCCGTTTCCGGTCCCGAGACAAAAAACCTTGTCTCAACGACTTGAACAACCAATTTTTGAGAAAAGACAGATTTGTGTATGTTTAGCACGTTTTGTTTGAATCGTCGTAACTACCGGTCGTCACAGGAAGACTTCCAAAATGGACTTTTTTTTCATTTTCGTTGGTTTACATAGAAATGATTACTGGAAATTTCCTTCACAGTATATATATAATTTACAGGATCTTTTTCTACACGAGAAATGCAATTAATTTTTACAGATTAACATATATATCTTAGAATGGAAGACCTTTCTGTTGCTATAACAACAAGAGTCGAGTTCATTTATTATTATTGTGTTATAACAAAATCAATTAAGATGGTATTTATTTCAACACACACATGATAAATATATTCTACTAGTATGTATAATTCATTCAATGTATCACTGTGTTATATTTCTTTTTTTAAGGATTAGTGAAAATTTCATTAAATTTCCATACATATCTTTGGGATTCCATGTAACACATACAAATGAATCAACAAGGACGGAAGCACTGAGTGTTTGATACAATGATTGTTTCCTCTGTTAAAGTGACCGATTATGGACAAATCATATATATCCCCCGCCTCCATCCCTAAAAATTACATCCTGAGAATGTGTTTCCTAATATCAGTGTTTTCTGTCTGAACCTCTTACAGCGCATTCAGAAAGATTGTTTCGTAAACTTTTTAATTATAAAGACATCATTTATTTAATCATGAAAAAGAACATCGAAGAGATATCAGTAGATTAAGTATTTTATGGTGTTATATTGGTGATCAACTTTAAACCGATATAGTTTACAACTTTCAAACACAAAGTCAAATGCATATGGTGAAATTATGGCCGCTCAAGTATTATATTCACATGTTTTCGGTTCATGTAGTTTTTCAGATCTTGTCAAAACTGGTACTGACTACCGCTTTTGACAACGAAAAAGTTACCAATTGGCATTATAACGGAATGACATTATACATTGTTTATTAAAAAAATGATTGATTGACAGAAAGTCAGTTGTTGATATGTGTTGCTATTTGTATATTGTCCTTTGGCATTTAACAGTTCACTTAATACCACTTTTTTATGATGTAACTTGACATATAACGCTTCATGTCAACATTTTATCGATAACCACAGTTTGGGAAAGAAATAAATGCATTGGAACATAATGCCAATGTTTGATACGAATTGTTAAATTTGGCATCAATCTATATTCTATTTTTCCATTCAAATACTTATTTTTCTCTTATTTCAATTGGAGGAAAAAAGGATGTCCTGAAGAAAAATCTTGCTGTCTCTCCTGATCATATCTATTGTAAAATAAATCATACAAGGAAGGACACTGCAAACGCATGAGTGACGATTACGGGCATCACTCAGAACTTGCGTATTTAGGAGAACGTTTTCCTATATATTTAAATACTCAGCGGCCCCTCTTCTTCTTAAAGAGATTTATACAGTCTGAAAAATAACCAGGGCAATTGAGCCTCCTTAAAATATTTATTAAGTTGAATAAAAATCTACACTTTTCCAAGATATCATAACAATCAAAAACGAAACGTTTAAAAAACTTATGATTTTGGTTGCCCAATTTATTTTGACTTTCAAATTAATAATAAAGATATTCAACTCTTAATTAGAGAGGCTGTAGAAAAATTTCCAAATCAATGTTTCGATTTTTATTTAATTATTTGAAACAAATAAATTTACGATAAACATATTTGATATTTGTAAAATAGTTACAATATGTGGAGTTTTACCAGGCTTTTCTTATAAGGTTCTTCGATGTCTTACGGTTGGTTACCAAGGTTCATTGTGACGCCAGAAATATTACGTCAAGACCCTCTTCAAACATTTTACAACTTTTGTCTATGATGACATTCCTGCCCACGACTAACCTCTCTGTACCACTTGGCTAACAATTATTTGAAAATTTTCTGTAAATTCCTCAGTGTTTTTAATAAATTTAATTATTGCATAACTCAACTTTAAGGACTTCCACTTATCCACTTATATATAAATGAGTTCCGTATTGAATTTTAGATTTTTATTTACCTCTAAAACGCTTGTTATTTATTCTCCAGTATTAGCACGCACGTATGCACCCACCCACCCACCCAAATTGATTCGATCTATGACATTTTGTTGTTGATGTTTTCTTATTTCCCTGTCTACCTATATGTCTTCTCGGTCTGTTGTAGAGATTTCTTTAAACAAAACACTTTTTTTTAAAGTTTAAAGTAGAATTTTGTTGTTATCAATGACTCATCTGAGCGTTTGAATTGCAACATATTCCATTACCATTCTAAAGACGTACTATGATTTAAGACTTTATTCTCTGCGTTTTATACATATATATTAAAGTTAAAGTTGAATCCTTCTCCGTGCCATGAAGGCGCATTATTCCGGTGCTTATCCCCGGTTTCCGCGGTACTAAGCGTATGAGAGTCATTGAATCCCCCTGGATGGGACGCCAGTCCATCGCAGCTTAACCCCCAGCGTAAGCCGGTACCCAATTTCAGCTGGGTGGACTGAGACAATGTAGATAAAATGCCTTGTCTAACTGCACAACACACAACATCAGTGACCACAGCAGGGTTTGAACCGGCGACCTTTCGGTTACTGGCCTACCGCCCTTAACCACTGAGCCATGTGCTTCAATATATATTCACTATATATACCGAAGTTTAAAATTATCTGGAAACTCTGAGTTTGAAAAAAGTTCCAGTTATATCAGACTGATATTACGAAAGTAGTGCTTTCAGACAAACAAAATCACAATGTTTCTGATTTCGATGAAAATCATTTTTGTACGAATTATATTGAATAGAACAAAAATATAAAGCATTGATGAGAATCTCCTCAATAATTCTGATACAACTAGGTATAAATCATTCTAAATAAACAGGCACGTAACATCAAACAACATTTCGCAACAAACATATTTCTTAAATGTATTATATAGCAAATTTATATTTGGAGCAGTTGCCCCCCCCCCCCCCCTACACACTCTTTATTGCTAAAGAAATAATGATGGAAAAAGTGACGAAAATAAACTTAAAGTTTTTAATAGTTAGTTATCACTGTTCACTTCTCACCCACCCTTGATTTTGCTTGTTGATGCTACGTGCCTGTTAAAGAAATGTATTTTTTTTTAATGAATGTCATAGAACAATCTACAATGTACACGCTCCCTGACAGCAATTCAAATTGCATGATTAAGAGCTCAACCCTGCATATATTTGTATTTTTCGAGATTTTTACTTTTAAGTTGCATCTACAAATCTGCAAAAGTAAATTTAAGATATTTCAAGCAGATATGTAAGTTCATAAAGAAGACTTGTTATAGAAGATAGCATTATAATTGGAGCGGCTTCTAACGATAGCAATAGTGTGTTAATTGATAGGTAAATCATTTTGGATATGACAATTTAAGATACAAATTTATTTCTCAATTGTTAAAAGAATTGAGAAAATAAGTTACTTTCTTCTTTCATATGTAACATATTAAGTTAATGCAAGACAATTTTGATATAGACGCTTATATATCATGACCAATTATCATTAATTTTTCTTCTTGTTTCATGCACAGAATAGTACAAATATAATTATATTATCGTGGTAATTTACAACTAAGATATAAGAATGGAAATCGGGTTGTGAATATTTTATTAAAAAGTGAAATTCAAAATAGAAATATTACACATATTATACTGAAAAAGATGAAGGATTGTACTAGCACAGTAAAATTTGAATAATGTGGCATTTCCACACAATTGAGAAATTAAATAAAAGTAAAAGTGGAACAAATTCTAAACTGAGTTTTGGGAATCATGATTTTCCATATGATTTAGTTTCGATTCGATAAAACTGTGCGTATGATAACAAATACATTAGTTGAACAAAAAATTTACAGGTTTTAACTTTAAACATTTCAAAGTACATTTTTTCTTACTGAAAATCATTTTTTTTTTCACAATGCAATTACATCCTGGGAATAATATTTTCAAATGTATTTTGAAGTACATGTATAAATAACGACATTTTTACACTTTAGATAAGAACTTCCCGGGAAAAGTCGTTTAATTGAATAAATAAACAACAACCACCCTATTTAAACATTTATACCCTGTATAAATAAAATACAAAAGGCAAATGTACGAAGCTATCAATTATATGAATAAATAAAAACCTTTTTGTTTCCCGTTTATACCCTGTATATAAAAAAAGACAAACCTACAAATCTATGAATCAAATGTATTAATAATGACCCCTTCATTTCTTAGCTACTACACTGTATAAAAGAAATTACCAAGATAAATCATTGAACTACAGTATTCAATACTTTTTTATACATGTAAGTGTTACTCACTTCGTTACTAAAACAGTTGTTTGTACATTAGAAATCACTAACAGAATTTGACTAAGAAGACAAAATTAAAAGACATAATATATAGTGCAATATAGTATGGGCAATGTTTACGCAAATTTTACAACAGTAAAAGAAATTCTTTGGAACAAGGTAACACATTTACTTGTATGTCGGATATATTATATCATATGCGGAAAGTCTCCAACTGCGTAAACATTAACTTGAATCTAATTTGATTGTTTTTAAAAAGTTATAATATTTATGATGGATTTTGTATCTATTTAGAACAAGAAGATATTTTAATTGGGATCACTATTTTCTTTGTTATTTAATGTAGGACTGAGCTGTTCGGCTATTGGCTTGGCTTTACAGTAATGAAAACCACGTTGACAATAAAGATAATCCATGTATCATATTAGCTTATAAGTTTTGAAAATTCATCTTAAATGACGCAGCTATGTTTAACAATTCGACATCCTTCAATAAAAAAAATAAATCTGTTTATACATGTATCTTGTTTCGTACGTTTTGTTTATCAAATTATGTCATTAACAGTTTAATTATGAATATCGCTTTATACCTATTAATGTTGTTCTTATATTTTTCGATACATTAAGTAATTTGATGGTCCATTTGCTTAGTAACACATTGTTTGATTGTTAAAATGTTTGTTCTATTTATTTCTCTGTATTCTTAACAATGACAAACAGTGATTAAATATACACAGAACTGACAATTTTTCGAAATTGTGATTTTTGTGGTTTTGTTATATCTTATAAGGAACAAATTATGCAGTCTCAAAGTCTTAAAATTGATTAATGTTTCATAAGTAACGCGATATAAACTCCTAACAGTGGTTGATTAGGTCAGTCGTCTTTTTCTTTGTGGAATGACGGAAGAAGCCTCCGTACGACCACCGTAGGTGTCATCAATCGCTTTATTAGTGTACGATGACTCATCGGCTCTTTGCTCTTCTCCATAAACGCTTGCATCAACTAATCGACGCGAATCGTACTCTGATGACGCTAAAATACAATAAAATACATATAGTTAATATTTATAACATTAATATCAAATATCAAAAACAATTGACAGAGTATCTAATACTATTATTTAGTGAGACAGAAGTGAAATGAGAGATAAAAACATGAATGCAACATTGTATGTGGTGACAAGAAATAATAGCATCACCATTACCTTTTTTGAGCTGTCGAAATCGTACAAATGCGATGATTGCCAAAATTAAGGCACAGGCAACAATAACTCCAAGAACCGCAATCACTGCTATGACAATTGAAGACATACCCATTTCTTCAGAAGACTGACGAAAGGCAAACCCTGCTGCCCTTCCTTCGTTACAGGGGAACTGTTGAACAGCCATCCGTAGAATGCTTTCTAAAGCAGGCATGTTCTGATCATACATAATCTTATTCATAGCCAGGACCGAAGTTGTAACGGAAACCGAAGTCTGAGACAAAGAAACACGAGTGTTTTCGAATTTGAGTCCTTCAATCTCATCCGTGGTCATTAAATAATTTTGGATATAATCTTCATCTATCATACAGCCTCCTTTGTTTTTGTCGATTTCAACAACAGTTCTGTAATTATCGACGGAGAAAGTTCTTTCTAGGTTCTCGAAAATTTTATCGAAATTAGACTCGTTATACTGTGTTGTGATAACACTAAGGTATGGATAAGTCTGTATCTCATTCTCACTGAGCTTTAGATTCCATTCCTCGCCCATTGTATCCTTTGTTTCTTCCTCCAAAAGCGCCGCAGGACACCCGTTTACAAGAAAACTGTCAATGCTTTGTGGAAAATCGGCCGTACCGTCAAAATAGACCTTAACAGATGTCAGATACATGGCAGGAAATTTGAGCTCTAACTTTGTTATAGATCCTGAACTAGGACTCCGTATGAAATTTTGCAAAATTTGAAATTTTGAACTATTGCGATTTATATATTCAATCGTTAACTTCTCGGCCGGATATGGCTTCTTGGTGCTGATAGTTGCAGTTGTGATCATGACATCAACAGAGAAGAACACAAAATATTTATCACCAACAGTAGTCATGAAACTTAATCCTTCATAGCCTGGGTAAATGATGTCTGAACAGCCTGTAAAAAGAAGACACAGATACAGAAAAGTTAACGCCTATCAATTTCCGTTCTAGAGCTTCTTAAATTAGTTTCAAATGATTATTGATATAACCTGCAAAAACCCCCACAACGCTAACAATAAATCTCAATCAGTTTCAAGATATCAGTCCGAATTCACTTCATTTAAGTGATATGAGGGGGCGGTACTTACATGACAAATGGCCAATGAGCCACATCGCTCACCTGCATAATAGTTCCTTGATTCTTTCTGTTTCATTTTTTAAAAAGCATTATCGCTTTATATTTCTATGTTAAACTATGAACCCCTCTTTGGGCCCCAGTATTAGACCAGGGGTTACACTATTAACAATTTAGACTTTACATTATTTGAAGATGCTTGCATAGTAATATCACAAATTGTAGCATTGTAGTTCTAGAGAACACGACTTTTCAATATTTTCCCTACATATTTCTATGTTAAACTTTGAACCCCTCTTGGGGCCCAGTAATAAAATCGGGGGTCACAATTTTAACAATTTAGATTATATATATTTTTTGAGGATGCTTGCATAGTAATCTCACAAATTCTAGTATTTTAATACGTTAGAAGAATTTTTTTAAATATTTAACCGATATATTTCTATGTTAAACTTTAAAACCCTCTTGGGGCCCCAGTTTTTGTCCGGGGTCACAATTTTAACCATTTGAAATCTCATTATTTGAGGATGTTCGCATAGTAAATATCACAAATTGTAACATTGTAGTTTTTGAAAAGAAGACTTTTAAACATTTCACTGATATTTTTCTATGTTAAACTTTGAAACCCTTTTGGGGCCACAGTATTTGCCCGGGGGACACAATTTTAACAATTTCAAACCTACAGAATTTGAGGATGCGTGCATAGTAATCTCAAAAATTGTAGCATTGTACTTATTGAAAACAAGATTTTCCGTAAACATTTTTATGTCAAACTTTCCTTTTGGGGTACCAGTATAAGTGACGATTTTAACAATTTAGAGTATAGACTTTCTGAGGAAGCTTGCATAGTAATTTCACAAATTGTAGATTTGTAGATTTTGAGAAGATTTTTAAACATTTCTCCTGTATATTTCTCTGTTAAACTTTAAACCCCGCTTGGGGCCCCAGTATTAGTCCAGGAGTCACAATTTTAACAATTTAGAATCTACACTATCTGAGCATGCTTGAATAGTTATTTCACAAATTGTAGCATTGTAGATCTTGAGATTTTCAAGACATTTTCCTATATCCATGTTAACCTTTGAACATCTCTTTGGGTCCTAGTATTAGTCCGGGGTCACGATTGTAACAATTGTACCATTGAAGTTCCTGAGAAGTTGATTTCAAAACATTATACTACGTATTTCTATGTTAAATTTTGAACCCCTCTTGAGGCCCCAGTATTTGTCCGGGGGTCACGATTTTAACAATTAAGAATATTCACTATGTATAAAAGCTTTGGTGTAAATATTGACATATCTGGTGCAGCGGGTTTTGAGAAGAAGAGTTTTTACGACACACATCCTTTTTTCACTGTCTAGCAATTATCTACCTTTAAAAATGGGTTTTGCCAATTTAGAATATCCTTCCCATTAAGATGCTTTGTACGAAATGTGGTTACATTTGGCCCAGTGTGGTTCTAGAGAAGAAGTCAAAAATGTAAAAAGTTTACAGGCAGAGGGACAGACAGACGGACAGCGGACAGCAGGCGATCAGAAAAAGAGAGCTAAAAATGATATTTCTTTACTACATGTAAATGATCTATATAACGTAAAATTACTAAAACCCTGACCGTGAACAAATATTTCAACAATAAGTATAGATCGCGTTATTGATTAATTACAAGTATATTAATTTTGTATATTATATCAATAAAAGGAGACAAAAGGTTTCTTAAGATGGAATTTGCATTAAAAAATATTACACCCTGAGGCTGAAGAAATATATGTACGATATTTTTCTACCTCATTTAAATGCTGAATATGAGTGACTTTTTTTTATTTCACGGTTTATTTTTTTGCTTATAAATGGGAAAATTACAATTTAGTTAGTTTCCATTACATTGAAAACTTTAAACGAATTTTACAATATTATCAAAGAAACCCACTTGCCTCAGCGGATAATAGTACTTTGAGGTAGAGTTTTACATTGCAGTAATACTCGGATTAATTTTTGAGAGGTGGTAGGAGATTAATAATCGAGTGTTAAAAATGGAAGTTTGCATCAACGTGTAAGACCTTAACACGTTTTATTACTAAGCGTATTGTACATGGATCGCTCACCGCCATATTTTTCAAAACAAAGAACAGTTATACCTATTAAAATTTTAAACATTGGGATTTAAGGAACACTTAAAATACTGCAGTTTTAGAGTAAAATTTACTGATGATTAATATATGCAAATCCCGATCTTGGCAAAACATGCCAACATATGAATAATTGATAATAAAAGCACAGAGCTTTAAACACGACGTATTTTAAATTTCTGCGACTTGATAAGTGTTAGTCTGCTTAGATATATGCATCTAGAAAGTGTTTTCTCAATTCCATCTCCCACGTGTGGTGTATATGACATGTACCCGTGTAGTAAACCTTTGCTTTATCAACGGGTGATGCTTTATCAAAAACTTCCGGTCAGAACTATTTTTGACACAGCCCCCAACCCCTTGCTTCAACGCTTCGATGACCTAGATTTGGGAGAAATATTTGTATATTTCACATTTCTATTTTTACTACCAAAACATGATTAAGAATTTTTACGAAGATTGAGACTAAAAAAATGAAAGAAAACTCATAGGTATGTAGTTAATAAAAGTGGAAATGACGTAAGCTATCAAGACGTTAATCCTCATGACGCGACGAAAACAAAACGCTTTAATTTGTGTTTTTACATACAAACGTACTGAAATAATGCCATCCAAGACTTTTATTTCACCATCATGCAGTAAGCATTCATAATCAGTATTTCAAATTCAAATCAATGTTATTTGTTTTATAGAACATTAACATATGTTTCTTGTTGTTGAGTCAGTTCAAACTAACGGGTATTAGCACCTTTATGCATGTCAAAAAACTTTTTAAGTCTTCAATGTTTATTTCAGTGATAAAGCTCCTAGTAGTGAAATAATTAAAGATTAAATTTTTTTCCAAAGTCTTTTTCAGTGATATTTTACATTAAAAAACCTGCATTCATTTCCAAAAAAGACGCACTAAATTGTATCGACAAGGTCACAATAAACGCACAACAAAACGTTGCATGATGGATTAGAAGGGGGAATATCGATTCGTGTCATTGAAGGGGTTGTCTAAAAACCTTTATATAAATCAAACCGTATGAGATAAATAGAACTTCTATAATTGTGTGACTTTATATTTGCTTTACCCAACTTAAGCTTGTTGAAAGGTCAATATTCGCTCGGCTTCACCATTTAACAAGTTGGAGAAAGCAAGTATAGTTACTCTCACAATATAGATGTCCTCTATGTTTCTTTGATGATAATTAATAGTCTTATTTTGCATAAATATTTAGCAAATATAAAAAATGTATAATTAAACCCACCTGATATTTGTTTGTGAGGCACCGGCGTCTTCTCTTCTAAAGTGATCGTGCCGTTTTTGTGGGAGAGTAAATGTGTCGCTGGTTTCCCCCAAAATGTTTTCTTTTTTATGGCAGACACAGCTTCCACAAAGACTGTGTCACGCCGTCTAACAAAAGATCCTACCGGATGGTTTTTACTGAGCAGCGAGAATTGTGTAGGGTAGATATCATACTCTGAAATGAAGAAAAAAATCAATGAAATAATCCGTTTTATTTAATGATATTTGTGAAACTGCTAGATTCTATGCCATTACATACAACAAAATTGTACAACAGACGGTAAAGTTAACCTAAAAATAAATGTACAGCTTTCTAAGATGTTTCAAGTTGTTTGCTATCAAATTCAAAAATTCTGAAACATAGTATAACCCTATCGATTTTCATTGCCTTTACAAGCATATATACCAACTCCCTCATTTAGAATTACACTAATCTATAAAAAGCTCGATCATTCTTATCAAATCTTTCTGAGCACAATAGAATACCGAGTTAAATCCTGAAATCTGATTTCTTTGGAAATTATCATGTTGATATTACCTTGTTTTATTGGTCTGATTTCGTCGCTACGTATATGTACAGTTTGTTGATTTCCGACACAGTTTAGCGATTTGTTTGTATAACTAATAATTCCCCTTCTGTTGCTTGTTTGTATTTGGATCCCTGTTATTTTTTCGGTTCCAGAACCGCTCTTAATTAATAACAAGAGGCACATGGGCCACATTGCTCACCTGAACCACAGTTCATTGTATCATTTTATTTTAGTTTTTAAATATTTTCCCAATATATTTCAAAGTTAAACATTGAACCCATCTTGGGGCCCCAGGATGAATTAGTCTAGAATCACTATTTAAACAATTTGGAATCTACTTTTTTAAGAATGCTTGCATACTAATAGTAGCAATGAAGTTCTTGAGAAAAATATTTTTTAACATATTTACTGTATATTTCTATGTAAAACTTTGAACCCTCCTGGGGCCTCAAGTATTATTCCGGGGTTTACAATTTCAGCAATTTAAAATCTACATTATTTGAGGATGATTGCATAGTAATCTCATTCCCTATATATTTCTATATCAAACTTTGAACCCATCTTAGGGCCCCAGGATGAGTCGGGGGGGGGGGTCACTATTCGAATAATTTATAATCTACATTATATGAGGATGCTTGCATAGTAATATCACAAATTGTAGCATTGTAGTTCTTGAGATTTAAAATTTTTAAACATTTTCCCTATATAATTCTCTGTCAAATTTAAACCCCTCTTTGGGCTCAAGTGTTAGACCAGGGGTCGCGATTTTAATAATTTAGAATCTACATCATTTGAGGATGTTTGCATAGTTATCTCAAAAATTGTAGCATTGTAGTTCTTGAGAAGAAGATTTTAAACACTTTCCCTATATATTTCTATGTTAAAGTTTGAACCCCTCTTGGGGCCCCAGTATTGGTCCGGGGGTCATGCTTTTAACAACTTTGAATCCACATTACAGGAGGTTTCATTGTAATCTCACAAATTGTAGCATTGTAATTCTTGAGAATAAGATTTTTAAACATTTTCCGTATATATTTCTATGTTAAAATTTGAACCCTTTTTGGGGCCTTAGTTTTAGTCCGGGGGTCACGATTTTTACAATTTAGAATATTCACTGTACAAGCATATGCAAGCTTTGGTGTAAATATTGGCATTTTTTGGTGCAGTGGTTCTTGAGAAGAAGATTTTTAAAGACTTGCCCCGTATTTTCACTGTTTCGCAATTATCTCCCCATTAAAAAGGGTTATGCCCTTTATTTTAATAATGAATAATCCCCTAACTGTAGGAATGATTTTTACCAAGTTTGGTTAAATTTGACCCAGTAGTTTTAGAAATGAAGTCAAAAAATTAAAAAGTTTACAGACGGACAGACGGACGACGGAAAATGGGTGATCAGAAAAGTTCACTTGAACCTTCGGTTCATGTGAGCTGAAAAAAAACATTGCTTTTTTGCATTTTGGTCATCTGTTGAAATAAACAACTATACGCAAATTCAAAATAATTAAAAAGAAACAAGAGGTAAGAGCACGAGGCACATGGGTATATCACAATATTTTTAAAAGTGAATACACTTTATTGTACTGCAAGATCCTTATATTCAATAAAATTGTTATGTTTATGGGCGAATGCGATAGTTTAAACAAACATGTACGAGAGTTACCAAACAATTGCGTAAACAAGTGACGTTATTTAGTTACTATGATAAGACCGTCATATTTTTGTTTAGTTTCATTTGAGGTCAACCGTAGAATAACACCGACACAGAAAATATTGGTGGGCGTTACGCAAGCAAATGAAAAAAAAAACCACAGTGACCTCGGTTAAGTGCAAGATGCAAAATTATTTATTTTTAGAGATGATGGAAATATCTTTCAATCAATATTCACTCACCTGAACTGAGGATTTTACAAAATTTGACGAAAAGAAGCTACTGTACGATAGCTAGCTGGAGAAGTGAGACCTAGAATTACTCCACCAAAGTGCCTCACTCTCTTTAAACAAAGTTAATTTTATTTTCGAAATGACTCCACCTATCTCTCAACAATTTTTTCATAAATCCAAAGCATCTCCCCATGAAAGATGGTGTGGCCCTTTATTTTAAAAAAAACACATGAATCTCCTTTACCTAGGAATGCTTTGTGCCAGGATTAGTTAAAATTGACCCAGTGATTATGGAGAAGTAAACACGTCAAATGTTTGCAGACGGATGAACAGATGGACAGACAGACAGACAGACAGACCGGCAAACGCCGGTTAAGTGTGATTAGAAAAGCTCCCTTGAGCTTTCAGTTCTGATTTAGTTGAGCTAAAAAGGAATATTTTGGAAACAAGTTTAATTGTATGGTAAAACAGAGTTTTAGGAACATACAAATGCTTGATGTTAGCCTTAAAGTATTTGATTATAATGTAAGACACTTCATAATTAAAAGAGATATCACAACATCTGCAATAAAACCCTCATCACTTTCCAAAACATCAAGAATGTCTACGAATTATCTCGGATCTTCGATAAACATACCATGAAGTAATATGTCTTGGGTTCCCCGATGTATCTGTCCGTAAAGGCACTATAATACCAGATGGATCCATATCTTTGTTGGCATTGATGATTTACCGGAAACACCACAGTTCCTGCATCGCCTTCCAGATTAATTTGCACTTTAAAAACGTCATTTGAATTTCCACATCCTGATAACTGGAGACTGATCAAATATGGTCTCTCTAAAAATGTTTTTGTGAGTTAGTATATATATGAGGAATTACCAAATAACAGTTTTCATCAAAACAAATCAAATCTTAAAACTTTAGGTAGATCTGGTGTTTAGTTTGTTGACCAATATCATTAACAGTTACATTAAGGATAAACGGTATACATTTTTCTAATTCAAAAGAAATATATTGGTTAAATTAAAAAAAAAAAAACTAGGTTCACGCATTATGTATGGTCTGTAATTGTATTTATTTGTCTTTTGATATAACTTCAAGAATACCAAGTTTTAATCCAATTGATTATAACACGGTATCTTTGTTAAATAATATTGTCAACAACTAGCGAAAAGCATTATTATTTGATAGCATCGGACCCACGATCTTTCATAAAAGTCTGATATTATATCATTAAGTACACAAAAAAATGTATTGAATCATTTTTTCTCACCTTTGTCTGACCTCAAGAAAACTGACATGCCTGATAAATCACCCGGCGATGAATATCTAAGAATATTAGAAAACAATTATTTCCTGTGCATCAAAGGTTACCATTCTTCATGGAGACAACTTAAACTAAAATTTTAAAAGTTTTAGTGAACAATAAATAAATTGAATCTGAATAAATGTTGAAATTATAAATGGGCATTAACAGCACCCAATGACAGTGGTTGAAATTAACGATATATAAACAATTTGCATCTAAAGTCTAAAAAACTACCAATTCATAAAAATAATAATCTGAAACAAAAGTATGTCATACTTCCGGCCATCTTCGTTTTCAAATGCTTCCATCAACTTGTCTGTTGGGGCGTTGCTTACGTCATTAAATAAAGCTTTTCCAGTGAGTAAATTGTCTCCCTAAAATAAATAACGATAAATGTTTTTTTTATATTTATAGTTACATGTCTTGTATTCTTAAACAACACCCCTCTCTCTCAGCCCCCCCCCCCCAAAAAAAAAAATAAATATAAAATTAAATGTTACCAACCGACAAGTTTTTCTTTATGTAAATATAATTTAGAAATGATCAGCTAGCTATGTACATATATGACTAAAGAAACTTTACGTAGCGAAAGAAGACGAAAACAAAATTTCAGGAACAGCAACACCAAATGCCATTTTTTTATGAATTTTATAGATTTTAGTCATTTTGGTCATTTGACGTCAGCAAAATTCATTATCTGTTGCATGACGATAACCCGAATTCAAGGAAACGACCAACCACTTCCCTTAATAATTACTCCAATCCATAAAACAATGAATAGTTTATCATTGCTTAAATTGAACAATATTAATGCTACTTGTATATTAAATAAACGCGTTATTTCAATGTTGCATTTACATTGACATAAAGAAAAATATTATATTCTTCATGTGCATGGAAAATGTTAACCAAAACCAAAAATCGAAAAAAAACCCTATTCACGACAAAACAAACCTTCACAGTGACAAGTTTAAAGACCTGCCCGTACACTAGCGGTGTCCCTAAAGATGTGCTGTCATCATCACTGGATTTGATTTGGAATAGTCCACTGTAGTCCGAAAATATTGTGACTGAAAAATTAATCAATAAATAGATTAATATTTTAGAGGCCATAAAACGTTGAGTTCTTTAAGTACTGCAGTAAAGCAACCTTTGGATAAAACTACGCCATTCAGGTATTTGAAATGTTTCTACTGCTCTGTCATTCTGCCATACGGTCATTTAGTCACCATTTATTTCTTTGCAGTTGACACTCAGTTGACAGAGTGGCTTAGATTTATTTTGTGAACCATTCAAATTTAAAAATTTGAAATAATATTTGAAAAAAACACATCTCTGAGCCAATGGATTAAGAAATCATTGAGGAGCTTCAAACATTGATGGAAAACTTTTGAAAGCAATAATATAACACTGCACGTTCTATACCTGGTACCAGCGGTTTTGTGACAATTCCCCGAAGGTAGCCAGTGGAGTTGGACAAGGATAAGTATTGTTTGGATTTTACGTTTGAGAGACTAATGAAATCTCCAAATCTATCGAAATAAAACAGGATATATTGAAAAAAAACTTAAATAATCACTATTCAATTATAAAAAGATAGATAGATGGAGAGAAAATGAGAGTGCAAATGTATTATTTACATATATGGGCATGAATTGTAAAACAACTTTCTCACTTGATTCCATCGACTGGCACATTATCAGTTTGACGTTTGCGTCGTGAGCCGAGAGAAGCTTCATCAGGGGGACTACACAAGGATGGAGATGATGTCTGTTTACAGTACGCGTATAATGCTGATCTTAAACAGCGACGTCTTTCAAATAAACCTTGAAAAAAACTCTAATAATAAAATCCAGAATCAACTTTCAAACGGTCTAAGTAAGACATAAGCACTCATATACATATAAGCTACCTTTACTAATATTTGGTTTTTTAATTTTTTTTCTATCTTAAATCAAAATATCAATGACAATATTTACAATTAGTATATACATTTGTTGATCATTTGTATTAAGGTATCCAACTTTTTGAGTATCAAGAATTTTTAAAGATTTATCAAGTTTGCCTAGATATGGATTCAGTATCATTTTGACACAAGAAAACATGGGGGTCAATGATGTCAAATTTTAGACATAGGCCTTCAAATGTAAAATTCTCGAAAAGTTTGGCTTTATAAAATTCAGACATTTTCTATATATTTGAATGATTTTATGCTAAACGTCTATCACACTCTCAAGATTAAATTTAGTACATGTTACACAGAACCTATAGAATATATTACAAACCTATCAAATGTTGAAAATATGCATAATGAATAAAGTATAATAAAAAGAAAAGTATACTGGAAATTCATAAAATTGCTTGTTTCTGTCATTTTCGTCTATAAAACCCCCCGCACGAAAATATAGTTCCCCCTAAAACTTGCGTGTTTATTGGATTCAAATGGATTTTCGTTAAGAATATTGTGTAATTATGAAATAATAATCTTTCTGTGATGATTTAATAAATAAAATAAAATTAATTTTAAATATAATGATCATATGCGCAATGAAATAAAAAACGTGAGGAGGTAGATATCTTAAGAAAGTTCAGTTTTCAAAAGATGCACTTGCATTCTGATTCTGATTCTCTTCATAAAGGAAAAAAAAACTACGGTAAAGGTAAAGTCCCCAGGATATTCGGTTTTGTGTACATAATTCTACCTTTCCATCTCTGCATCTCTTTTTATAGGTCTAAATTTTAGCTTTATCTGAACACAATTCAAAATAGTTCTTACTTATTACTAATAATTCGAAACAGTTCTTACTCTCATTTTTACCACAAATGTGAATAAAACGCTGTAATTTTTCATTAACATTTATGAAGAATTCTAGTGCATCCACACGTTTACTTCTATTCGTAAAAATCAGCGCCAATATGTTGTAGCATCTTCATGTAACATAAAATTGATAACATCAACGAACATAAAATTGAGGATTTGTTTTAAACTTCAAACAAAAAACAAACTTGAAAAAAAGTTATCAAAAAAGAAAAAAAAAAACAGTATCATAATTTGCATTGCATAAAATCTTTTAAAACAGTGTTTATTTGACAAACAACTGCTGTTTGTTTAAGGAGAGCAAAGTTTTAAATTGCTCAATTTGGACAGTTCATTATGAATAATGACTTTAAAAAGTTATAATATGGTCATTTTCATCATAGGAATAACTTGAAACGGCACACAGATCTTAAACTATGACACTTACCGTATGTAATGACCTTGAAATACCCAGGCTTCAATAAACTTTCTATTGACGTCATCTTGTACCGAATAGGAACCGGCTTCTCATCTGCAGATCTCGCCCATTCTCGTAAACTCTCGGTACTTCCAGACGAGAAGTCTCCAGATGGGGGATTTCCGCCGATGTAGTATTCATACCGCTCTTTGCTTGTATTCCCTACCCGATTAAATGCTTCCTGTTTTGAATTTACCCCAACACCAAAACCACCACCACCGGAAGCGCCAAACCCTCTGAAGGACGCCTGTGCAGCTACCTGAACATTTGAAAATCGAATATCATCAAGATTGCCGCTAACGGCCATTGTTAAACTATATCATTCTCCTTAAAAAGAGCTGTGTAGATATGGGAAAATAATTAAACTTTAAAACTAATATATACATGTATGACTTTTTTCTTAACTAAATAATTATTTATAGCTTACATAATCATATCAAAAAAATTAGTAAATCTGACAACTACATATATTTTTTTAAGACCCACTCTCCTTAATGTAATGTTGATTATTAAGGTGGTATGGGACACCTGTCGATATTAATGTGGATGATAGTACATTATACTATAATTACTCTTACCGGTTTAGAATTTTCAAATTTTACAATATTTGCCTAAAAATATGTTTTCAAATTTTTTGGGAAAGATAAAAATTATAAAAGCCCCAGCGGGATTCGAACTCATGACTTACAGATTCATAGATAACGCTCTAACCCATTGCGATACGCTGTTTGGTAACTATTTCGGGAAAGAAAACATTTATAAAATTATACTTGATTTTATTGTTGATTTCGATCGGAAGCACGTCACAATATGGAGGTGTCCCATACCATCTTAATACAACAATTCGTTTGCTTAATTGGGCTACTATGTAATCATTCTTTTTGAATTGTTAATGCAATTTTCTAGAAAACTTAAAAGCTTGAATGGTTTCTTTGCCTTTGCACTTATTCCCTCGGATTCCATTTTTGATAAATCTGATTTTGAAAAGGTTAGTTGTTGCACTGCCTTTGCACCCATTACAACCTCAGTTGTATAATGGGTACCGAATTCACGAACGAGGTTAATATACATCTCTTGAAGTGGGCCAGATTCACAATCTTCCATCGGTAATAACATCACTGCTTTCTCGAAGTAATCATTGACCTAAATCGGCAACCAAACAATTATTTTCGATTCCATTTTTTATAACATTGTTATGATACTGAGTATAGTAAAAATGATTAAGACCAAATGTATTCATATAATTATACCTTGGACAATTTAGATGATTCTGACATTCTTGCCCTGTAAACTACAGCACGGCTAACAACACTTAGTGTAGTTGTTTCTCCTTTTTGAATTTCCCGCACATTCTTCTGATATGATGCGCTTGCGCTAAAGCTAGCACTGACCCCCCAGCCGCCTCCATGTGCATTGACCTACAATGCAAATTCAGGACACTCATCGAATAGACAGTAAGCAGCTGATTTTTGAAATCGATTTATACAATTTTATAACGGACATATTCTTCAATTTTTAATATCAACTATTTTTGCCAACTATTTTTGTTGTCAATATGCGTATGATAATTATTTTATCTGTCTAATTCTTTTTTCAAAAAATGTAGCTGAACGAATTCACATATTCATAAGTTGGCATATTACCTTGAAAGGTCATAACCAACATTTGAGAAAAAAAAATCCAAAATACTTAATTTCCTATCTTTAGAATTTGCAATGGTTAGCTAGAGTATTAATAATGCCCAGTTAATATTTTCATACCGTATGTCAAGTTGAACCGTAAGAGTGATAATGATTTGTGAAGCGTTATTTATACAAAACTATGAACTTTACACTTATAGGTTGCTTAAAAGGAATATCTCTAAGGAAGACAAACTACATGTAGTATCTTTGAATATGTGATAACAAACAGAGTAAGTTAACAAGTATTATTGAAACAAAATGCTTACCAATATCTGACATATTTTAAAGTACACTTTATTTGGCTACATTGTAATGTCTCAACAAATGGTATCAATGTTTGTTAAATAATAAGAAATACTTGAGATAAAGCACTGCGAAATTAGAATGAAGAGAAACTTACAAATGACATTTCAGTCAAAAAAGTAACCTTGTCCAAAACATGGCAAAACTCGTTTGTCTTTCCATTATCTGCAAATCTGTAAAAATGAGCTGACCAATGCTATGGAAATATGTATCTATAAATTTCATGGTAAGGTAAGAACTTTACCGATGCATCCACACCGAGCATCTTCTTATAGTCAGATTCGGACTGAACCGTGTACAGAGAAGATCCAAATTTAGCACTACAAAGATAGCAAACATATCAACCAATTCATGATATATTTCAACAGAACATAGTACTTTTTAGCAATTTGTGTTTCTTATGGGTCATATGATCAAGCTAACAACCCCATCTTTCCGTTCGAATATTAATTCATTTATCCATTTCTTCAAAACAACATTAATTCCTATATGTACCTGGATTCAGAGATCACGTCCACGTTGTCTGGGATTCGATAAGTACCGTCTGCCGTGAACTTGTGAGTGTAGGGAAGCTCCATTATTGGGAGACGAAATCCTTGATCAACCACGCCATCATCGGTGAGGGGATTCCCCTTAAACAAATCGTATCCACGTCCTATGTATCCAAGGTTATAGCGAGAAGTGGAGGCAATAAACGGTGTCTTCGCTTCGTGGAGCCCTCTTGACGCTTATATATTTAGTGTATTAAATTGCAAATTTACAAAGTCATTATTTAATTTTGCATACACAATTTTTATTACTATTACAAAATCAAGCTCAGTTTTGGAACTTGACAGTTTATACCTTTTGCTTCTCTTTGCTCTGCCTCCATAGCCTCTGCTGCTGCAAGTTTCTCAGGAAGTCTCGCGTGAGTACTGGCACTCATCATGGTCGTGGAAAGCTGTAGTTGTTGGAAACGAAATCCGCTTACCAGCTCATCTAGAGTTACTATAGTTGATCACAGATAAAATATCATACTTACGGAAATTTTGAGGAAAATGTAAAAATGGCAATATTACAGTAGAACCTAATCAAAACATGATATGATTACATTTATTACTTTCTATCTAAACCAATACACTTCGAGTGCATATACTATTTATCGAAACTAAAACATTACACATATATTTATTGAATGTAGTTTGGTATCTAGCCTAGCAACCATCAAACTCATTTGTTGTTCATGTTTTCATTTGTTAAGTTTAGTTTTAGTCTGATTTTATAGTATGTATTTTATCACAAAAACGCATGTATTGCTATGGACCATTTATAAAACATATTTTCCCAAACTTGTTAAAAAAAATAGCATAGTCGTTTACGTAAATGATCATAACTAGAAAACACAGGTATGGGATTTTGTTTTCAGATTTTCACGTCTTTATTACAATTTGTGCTCTGAAATACTTTGGATATACGAAAAGTTTTATTTATTAATGATTGTAGGGACTTGATAGTCAAAACGATGTTTGAGCCGAGTGTATTTCGTAATTTTATGGATAAACTAACGTATAAGTATTGCTGTTATAATCTTTTTTCCGTTCTTCATTGAAACAAAAATAAACTGCTTATAAACAATTGAAATAAAAACAGTATTAATAGTTCCTAATTCCAAGATAAGGATTCTTTTGTCTATTTTGCCGAATTAAACACGAATTATTTTACGTATGCATATTTTGTCATATTGACGGGGAGGGAGGTAGGAAATTTTGATTTTGTTCTATTTTGTTTGAGCATACATGTATATTAAGCGTTCTCGAACAATACTTTTTTTTTATACAAGGATATAATATATGCATATGTTTGAAATATACAAACGGGCAGTTGTAGATTTTAATAAATCTGTTAAAAAGAGACATTCAAAATTAAAGAACAGCGATTTTAGAAAACCCTTGAATAAATTTCGTTGTTTAAAATACAATTTTTCCCATTATAACGATAAACATCTGACTTTTTTATGGCCAATAAATGATGTTTAACAAGGAAATAAAACCAAGGTCTAAGCTTATTCATGCGATTTTCAACGCGATTTAACTGATCTAGTATTTGATAAGCCTTGAACAATGTCCATACAATGCTCAAAATAATAACGGAATCATCTGCTAGTATACTTGAAATGTGTTTGGGCAGAAACATCTGTCAATATCTAAAATTTCCAGAAACTTCATTCTTCAAAACTTAACATCGTGACCTTTTGTTCGGAAAACCCACATTGAGATTTAAAAAAAAAACAGTTTAGAAAACCTCAAACACCTCTTCTACTGTTCCAATTCAAAACACTTTATGAAATATATCTTAAAATTTGTCAAATACTAATAATATTCCGAAGTCTTAACTTGAGAAGTATGCGAGTAATGCATAATCATCGCTTGACAAGTTAAACTAAGTCTTAATACAATGCACACAACTTGCATATATGTAAATCAAAATATATTTGGATATATTCTTAATGTGTCTATTATGCAAGAAAGTTCTTCCCAAACCGGTATGGCATGTTGACCGTTTAGTAGTTGTATTTACATGTATCAAGTTTTACTATATGTATGTAGCAGATTCTAAAATCAATTCATTTCCAAATTTTGTCACAGAATTATATCAGTTTAATTATATTTTTAATAATCGCTAATTGTTTTGGTTAATCATTCTTTCAAAGAGTGTTCATTTATAACATTGCAAGAGCTGAAAGTAGAATATGAACGATTTTTTTTCTGGGGGAAATGTTTTGATGGGATTTGTACAACTCATCGCAAACGATTTTACACTGCAATGTTTTAGTTATTGTTCCTTTTATCGATTATACAATTTTTCTCAAAAAAGGTTAATTTCATTTGATATTGATTTATCAAAGATACAAATCGAAATCAAATTCATTTTATATTGTAATATATATTTGCAAACAGTGTTATATTCAAAGAAATACAAATCACACAGGTTGAAGCGCTGCCATTCAGTCAGCATTCGAGACCTTTCAGTCATTCTTCAGTTGATTGAATGGCAGAGTTTAATCCCGTGTCATTGCAAATTCTTCCAAATCAGGAGCACCGTGGAAGATACAACCCCCACACATTTGAAAATCATGAACACAAATTAATTTACATGTATGTATTCAGACACGCTAACTAAGTAACTAAAAAAAATAAAGGAGTAATACTTTATTAATTAATTGAATAAGTTAAGCAACATAATCACTCACTTGCTGTAGAATTGCTATTTTCGTTTTGCAGAGTGACTGACCTATAGCTTCCAAGAAATAAGAAAAGTGAGAGAACTCCTCGTAGAGTCATGACCGAAGTTTACGTTAAACCTGATCGACAAGGATAAACATTGCTTTTTATAGAAATGTTTGGATCATCACATGGTTGATGACGCTCCGAACATCCGCTAACAGGAACTCTTGAACTTAAATTAAACGATTGAATAACAGACAACAAATCTCGATAGCGTAATACTGTGAACTCTAAACCTCGACCACGAATTAAACAATTACAGGCGGAATAAACTAATATCCGACAATATAAGTTTAAGTCAAAATGTTAAATCTATATATCTAAACAAAAACAGGATTGAGCTTAGCCGTTTAGTCAACTGAATGGTGACTAAAAGGTAACTGAAATGCGCCTGAATGGCACCAGACCGTTCAATTCTAAAACGATTAAATTACAATTTACCTATATCTGTCATCGATTAACTATAAAGTAATATTATGAATTTATCGTTGTCTACCAATTTGAAAATAAAATTACGACTTTCGATACCTTTAAGCTATCAAAATAAAAAAAAATGAGTTAAAGTAATGCATTATATTCATACAATGTATCTTTTTTCTTCTTCCAGTTTCTTTCTAATTAATATTAGATGTATCATAGCATGAAAAATAAGTCTGTACTCTCATAGAATAAATAAAGGAAAAATGATTTTTCACCATTGAAAAGTAATATATTATATAATAAAACATAGACACTCTTAGATGAAAAAAAAGACAGATTTGCTTGAAATCTTATACAATATATATAACCAACTAATTGAAGACACGTAATGACCATAAGGAAAATATCCGGTAAATGTTCATTATTACAGAACAACGTATATAAATATGTTTAAGGCATGGAACATTGGTACCCAATTTCGAGCTACCATCAGTCTATAAATGTCCTTTGTTTGCTAGAATCGACATTTTTGATAAACAAAGCTTGCGATTTCAGAACATGCGCAAGTATCGAGCTCCCTTGATTTATCAATGCCAAATAATTATAGAATATTTCGCTATTTTTACACTGCAATAGTTGGCAATGGATGATATACATTTCAACGAAATGTGATTTGTCGACCACTGTCCTAATCATATTGCATACATTTATTATTGCGTTCAAATTTAAGCTATTAAACATTACAGCAAAACACACACACACACACACACACACACACACACACACACATATATATATATATATATATATATATATATATATATATATATATATATATATATATATATATATATATATATATATATAAATATAAGAGTTTTAATCGTTTTTGAATTGTAAAAAAAACTCAATATTTGTTTTGAAGAGATTATATTTCTCAATTATACTTTTCTCTTTGGCCAAAGCCATCAAACGCCTATACATTGTCTTTAATGTTTTCTGTAAAGAAAATATAGCTGGTGTTTAAATGATTTTTAAGATGATCTAAGGCAACATTAAAAAAATGTTTAAGAAAAGTGTTTATCAAAATATCAAAATCAAAATTATTAAACCGAAATTGAAGCACTAGGAAAAAATTTACTCTATTTATTTACTTTAAAATTACTAGTATCACCACGATTTTAAAACAAATGTCGTTCCTGTTTACATGATAAATGCTTGTGTATTTGCAAACTTGTATAAACGCAAATTGCATCATGAAATGAAAAACTTTTGGTAGCGAAATTGACTAAACTTTGATTCAGGTCTTATGTAATAATCTACCTTTTGTCTACCATATCGTAAGGTAGTACGAAACACCAGAGAAATTAATTTTTAAAACTATTTTCTCAAATACACAAAATAAAGGCTGAGGTAGGTCCCTACTCGTGACAAACCGGAAGCCGGAATTTGCCGTTATCGGTTTAAATTTTACACTGCGCTAAATAGAACCGCTTAAATATGAAAACACACTAAAGTCAAGCTACATGCCAATAGAAAGCACTCAGTTCAAGACAGGGAAATATTTTAAAAAACAACACCCTAAGCTGATAAGTATATGACGTTAAGGACGATCGCCAACCATGGAACATCAATGTGACTATACATAGTCGATAGCAGATGTTTTTGCCCCTGCATGTGACCTAAACCTTTAGCTATCAGTAAGTCATTATAATATTTTGTGTGTGATCTCATCTTGTCTTTTTTTGGCAAATATAGCATCTACTAGAAGATATATGAAATATCCTAAAACTACCACACGTCAAACGATGAAAACGTGCACATCCATAAAAAACCTCTAGTAATGTGTTTTATCTAATTTGTATCATTATTATACGTCCCTGATTAGACCAATGTACATGTATTGGAACAAAAGTGATATTCGTATTGATAATATTCGTTTATTCATTGACATTTATTGATCTATATACATAATAAACCGACTTTATACAAACTTGTCATTGTTTGTAGTCTTTAAAAACATTCATGTTTATGTATTGTTTTAGGCTAAAAGTTAATATTGGTTGGACCATCATAATTATGAAATCATTCCCTGTGAATTGGGCAAAAGGAGAAATACCCGGAGAGGCAGGTAATTGAAAAAAAAACCAGTCAGACTGTGAAGTTAGTTACATTGGCAGATATCTAATATCCCATATTAATTGCACACAACCTCTTGATTTTTCTGACTGTGTTGGCCATTAAAAAAAATTGGACTCGCACGAATTCTAACAGTAAAGAGCAGATCTGATAAGAACAGTTTGGTATAATGAATATGTTACTGAGAAAACTTCAAAATCCTTAGATGTTAACTAAGTGAGAACATCTGATATTGTTCAAGCTGTGCGGTGAGAGTGATTTCACTATATAGTTAACACCCTAGTCCTCTATTACGTTTAATCTTGAAGCATCTGCAATAACTGAATTGCAATGTACCTGGTTTTAAGCAGCCTATACTATAAAAGTCAGCAAAAATATTTAACATATTGTTTGAACATTTGAATTACTGTGAATGATAACTGATGTCGATGTATTTCATTTTGAATAACATGTAAGCGATGCTTAAAACAGAATATCAATCTTAAAGGGTACCTGCAGGCCAGCCCATGTGAAACTTATGTCATAGAATTTATCTATCAGAATTTAATGTAAAAAAAACCGCATCGAAATCGATGCAAAAATAACGGAGTTACGCCGCTTCAAAGTGGCTATTTTTACCTGCTCTTGGAAATCCAATCAAGAGAAAATATAATTAGGCGATAACGAGGCTTTAGCGGAAGAGACGTCACAAGGTCAACAGGAGGGAAATTTCCTAACCAAGTTATACAAAATGAATTTGATTTTACAGCTAAAATGATTGAAATAGTACTGATGTATTGACGTTTTTAGCTATTTTGAGAATTGTAGATTATAAAATTGCATCCGTATATATTTTGTTTAAGTCAGAGTTCTTTTTAAAGGCTTTTAAAAATCGTTATTCTTATCGCCTTTTTACCGATGATTAGATTTCTTAAAAACTTGCATGAGCAGATTTATATCCGACGTTTCCCTTTTTTAAATTACATTATATAACTTCACACACGAATGACGCAGGTAAACAGGTAAACTAACGGAGATACTGCTCCAGACACGTGTGTATCTGGGGCATGTACACATGGTACACATACGGGTCTGGTTTCACACCTCTAGACGGTAAATTGATTTGTGTATAGTTAGCTACATGATTTTCATGAGATAAAACAAAATAAATTAGACTGTGTAACATCAGGCGTACACAAGCTAATAATTGCATACATAGTACGTCCATCAGCGGTTAAAGAATATTTTGATCTTGAGACTATCAAATTGTAATTAATGTTCAAAATAAATGCCTAAATAAATAAAAAAAAAAAAAAAAAAAAAAAATAATATCGACGCGGAGTCTGGGTATCGAATGGAATTGGTAAAAGCCATGGACATCTTTCATCGCAAGAATCGTAATGTATCTATCATAATGATGCCACTATACTATTCCTGTGCATAGGTAAAGTACCCAAGCCACGTGCAGTGAGGCGTGACTAATCCCGTCTGGCCAGCAGGAAGGTGTTGGAGTGGAGGTCAGAGGTCGCTGAGCCGACATGAGATCAGCTCACCGGTGAATTTTATCAACAACTGAAAATAATCCTGTTACTGTGATTGTGCTGTATTGTGCTATTCATGTGATATATTTACGGCTAGTTATCATTAAAAACATGTCCGTATCTGAGACAGCCAAACTTCTTGAGGAAACCCGTTCCATTGTCTACGACGAACCTGGCGATCACTCTGGTGGGCCTCAAGTAACGCTTTCAACAATACACACTTTATTAACACAGATGAATAGTAAACTATCCAGTATTGAGCTCAAAAACAATACCCTGGACACAAGATTGTCTACCATTGAAGCTAAAATAAATTCATTAGATCAATTACAGGGTACCATCGATTCCATGAAAATGCAATTCAACAGGCTAGAGGAGGAAACGAAGAGCACTAAACGTGATCTACAAGCCTTGGACTCAAATATGGACTCCCTAGGGAAGCTATTTGACTCAGTCAATTCCGAAACAAAAGCACAAAAGAAAATCATAAACGAAAACTGTAAAGATATCGAAATGTGCAACAATTCACAGAAAGTCTTAAACTCCGACTTGCAGACTGTTAAAGAAATCAGTGTTAGTCTCCAAAACTCTGTGATTGACTTGAAAGCGCGGTCAATGCGTGACAACCTGGTTTTCACTGGAATACAAGAGCAAAAAGGGGAGGATACAGAACAAGTGCTCCAGGACTTCTTACAAAGTAAGTACAAGTTAGAGTACCGAATTGACTTTGAAAGAGTACACAGGATGGGAAAATGGAATGAATTTAGCGTCCACCCAAGAAAAATAGTAGCCAAATTCTCCTACTTCAAAGACAGAGAGTACATTCGCATAAATGCAGCCAAACGACTGAAGGGAAGCAAAGTCTACGCAAATGAGCAGTTTCCACCTGAAATTGAAGAAAAGAGGAGAAAGTTATACCCAGTGCAAAGGCAGGCGAAAAAAGACAACAAACGTGTACAACTAGTGCGTGACGTGCTGTACATAGACGGAAAGGAGTACACCCCACCAGAATCCGCTCCCAGTCCTACACCCGCGTGGAACAATCGTACGCCGAGTGACCGAAACTTAAAGAGAGCGCGAGTGTCGTCTACCCCAGACAATACCAAGTAGGGACACGCAGGAGAACAGACTAATTCCGATCTCAAATTTCTATCACTTAATGTCTGTGGTATAAAAACTAGATTGAACTATGCCGAATTTACAGATTTCATCTCAAAATACGATATCATCGGTCTCACCGAAACAAAAACAGACGACTCGGACAGTATAAGTCTACCTGGATATGTGTTATTTACTAAAAACCGACATACATTATCGACTGTCAGATCAGGTGGAATTCTTGTAGCTATTAGAGAAAGCATTGTAAAATATGTACATATTATCAAAACAGACTGTAAATATGCTTTATGGTTTAAAATTAGCAAAAGTCTTTTTAATACATGTGAAGATGTACTTTTTGGAGCTTGTTATATCCCGCCTGAGGGAAGCAAATATTCTTCAAATGACTGTTTTTTGGAGATTGAACAAGATTTAGTCAATTTATCAAATGACAACAAATATGTTTGTTTAATGGGAGATTTTAATGCTAGAACAGGTCACCGGGCTGACTTTTTTACCCCTGACCATTTTTTGAGTCAGGTAAATATATGTGATGATTTTTCCTATAATGAAACTGAGGTTCGCTCTGCTATTTTTAAGGAGCGTTCAATACCTTTACAAAGAATTGTCCAGGATTCTACAGTAAATAACTATGGATATAAACTAACAGAATTTTGTAAAAACAACGATGTATATATTGTTAATAGCCGGGTAGGAAACGATAAAAATGCTGGTGCTGTTACGTGTAGAAATTGTAGTACAGTTGACTATGTTCTAGCAAGTGCAAATGTATTTGAAATATTAAAAGATTTCGATATACATGATTTTTGTAACCTTTTTTCAGATGTACATAACCCAGTGTCTTTTTCTCTGTCTACTTGCTATTTATCAAGAAACATTTCTACAGGTAAAAATCACTCAGGTGTAAAATTATGGTGCCCCGATAAAGCAGACCAATTTCGAAGCAATATTGACGTCCAAGCTGTCAAATCTATTGAAAATTATTTGAATGAAATAAGTAATTCCCCCGGCGATCTCTGCAGTGACAATATCAATAAGGTAGTTAAAGACATCTGTACTGTATTTACAGATGCAGCCCGGGATACTTTTGGACCCTCACATTTCTCTCCTTGTATTGAAAAACATAATAAGCCTTGGTTCAATAGAGAGTGTAAATCTGCTAGAAAACAATATCATTTAGCAAAGAGCATGCACAACATGTCTAAAACGGACGATAACAAAAAATAAACTTAAAGAAAAAAGTAAAATTTATAAAAAGGCCATGGACAATGCTGTAAAAACATACAATACTGGTATAACCCGTAAACTTATGCAATTGCGATCAACAAATACAAAAGATTTTTGGAATATCCTGAACTCCTCAAAAAGGGATTCTAAGAGCCCGGTAAATATCAAAGATATGTTTGATTTCTTTAAAAATATCAATGAAGGTAGTTTGTCCCCTGATAGCGATACTCTTCACGAACCCCAGGTAGATGGAAGCTCTAACGAATTACTGAACTGCGAAATTAACGAGTCGGAAATAACCGACGCTGTAAAGAAACTCAAAAATGGTAAAGCTCCCGGCTATGATAATATTGTTAATGAGTATATTGCCTCTACTTTGAATACATTCCTACCAATTTATAATTTGTTTTTTAATGCTGTATTTGATAGTGGGCTGGTACCAGAGGAATGGCTAGTTGGTATTATTAAACCTATTTATAAGAACAAGGGCGATCCCACTTCTCCTGAAAACTACCGACCCATTACGTTACTAAGCTGTTTGGGTAAATTATTTACGTCCATTTTAAGTAAGCGTTTAGAATTGTTTTCGGAAGAGATAGAACTGATCCATAATAACCAAGCGGGTTTCAGGAAAGGTTTTTCTACTTTAGACCACATTCTTACTTTACAATTTTTATCCAATACGTTGATGAGATGTAAGAAAAAACTGTTCTGTGCTTTTATAGATTTCAAACAGGCGTTTGACACTGTTTGGAGAAATGGTTTATGGTGCAAGCTCTTAAATTATGGTATTAATGGTAAATGTTTTAAATATATTACAAATATGTATAAAGGTATTAAATCACTCATCAAGATGAATGGCACGGTATCCGACTTTTTTTGTTGTAATTTTGGAGTCCGCCAAGGCGAAAATTTGTCACCATTTTTGTTTTCATTATACATAAATGATTTAGAAAATTATCTTGTTGAAAAAAATATTGCTGGTCTGCAAAGTTTTACCACATCAATAGAAAATGAATTATGTATATATATAAAACTGCTTGTACTTCTTTATGCAGACGATACTGTTATCTTGGCGGAATCTGGCGATGATTTGCAGAACGCACTGAATGAGTTTGAATGTTATTGTAAAGAGTGGAAATTAAATGTTAATATAGATAAAACAAAAGTATTAATTTTTTCCAAAGGACGAATGTGTAAAAGAGTTTTTTATTTTAACGATAGAGTTTTAGAAATTGTTAAAGAATTTAAGTACCTTGGCATTATATTCTCAAGAACTGGCTCTTTTTTAAAAGCCAAAAAACATTTATGTGACCAAGCCCAAAAGGCAATGTATGGTGTCATTAGAAAAATTAGACAATTTAATCTACCAGTTACATGTCAGTTAGAACTCTTTGATAAAATGGTTGTACCTGTATTGCTGTATGGTTGCGAAGTATGGGGTTTTGAAAAACTTGATAGTATTGAACGTGTTCACCTAAAGTTTTTAAAGCACATTTTATGTTTAAAAAGTAGTACTCCAAACTATATGGTTTACGGAGAAACAGGTCGTTTTTCTTTATCTGTAATTGTATTTACTAGAATGGTATCATACTGGTGTAAATTAATTTCTAGGACGAATTCTAGCATTACAAACATATTATACCGGCACTTGTTGAATCAGACTGAAAATACAACCAGTACTAACCCTTGGATTGATTGTATTCGTCATGTTTTTAACTCATGTGGTTTATCAAATGTTTGGCAAAGCCAGTTTTTAAATATTGTTAACCAAAAATGGGTTTCAACGGCAGTTAAACAGAGATTACAAGATCAATTTATTCAAAAGTGGCATGCTGATATAAATAATTCATCAAAAGGAGTAATATATAAAATTTTTAAAACAAATTTTGGATATGAAAAATATTTAGATATTTTACCCCTGAAATTCAGAAAAATTCTTGGTAAATTTCGTACTTCAAATCACCATCTACCAGTTGAACTGGGAAGATGGGAGGGTATCCCATTAAATGAAAGATTTTGTCCTCTCTGTAATACCAAACGTGTAGCCGATGAATTTCATTACATTTTAGAATGTGATGCAATATCACAAGTCCGGAACAAGTTTATAGACAAAAATTTTTCAGATAGACCTAATGTGTTAAAATTTTCGTATCTTATGACAACATTTAACATGAAATTGCTGAGAAAATTGTGCATTTTTATAACAAAGATATACGAGGTAGTCTGTCCTCCATGAGTTTCGCTTTGTATAACTTTTCCTAACTCTATAACCTTTATATTATTATATGTTTACCTCTGACCAATTTATATGTATATTTTAATGTTATTTTTGTCCTCATGTACCATATGTTTGAAATGGTTTTGAGCGAATAAATGAACTTGAACTTGAACTTGTCACTTATTTAATTACTTAAAAAATGACAAAATATAAAAATCAGCAATATAAGTCATTTTTAAATCAATTTAATTAGTAATTAATTTCGGAAGTAATTACGCTGATCATTAATTATAATTTTGTCCTAATTTTTTATCTAATAAAGTGAATTAAACTTCCTTCCGTGCGCTGTGCTCAAATAACACATAAACTGTAGTTTATACTACAGATAGCTTGTACTGACACCGAATCATTTTGAAATACGAATAATTACATGTAAATGCAATTTCCATTATCGTATTTCAAGAACCACGTGTATTTTACAATCATCAGCTGTTCATGGTTTTGAGCAATGACCTGTTCAGGATCCAGTGTTTGATTTTATATGCATGCTATTTTGATTGTTTATGTTATGGTCCCAAATCAATATTTATTTTAATGAATACTCGGGCAACGTGGTAAATTTCTGTCCCATAAGAGGAACAGTTATAATAAACATAGACTTCATAAAGATAGACTTTTACACAATAATGTCTCGGAAACTCTTCCGAATGAATGGCAATGTTAACGGAAAATACGAAAATGGGATTCTTATAAGAATAATGTTTTGATTGATTATCACTTTTCTGTTTTTATATGCAAAGTTGTTACATATTTGACTAAATTAATGAGAAAACAATTTTCCGAAATCGGCATTTTTGTACGATAAGATACCGGTTTAAATTTAAACAACAGTATATATAGGCATCAAGGGTTGATAAGAAAATAAAAATACCGAAACAATTGTTCATTTATCGATAAATTGATGCAAGAAAACGAACAGATTTCATACGATTTTCTTGTTTCTCTTACAGCAGCGTTGACTTCGTGACGTCAAGGTTCATCTCGCGCCAAATCGGCTTGATTAAAAAATCATTCAGGTGTGAAATCTGGTTTTCCCCAAATATCTCGAAAAGTACTTACGCGATCGCAGTAAAACTTTCAGGATAGTGTTTTTACACATAGATCTCCATTATATCAAAAATTTACCGGCATTGCAGGTACCCTTTAACCGACCGTGTATGTCTTTTTGATATGCGTTTTTTGTAAATGTTTACAATGATTTACAAAAATAATACTCATTTTAAATATACATACTCAAGAAACATGTATCTGATATTTGATCTCAAAATGAATTTGTCTTTAAACAATAATTGGAAAATCAATTGAATTTTTACTGATATTTTGCTGAATAAGCAAAAGTTGAGTAAATATTTTGTTCTAACTAATATATGTCTCTAAATGATTATTTAACCATTTCTTATTAGAATTTTTATTAATCAATTGATTTTGTCATATTGTTTTTAAAATTTCGATCAGTTATAAGGAAAGTAACCATGAAAAAATCTTTCACGAAAGGATGGGTGTGTATCTGACATCCTAACTCATAGTAAAGACCTGTTTGGACACAACTGTAAGGTTTCTGGTTCGAATATTCGGCTGCTCTGCCTGGACAATTTAAGAAATATGTAAATAAACTATAACTTTCTCAATCAAATATTTTAATCAATAATATTTACAATATCCCACTCTCTCAACGATGATCGAAAGGGAGTGATAAACGGGAAGTGCTTATTACACAGCTCCAATAGATAGAATGGGAAATATGATCTCGATTCCGACATTTGTTTCACAACCATCACCAGTGTTCAGACTAATATATGTCTCTAAATGATTATTTAACCATTTCTTATTAGAATTTTTATTAATCAATTGATTTTGTCATATTGTTTTTAAAATTTCGATCAGTTATAAGGAAAGTAACCATGAAAAAATCTTTCACGAAAGGATGGGTGTGTATCTGACATCCTAACTCATAGTAAAGACCTGTTTGGACACAACTGTAAGGTTTTTGGTTCGAATATTCGGCTGCTCTGCCTGGGCAATTTAAGAAATTTCAAGGTCATATCAATGGGTCAAAGGTAAAAGTTGATGATAATTTAGGATTTTTATCAATCCTCCCTTTTCCCCGTCAAATATACTTAAACCTCAATTAATCTAAAACCAATAGAAAAATTTTCATTATTTTAATACAGTTTAATAACGTGGTCATTTCATTCATACTGCGAAATTTTATCCTAATTTGAACTATACAATTTCTTTTTAGAGACCGTTATGTGTTGCAAATTTTCGTCTTAAAAGATGATTTACAAATTCTATTTTACCATTATATTATATCAGAAATAACCTTAAGTTAGCAGTTAGAATTTATTTTAATGTCAGTAAGTAACGAAAATGTCTTCTGTATCAATAGCAATACAAACTGATGCAATATCTTAAAAGTAACTTATTCGCATAGCAAATTCTAACAAAGACTGGTTCATTTTATACTTTACTGAAAGGAGATACAAATTGTAAGTTTGAGGCGATATGGGCAAAAATTCTCCGGTCAGATGTTTTTCAAATTTTACAAATTTTTAGATTTCACTCCAAAAATATCGAAAATTCAGAACAATTGAACTATAGGACAATTTTAGCTTATCCGTTTTGTACTACCTTAGAATCAAACTCATTAAAGCAACAAAGAATTGTAAAAATCAAATAATCAGATCCACAAATCTTTATTATAATCAAAAACATTTCATCGCGCTGATACTAAAACAAGTCCCACGGAGAAAACAAGTCCCACGTAAGTCCCACGTAAGTCCCACGGCAAATACGGCTGTATATCGATACAATAATTATTGATTATGATTAAATGTGATAAAATAATCATAATTCACAAAACAAAATATTTTTAAAAGCTTTTTTTTACTGATTTATCGACGAAAAATCAAAGATGTTGGTAAAGATAGACAACTCTTACGTAGATTTCATACGCTAGCAGAAGAAATTTTTTGCCCGCCGTTTAATTGATGGATAATTTTAATTTTCTCTAACAAAATAAATTCTAATAGCAATAAAAAGTTGACTTTATATTCATTAATTAACACAAAATTAGTAAAAATCGAATAAGTGATAACTCTTACGCAGAATGCATACGCCCGCCGAGAAAAGTACACACCTGCCGCTTGCCTGATGGGTGATTTTAATGTTTTTTTCTTTTAAATCTTATATTTTCTAACTTAAAAATGCTAACAATAATAAAAAAAAAAATACCATATTTATTGATTAACACTAAATTAGTAAAATTCATGTAAGTAAAAAAATTCTTACGCAGAATCCATAATCTTTTAATTTTTTTTTTTTTTTGTACGTTAGTCTTTTATTTCACTGTACTAAAAAATTGCGTAGATAAAATTATTCATTTCTTTACGCAAATTTAGAAAAAACGCGCAAATGACTTAAAAATAAAGGTAAACTAATAACCATTAGATTTTTAATAATATTAAAACGTAATAAGAACCATGCGTTCATCCAGAGTATTTTTGAGGGGGGATATTCAGGTTTGTCGGGGGGAAGGGGTCGAGGCATATTTTTGGTAATTTAACAATGAAAATTTAAGAAATTTTATTCTTTTCCCGGGGTGGGTGGGGGGGGGGGGGGAGACTCCACCCCCTCCTCCGAATTCCATCTAGATCAGCTCATGAAAAGTATGTGAGTGAATATCTTCTACAAAGTAATAAATTGTTATTGTCAGCAAGAACATTCTATCTACGACAGCTTTTACTGTTCACGAGACTGTTCCACGATCTTTGGGTTTATAGATCAACCCTAATTTAAATGTTTTTTCTGCATAATGGATGAAAAATCGTGTTTAAAAAAATAGAAACCAACAGAGATCGTCATATTAGTGGTTTCGTATATTTGGAAACCCTTATAATAAAAGAGAAGGCTTTGAAAAAGTGTAATACCAGTAACTGCTATAATCATACAAGCGTATATGTATACAAATATGTACATGTATATTATAAACATGCATCTTTTTCTCTCTCCCTCTTTCTTTGTCTTCCCTTCTTCTTTCACTTCATCTCTTTCTCCGTCTTCTCCATCCATCTCTCTCTCTCTTTCTTTCTCTCTTCATGAACGGAAAAACAATACAAACATCGAGAGAAAAAATACTTAGAACCATTTTAACAAGAGCTTGGACTTTGGGTAGTTGTGTCAAACAGCAATGTGAAGTAGGCATCTATTTCATTGTTGGCCACTCAGCCGTGACTCTGAAATCAACAAGATTTGTCTGGCTTTTGAGCTAAGACTACGCAATCGGTGCATATTTCGCTTGAAACCGCGTCATTTTTAACTTGTTTTGACACAAGAAATAGATACTTACGTCCTACTGAAAGTCCATGGTCTTGTTAAAATGGATCTATATGTAGTTGAACCTGCGTTTAACTGTTCTAGTATATGTATTTTTTAAATAAAATTAAAATATAGAGAAAACTATCAAGCAAACGGGATTGAATGTGTAGGAAAATAAATAAATAGCTATAGGACATGCACAACAAATCTGTGCCAATATATCATTCATTTTCAAACTGATAGGCATATTTTGTTATTTTTGTAGCGAGTCGGTAAGTGTGTCACAGCAACATTCACATTCTAAATGTTCGAAAAGCAAAATGGCATTTTGACAATTTTAATGAATCACACTGAACAGAATGAATCGAAGGTCGAGAAAGTATATATACATGTATTAATTGACATGTGCAGATGTTTTTCAAAATAACTTGCTCATTGTTTCCTTTACTATAATATTTGGGGGGGGGGGGGGGGGGGGGGGGGGGGGGGCTACATGTCCAAAGATGATTGGTGATCGTTGGCTCTACCTATACACGTGTATACACGTGTTAGTTTCTTGTATATTCTGTGTGAATTGAACGGTTTTTTGTCCCTTAAGAAACAATAGACCTTTACCTACCTGTATATTGGAAGACGACCGCGAAGCACACCGTGTACACCCCCCCCCTCTCTCTCTCTCTCTCAAATGTTTTAGGTGACTAGGAAAAATAGTTATGAACGAGTAGATCTACGAAACACAAAAAAGTTATGTTTCAAGATACTATGTATAGCGTATGAACTTACACCTAATTATTAAATCGAGCTCAAAAGGACTGTTAAAACCTCTTGCAGTCCACTTTTATTATTCCGTTGATAGAGCAAGGTCGCTACATGCAACAGGATTATCAGTTATCAGTGTTTCTGACCCCAGTTGAATCTTATGTGTAATCTATATGTAATTGAAGACGATAACACTTTATCCTTATATATCTCATGTACACTTACACTGAACTCTCAATCAAAAACTAAAAAAGCCATCAGTGTTTTAACTAGTCAAACGTCTCTTCATAAAACGTATAATTTATATAGTCCATTCATAACTGTAAACATTTAAACATTTGTGTTACTATCTTCGAGAAGCTTATAAAATACAGAACTGATTTTTTTAGCCCTTGCAGCACCCCAACCCCCATTCAGCCGGGATCTTGCACCAATGGATTTCGCTTTTTTTTTTCTTTATCTAAAATCGAAATTGCGTAGACAGAGATTCTTGGACCTAAATGATCTACGATATGCCACAAAAGACATTATACAAAAACTTGACAAATAATGGTATGAACGTGCATTTTATTAATCGGGTATATGTCATAAAAAGTGTGTGGAACTGAAAGGTGTTTACTTTGAAAAAGAGTAACATGTTTGACATTCAGTTGTTTGACATCACCCGACGTCGTGGAAAAATGAAATGGTGCTCCCTAAATCTAATTCGCGCAAAGTAAAAATCGCTGTCTCTTTTGAAAAAAAATCAAATTCATATGATTTTTTGCATACTTATTTTCAATTGGTAGTCATTTAATAAAACATACGCCATCCTACAAAGTACACAGTAATTTTGCCGTAAATCACTTTCTCCGCGAACTTTTCTAACAACCCTCGTACAGTTGATTGAAAAAAAATTAATGAAAAAATCATATCATCCATTAATATAGGTATTCGACAAGGGTAAAAGCGTACACATGTATATTCTTTGGATGTTTCGTATAGACTAGTTAAATCTTTCACTGTATTATAATTTATCATAAAAGCCTCAGTGACAGGCATAGTAATCAAAATATTATGTTTATTTAAATAAAAAACAAAACTGGGTCAAACTTAAAAGGTGTGATATACGGATTATATAAATCTCGTATCACCCGACTTCATGTAATATGATAAAATAATAATTATGATAACATAATTATAAAGCAAAATGTTAACTCTATAGCCATCTGAAATAATTTATAAATTAGTTTATACAAATAAAAGTGACATTACTAAATGGCAGGCATGCATTTTAAATGGACAGTCGTAAAAATTCAGCGTTAGAGTTTTCCCTTTATTTTGAAGTCATTCGCGCATTTTTTTTTTTTGGTATAAATTTGCGTATAGAAATCAATATATTTATCTATACATTTTTTTAGTACAGTAAAGTAAAAAACTAACGTACAAAAAAAAAAAGAAATTAAAATTAGCCATCAGGTAAACGGCAGGCGTTTAGATTATGGATTCTGCGTAAAGAGTTTTTTTACTTACATGATTTTTACTAATTTAGTGTTATTCAATAAATATGGTAATTTTTTTTTATCAATGTGATCCTTTTTTAACTAAGAATTTGAATGTTTCCTGGAAATTTATTTTACACTTTATACTACTAAATTAAAATTACATAAATATTTTATTTTTTGAAAAGTTTCATTTTTCTAGAACATTTTCAGCATAGCTATACTTTATCATACATATTTTTAATGATAACACGAATGCAGCATTTACGGTGCCTAATCTCTCGGAAGAAAAAGATTGCTTTTGTGGAATTCGAGTTCAGGACATTTGTAACCGATTCATTTTGTTAAGTGTGCGAAATTTTATTCATTGTACATAATCATAGGTAGCTGTTTCATTACTTCAGATCTTCACTTTCTGAGCCTGTGCCAAGTTCTTGTAAAAACAAAATGACATGGTAATAATATGCTATATTGATAATATTTATATAGAAAAAAACTCTTCACAAATTAGGAAAAAGCTTCTGTTTACTGAAAATCAAAAGTTTAAGCTCAATTTTACTTTTTACATTTGAATGCGGAAGTTCTATCATTCAGTGCTGTTTGCCCGATATAATTGATAGCCAATATTCTAAACACCCTATTTGTTGATTGTTTCAGACCAGACCAAAAGCTGTTTTTCAGTTTATCTTGTCAACACTTTGTGAGGTCGCAATTGTGATTGCTCTATAAAACAATATTTTATTTTCATAATCAAGATATCTAGTTCTTTATAAAAAGTAAAGGGATGCAAATTTGATATTTGATAGTGAACTTTAACCCCGAAGAAGTGCTGGTTATTAAAAGAATTATTCAAGGAAATAGGTTTGGGGAAATGCCGGTCATTGCAATTTTCCCATCTACGGATACAGTTGTCAAGATTATTAAAAACAAACAATGAAAAGAAGGGCTTGAAAAAGGTTCGTAGTGTACGACTACTTTAATCCTAATGAATTGAAACAAACATTTATTGTTTTACTCAGGAACAGATGTTCAGTCTAGATATTTATTAGTGGAAATATCTTCGCCATTGATAAAAACAATTAACGATATATATATTTGATACCTTTGATACTGTTAATAGAAAGGGAAATGCAAAATGTATCTATTTTGAGCTAGATCGGTTCGTAATACAGTAAATAAATTATAGCTTTTATTATGGCTATGTACGCAAAAACCAATGAATATTAAAGGTAATATATAAGAATCAATATTTCAACCATCGCAAAAATACTTTCGCGAAAGATAAATCCCCACCCAAATAAATCTTGAATTGTTTTTTACTTAAATTGTAATATATATATCATCTCTAGACACGATGAAAGATAATAAATAATTAAAGTATATGGACAATAAAGAAAAGAAAATGATATATCAAAGGTTTTGCCGAGAATTGATGCAATTTACTATGATAAGACAATCAAATATGACAAACTGATATTCTTGTGTGCTTCGTATTTTGACAAAAAAAAAAGAACCGATTCGCACTTCTTACAAAAACATTTCATAATGAAGAATTACAAGAATTTTATCAGATCCTTGACGTCTCTTTATTAGGTGAGTCGTCTATGTTTTTCGGATAATCGGAAGAAGTCGCCGAACGGTCCTTAATATCATCGAAAGCATCATTTGAATACAAGGTGGCATTACTTCTATATGTATATTCATCTGCAAAAACTTTCTCGTCGACTACTGGTTGTACTTCTTTCTTTTCTGACACTGAAAGATATCACACGAATACAACTAAGTGTTCATTTTATTTACACTATCACACAATAAACCTTTCAAATAACATAAATTATATGAATAATTTGCATTCCAATAACAGGATAAACATGTTTTACATATTGTGGAATGTAAATCCTTAAGGGGTCAATTTAAATTTTGAAATTGAGCTGGTTGAGGATTATTACAATATATTATACATGAAGCATATCATTAGATTATTGAAATTTACCTTTCGTAGCATTTCGAAACCGTTTGATTACGAATATCATCAAAAGAATACAAAACACAACTATATGCTGTCATTAGACAGTAATACCCCCACCAAGTGTTTGCCTCTAAATAGCACTCTCTTGTACCGGTTTTAGTAAAAAAGAAGGCCACATGCAATTTCCGGTACTTTTAAAAAATTATAATTTTCATGATGAGTTCACATCCAATTGTACACATCTTGCCTTTATGTACAATTTGGGGTTGAACTGTTTGCATCTGTTTGTGATCTTCATATTATTTCCATTAAAAACCCGTTTTTAAATATGACACAAACAAACATTCTTAGGATTTTATATTTGTATTTGCAGTGCCCTCATGCAGAAAAAAAATATGATAAAATAAAAAAGAATCCCCACCTACCTACCTAACCTAATTTTTTCATCAGTATTACCATAAACACACATTTTATTTCTTAGGCCTAACCCATTGCACTATGCTGTTAGGTAACATTATTTTGGGAAAAATGATATATTTTATACACTTTATTTGTTTCGTTCAATAAAAAGTACATCACAATATGTGGGTGTCCCATATCACTTTAAAGCTGAAAATTGTGCTTTACATAGTTAATTACCTAATAAAAATGTGCAAGGGGTTTTAAAGAATAAAGTTATGAAGTTATAAAGTCTGAAGTTACGTACACAACACAGGTCTACAGGTTGCATTGGCGGGTACTAGTTTTACCCGTCCCTTTCTTTGGTTAGATGGGTTTCACATGGTGTACATGCATATGTGTTTTCGATATGCAGAATAGGATTAATTAACATGAATAAACGTTTCTTTTGTGGTGATCAGCTAAAGGAATTCATATTGTGCTAATTGGATTATCATTATGATGTTGACCAATATAGGTAAGTATAATACATGTAGTGCTAGCGCAATATTATGAGACACCAGTATACAAAACAGTTAAGTTTTACTTTCACTTTCTAAAATGTGATCTCCCTTTGCCAGCATACTGTATCATCATCTTTATCTAAATAAGCTTATCTACAGTTTCTGTCATTTTAATTGCAAAAGTTATTTTTTCATTTGTCAGACTTTCACTATTGAGTTGACTCCATATTGACCCTGTAACATTTTGTATTAAATTTGGGTTTAGATATCATGTTTATATGAGTTATAATAGGGAGGAAGGTGAAGGGATCTTAACCTTTCCCCATCCCCAGGATGTGTGGATTAGATATACATTTCTAGTGAGAATGAAGGCATGCTGCAGCTTTTTTTCCCCATTAAACCCCCTACCCCATCATCATATACCAGTAATAGAAAAGAGTTAATGACTGTAATTTCTTTTAGTATGCTTACTCTTTTTTGTCAAGAGATATGTGGTATGTCAAGATTTATGACTCGTAAAAATTTGGGCATTTTAATCCCGATTGTTAACAAATATACATGTATAGTTATATATATGTATATATATATATATATATATATATATATATATATATATATATATATATATATATATATATATACACATGTGATAATATACATTAGGGATCGGAATCAATTACAGAATTGCAAATCAGTTATTTATAACGCATTTTGACTGGTTAATTTGTTAATCATTTTGAAAATATAGACATTTCTAAATACATGTATAACATATTACATGTATCAATGTTTTTTGAAGATTGATTTTTTAACTATTAACAACTTATTTAGGGCCCGACTCTGCAGATGCCCTATAGTGATCATTCTGTCCAATTCTGCTGATCATATCAAGATACATTTAAGACAAATGGGCCCCTGCCCCTTGGGTCATTTCCCTCCCCCCAGGAGTTGTTTTTAAACCACCACCATCACCCCCTCCTCTGAAATAGGAAATGATAATACATTTTAATAACTGTTGAGATCCCCACCCTTAAACCATATTCATTCTTCCTCCTTGTGTCATTGCACATCAATTGGTACATGTATATAGGTTATGCCCCTTTGAGATGCCCAGTGACTTTCCAGAGTTGGAACTAAGCAAGTAATCTATCTTATATATTCATATGTAGTGTAATTCCTAGCCCTAACCCAATGTTGACCCTGCTTTGTTTTTTACAGCAAGGTTTTTGTTGACTGAATTTACAATTTATGAACAATTACTTATACATTTTGATTATATTTAAGATTAAAAAAATAATCCAAAATCTCCATGTACATCTGACATCATACAAAAAAATACCAATCAAGAAATGATTTTGCTACTGTAAAAATGTGAGAAGAGACTCTGACCCCCCCCCCCCCCCCCGACACCCGAAATATTTTTTAAGATATCCTCAAAATCTCGAAATATACTCTTAAACCATATATATTTTTGTTTCTTGAACCATGACCATGTCAAGGCAAATCTTGTTGTGGTATTAGCATGTCATGGCCTCTGGGGGTCACCTTAACCCCACCCCACCCTCCCAAAATCAGAAATGATAAAATAACTTGAAATGCTTGTGATCCCCACCCCTAAAGCATATATATTTCTCCTCCTTATGCATCTTATGGTATGATATTTCAATCACAAGAGTTAAGAGGAGGTCCAGAAATTAGGTTTTTTTATTGGACGGAACATCATTTTGCAGATAGTATTGACCCTCAGAATCAAATTCATACTTCTAAAACCTTATTGCATATATATGGCTCAGCCCCTGTCATATCCCTATAGATGATGTGCTATTCATTAAATCATGAGAGTAGTTCTGGGAAGTAGGTTTTTTTCAGGAGTGATAAACGTCAATTTTCTGCTACTATTTGACTCCCTGGATGAAATTTAAATTTTTAAAACCTTATTGCACAACTAAAGGACAGCCCCTATCATACCCCAAGATATGATGTGGCTATTCATTAAATCGTGAGAGGAGTTCTGGGAAGTAGGTTTTTTAAGGAGTGATAAACGTCAATTTTCAGCGTTTGACTCCCTGGATGAAGTTTAAATTTATAAAACCTTATTGCACACCTATAGGACAGCCCATATCATATCTCAAGAGATGACAAAGCTACTGCATAAATTGTAAGAAAAATTCTCGGAACCATAATTTTTTTTGCAAAATAACTTCATTTTTTGATGCCCAGAAACCCCCGTGATAAAACACAAAAGTTCTGAAACATGATTACACATCAACATGACACCCTGAATCATATTCTAGAAGATCATTTGGCTAGTGCAAAAAAATGACGTTTTTTGAAACCAGACTTTTTGTTTAAAAAACGTCATTTTTCAGCCATTTAATGACCCCCAGGACAAAATTGAAATTTCCGAAACCTTATTGCGCATCTATAAGACACCCCAAAACATATTCCAAGAGATGATTTTTCTACTGTTAAAAATGTAAAAGGAGTTCGAGGAAGAAGGTTTTTTGTGAAAAAAGGTCATTTTTTTACCATTTGAAGTCCAAGAGTTTAGTTTGCTGGTTTATAAGATGCAAGAGCAGTTTAAGAAAGTAAAACGTGACAGACGGACGGTTAGACGGACGGACGGACGGAACAGGATAACAACAATATACCTGATTTTTCTTTAGAAAGTGCGGGTATAATAATAAAAAAAAGAATGAAAAAAGAATAAAAGAAAAACAGATAGCAAGACAGACACGCTATTTAGAATAGAGTATCGTCATAAAAACATCATACATATATTTTTTTTAATAAGAAGGAAATTTCAGCTGCAATTCTTTCAGTGATAATTTTAAATGTTAAATGTTTAAGTGTTGTTAATACAAAATTATGAATTCATAGTTCTTATTATGTTGATAAGTATTTCGTAGTGTTTAATACTAAATATTAAATTTTTTTAAAAGAAATCCTTTAAAAACTTAATGATTACCACGTTCTACAAATTTATGGAAATATTTTCTTCATTGACTTAATTTGTTTCCCTCTCATTTATCAAACAAATTGCCTAATTAAGGAGGCTTGGTGGTAAATAAATGACCATTAGATCTACATGAACTTTGAGATATGTAATTTTAAGTGATAAACTATTACTTTAAAAAATTACATCAAAAAATAATATGGCTATCAGAACTCCTCTTACAATTTATGCAGTAGCTATGTCATCTCTTAAGATATGATAGGGGCTATCCTATAGACGTACAATAAGGTTTTAAAAATTTAAATTTCATCCAGGGAGTCAAATAGTAGCTGAAAATTGACGTTTATCACTCCTAAAAAATACCCTACTTCCCAGGACTCCTCTAATGATTTAATGAATAGCTACATCATATCTTGGGGTATGATAGGGGCTGTCGTGTAGTTGTGCAATAAGGTTATAAAAATTTTAATTTCATCCAGGGAGTCAAATAGTAGCAGAAAATTGACGTTTATCACTCCTGAAAAAATCAACTTCCCATAACTCCTCTCATGATTTAATGAATAGCCACATCATTTATAGGGATATAACAGGGGCTGAATTATAGATGTACAATAAGGTTTAAGAAATATGAATTTGATTCTAAGGGTCAATACTATCTACAAAATGATGTTCCGTCCCAAAAAACCTATTTCCTGGACCTCCTCTTATCTCTTGTGATTGAAATAACGTACCATGAGATGCATAAGGAGGAATAATATATATGCTTTAGGGGTGGGGATCACAAGTATTGTTTTTTCAAGTTATTTGATAATTTCTGATTCTGGAGGGTGGCCATGACCACAAAAAGATTTGCTTTGACATGGTCATGGTTCAAGAAAAAAAAATATATATATGGTTTAGGAGTGGGGATTTTGATGATTTCGAGGATATTTTAAAAATAGTCGACTATTAATGTTTTCGGGGAGCAGGTGTGTGGGGGGATTCTCTTCTCACATTTTTACAGTAGCAAAATCATTTCTTGATTGTTTTTTTTGTGTGTATGATTTCAGATGTACATATAGTACCCGCAACGTTATATTTTACAATCCTATCCTATCCTATTGTGTATCAATCCTATCGTATCGTGCATGTATACTGTTTTATCGTGCGTTAATCCTATAAGGTTTATCATTCAATTTGAACAGTTTTACCGTTTATCCTATCGTGTTAATCGTTCATGCATTTTCATACGCGAGTAAATTTATCGATATATTTATCGAATAAGAAATGTAAAATCCTTTCCAGCATTTTATCATGATACTTATTTCTTAATTATTTAGATCAACATTAAACAATATTACATGTAAATCATATCTGTAAGCAGTAGAAATAAAAATTGATATAAACTATCGAAGTTCTTAGGAACAAAGTAACATATTTACCTGTATATTGAATATATTAAATTGTATGCGGAGTGAATACCTGCGTAAACATTAACTTGTATGTAATATAATTAGTTTTTTATGCATCATGTTTTACAGAAACAAAAGCATTTATGATATATTTATACCCGCACTTTCTAAAGAAATTTCGGTTATATTGTTGTTACTCTGTTCCGTCTGTCCGTCCGTCCGTCCGTCCGTCTGTCACGTTTTACTTTCTCAAACTGCTCTTACATCTTATAAACCAGCAAACTGAACTCTTGGAGTATGATTTGGGGTGTAATGTTGTTTTGTAAACAGGTTTCAAAAATTCTCAGGTAGTCCTGGGGGTCAAATAATTGGTAAAAAATGACGTTTTTTGACAAAAAACCTTCCTCTTTGAACTCCTTTTACATTTTCAACAGTAGACAAATCATCTCTTGGAATATGTTTTGGGGTGTCTTAAGTTTTTGAAATTTCAATTTTGTCCTGGGGGTCATTAAATGGCTGAAAAATGACGTTTTTTTTTTTTAGAAAAAGTCTGGTTTCAAAAAACGTCAATTTCTTTTTGCAATAGCCAAATGATCTTCTAGAATATGATTCGCGGCGTCATGTTGATGTGTAATCATGTTTCAGAATTTTTGTTTTTATTACGTGGGTCTGTGGTCATAAAAAAATGACGTTTTTTTTGCCAAAAAAATATGGTTCCCATAACTCGTCTTACAATTTATGCAGTAGCTATGTCATCTTTTGGGATATGATAGGGGCTGTCCTATAGGTGTGCAATAAGGTTTTAAAAATTTATATTTCTTTCAGGGAGTCAAATAATAGCAGAAAACTGACGTTTATCACTCCTAAAAAAACCTACTTCCCAGAACTCCTCTCATGATTTAATGAATAACCATATCATATCTTGGGGTATGATAGGGGCTGTCCTTTAGTAGTGCAATAAGGTTATAAAAATTTAAACTTCATCCAGGGAGTCAAATAGTAGCAGAAAATTGACGTTTATCACTCCTAAAAAAAAACCTACTTCCCAGAACTCCTCTCATGATTTAATGAATAGCCACATCATCTATAGGGATATAGCAGGGTTGAGCCATAGATATGCAATAAGGTTTTAGAAATATAAATTTGATTCTGAGGGTCAATACTATCTGCAAAATATGTTCTGTCCCATAAAAAAACCCTTATTCCTGGACCTCCTCTTATCTATTGTGATTGAAATAACGTACCATAAGATGCATAAGGAGGAAGAATATATAAAATTATGCTTTAGGGATGGGGATCACAAGCATTTTTTTTTCAATTTATTTGGTCATTTCTGATATTGGGAGGGTGGGGTGGGGTTAAGGTGACGCCCAGAGGCCATGACATGCTAATACCAGAAAAAGATTTGCCTTGACATGGTCATGGTTCAAGAAACAAAAATATATATGATTTAGGAGTGGGGATTTCGACGATTTTGAGGATATTTTAAAAATATTCAACTATTCATGTTTTCGGGGGGAGGGGGTGGGGAGATTTAGAGTCTCTTCTCACATTTTTACAGTAGCAAAATCATTTCTTGATTGGTATTTTTCTGTATGATGTCAGATGTACATAAAGAGATTTTGGAAATTGCTTTTAAATCTTAAAGATAAACAAAATGTTATATGTAATTGTAGAAAGTGTAAAGTCAGTCAACAAAAACCTAGAACTTGCTGTAAAAAACAAAGCGGGGTCAACATTGGGCTAGGGTTAGGAATTACACTACATATGAATAATATAGATTACTTGATTAGTTCCAACTCTGGAAAGTCACTGGGCATCTCAAAGGGGGCATAACCTATATACATGTACCAATTGATGTGCAATGACACAAGGAGGAAGAATAAATATGGTCTATGGGTGGGGATCTCAACAGTTATCAAAATGTATGATCATTTCCTATTTCAGTGGAAGGGGAAGGGGTTGGTTGTTTAAAAACAACTCCAGGGGTGGGGGAATAACCCAAGGGGCAGGGGCCAATTTGTCTTAAATGTATCTTGACATGATCTGCAGAATTGGACAGAATGATCACTATAGGGCATCTGCAGAGTGGGGCCCTAAATAGTTACAAAATTAATCTATTGATAATATGCTATACATGTATTTAGAAATGTCTTTATTTTCAAAATGATTAACAAATTATTCAGTCAAAATGAAATATAAATAACCGATTGGCAATTCTGCAATTGATTGCATGATCCCTAGTATGATATCACATATTTTTTTTATATATATAATTATACATGTATGTTAACAATCAGGATTAAAGTGCACAAATTTTCATGGGTCATAAATCTTGACATACCACATATCTCTTGACAAACAAGAATAAGCAATTTAAAATAAAAGAAAATTAGTCATTAACTCTTTTTCTATTACTGGTGTATGATGATGGGGTAGGGGGTGTAATGGAAAAAAAAAGCTGCAACATGCCTTCTTTCTCACTAGAAATGTATATCTAATCCACACATACTGGGGATGGGGAACGGTTAAGGCCCCTTCCCCTTCCTCCCTATTATAACTCATATAAAAATGATATTTAATACCCAAATTTAATACAAAATAGGGTCAATATGGAGTCATCTCAATAGTGTAAGTCTGACAAATGAAAACATAAAAAAAATCTGCAAATAAAATGACAGAAACTGTAGATAAGCTTATTTAAATACAGATGATGATACAGTATGCTGGCAAAGGGAGATCACATTTTAGAAAGTGAAAGTAAAACTTAAATGTTTTGTATATCGTTGTCTCATAATACTGCGCTACTACATGTATTATACTTACCTATATTGGTCAACATGATAATGATAATCCAATTAGAGCACTATATGAATTCCTTTAGCTGATCACCACAAAAGAAACGTTTATTCATGATAATTAATCCTATTCTGCAGATTAAAAACACATATGCATATACACCACGTGAAACCCATCAAATCAAAGAGCTGGGTAAAACTAGTACCCGCTAATGACCTGTGTTGTGTACGTAACTTCGGGCAAAGATCATTTAATTGTAACATATTGCATGCATTTTCACAACTTTATTCTTTAAAACCACTTGCACAATTTTATAAGGTAATTAACCATGTAAAGCACAATTTTCAGCTTTAAGGTGGTATGTGACACCTACATATTGTGATGTACTCCTTATTGAACGAAACAAATAAAGTATAAAATATGATATTTTCCCCCAAAATAATGTTACCTAACAGTTAGGCCTAAGAAAAAAAATTGTGTGTTAAGGGTAACACTGATGAAAAAATTAGGTTAGGTAGGTAGAGATTTTTTTTTATTCTATCATATTTTTTTTCTGCATGAGGGCACAAATACGAATATAAAATCCTAAGAATGTTTGTTTGTGTCGTATTTAAAAACGGGTTTTTAATGGAAATAATATGAAGATCACAAACAGATGCAAACAGTTCAACCCCAAATTGTACATAAAGGCAATATGTGTATTATTGGATGTGAACTCATCATTTATGAAAATTATAATTTTTAAAAAGTACAGGAAATTGTACGAGTCCTTCTTTTTGACTAAAACTGGTACAAGAGAGTGTTATTTAGAGGCTAACACTTGGTGCGGGTATTACTGTCTAATGACAGCATCTAGTTTAATTATGTTTGTAATAATTTATAAACCATACTTTCTATGACATGAAATGTTTAGATTTTTGATTAATTTAAAATTTATATGCAAACAGTTCAAACCCAAATTGTACATAAAAGTAATATGTTTATTATGGGATGTGACCTCATCATTTATGAAAATTTTAAGTTTTGAAAAGTACCGGAAAGTGCATGTGGCCTTCTTTTTGACTAAAACAGGTACAAGAGAGAGTTATTTAGAGGCAAACACTTGGTGGGGGTATTACTGTCTAATGACAGCATCTAGTTAAAACTGCGTTCGCATTGAGAGTTATACAATGTACATGCATGTAATATATACACATTTAATGTAAACCAGTGATTTATGTATATAAGTTGTAATTAAGCCAATTAGGTTTTTTAAAGTTTATGAAAAAGGCGGTTTGTTATTGTCATTTTTTCATGAACAAAGTCGGCGCGGGGAGTTGGGGGTTTGGGTGATAATTTTCATATGAAATAATATAGAATCAACGCATTAAACAAAACATTACCTACGTTTATTTTAGATTCTCTGGTTCTCTTCTTTTGAAGACAAGCGGTTTATTTAAAGGGTCTTGCACAAAACGCTTTTTGCAGATAAGCTACTGCATTTTTGTTTTAATAACAATTTCAGTATTAAATAAATGAAAAAAAAAAAGAAATTAGCAGTTAAAAGAAAAAAATAAACCTGTTATAGATTTCAAAACAATATAACATTTTTTCAAGTTTTAAAATGTATGACAATAAATTGCTAAACGCTTTAAATTTCTTTTTGCTCATCAGCCAGATTAATGAGTAAAGAAAAAATCTGTTTTATTGCTATGTGAAACACAAAACAATGCAATATTTTATAAGTGCTACTTTATGCATCAATTTTACCAAGAAAGGAATTTAAACGATACCTGAAAGTTGCTTATGTGGCGCAGGCGTTTCCTCTGCTATGGTCACCCTACCGTCCTTGTGAGATAATAAATGTGAAGCTGGTTTTCCTAGAATAATTCACGCTCAGTAGAAGACAAAACTTCAACAAAGACGAAGTCACGTCGCCTGACATGAGAACCGAGCGGGTAGTTCTTGCTGAGAAACGCAAATTGAGTCGGGTAAGTTCTGCAATATAGTGATAATTTAAACGAATTATTCTCTGCTAAACAAAACTCGGCCATTGTTGTTTTTTCATACATGTATAACTAATTGTATAGGATGGTGAAATGATGTGAATCGTGTGACAATTTTGAAAACTTTAGAAGTTTAGAAGATGGGAGTTCTTATTTTACTGATTCATTGCAAAACTTACAATAAAATATTTACACTTGCAAACTTCCTTATATAAACATATAGGTTAGCGGAAACGTTCAATTCTGTGTGAACTTTTTACGACGTCACAATGATCACCGCACGCGCTTGTCGCTTGACGGTTGCAATTGTAAGCATTAAAAACACGGTTATTTTAATAACTCTGAACGGTTTGCCTTTTCAAACGTAAATATAGTAATAAACAGCAATGTCACACAGTTCACCGGGATAGACGTGATCAAATCTTCTGAGAAGCCCTTCGGCCATCACAGGATTTGATCACATGACCAACCAAGTTCATATCCCTGTGAACTTTTTAACTTGCTGTTTAGATCTTTAAAAAATAATAAAAAACAAAGTCCCCCCCCCCAAAAAAAAAACCCACCCCTCCGAAAATATTATAAAACTGTTTGCAATAAGAAAAAAAATTGTCATGATCTAGGTCAATGTCAGATCAGAAATAAGAACTTGATTTCAAAAAGAAAAAAAACCCCAATGGCTAAGAATTATTTCTCTTTGACATAACGTATAGATATAAAGCTATAGTTTAAATATATGTAAAAAATGTTGATTATGAGGCAAACTTTGAAGATTCTACAAATTTGAAAATTTATCTCTCCTGCTTTTTTGACTCCTAATTATCCATTTAATTTGTTGTTAATTTGTCTTTTAAAAATCTTCTTCGGTCAGAAAAGATGAAACTTGTGTGAAAGTATATTTCGATAGTGTATATTTAAGTTTGTTCAAATCATGATCCCTTGGGGTAAGATGGGTCCACAATGAGGGTCACAGTTTTACAAAGGAATATATATATAGAGTCATATCTTTAAAAATCTTCTTCTCAAAAACCAATTGGCCAGAAAAGCTGTACCTTGTGTAGAAGCATCCTTAGGTAGTGTTACTTCAAATTTGTTCAAATCATGAACCACAGGGGTAGGATGGGTCCACAATGAGGGGTCAAACTATTACAAAGGAATGAATAGGGGAAAATCTTAAATATCTTCTTCTCAAAAACCAATCTCCATAAATAGCTGAACCTTGTGTGGAAGCATCTTTAGGTTTTGTAGATTCAAGTTTGTTCAAAACATAATTCCTGAGGATAGGTTGGGGCCACAATGTGAGGGGGGGGGGGGGGTGTCAAATTTTTACATCGGAATATAAAGAGTCAAATCTATCAAAATCTTCTTCTATCATCTATTATCATTCTATGTTGAAAAATGACCTCGAGTAAATTTTTATTCCATGTCAACTTCTTAATTATGTTATAATTGTATTCAAGATGTTTAAAATACATTTTCTAAAGTCGGAATTACAATGTCGAAATAATGACGGCAGACATTTTCCACGATATTTGTCATCTGTTGACAGTTTCCACAACTACAAAGAGATTCCTTCGACACTAACCACCGCTTTTTAGATTTCAATGAACATGCTCCGTTTGACGTTGGTTTGTAATTTAGTGGAAAGTCAAAGGTAAATGAACGGTCTTAAATCGATGTTGTTTCAACTTTTCCAGAACTTGTCATTTACAGCGAATATCATGATTTGCTAATACTGATGCTATGTTGATAAAATAAACCGGAATGGATGGTGTGAGATCCTAGATTAAAGTTCAATGGCAGCTCTCGTGGCGGCAGGAAATTTAAATTGATCGATCGATTCCGTGGTTTTTAAAAATTATGAGTTATAATTATTTGATGATAATTAATTGATTTATTGTACAACACATTTTTGGTTTCCTTCCCCTTTTGGGAAAGTATCTGGCAAATGTCCGTTATTACAGAACAGCTTGTATATAAGTAAATATTCTTATTTTAACATAGAACAAGTGGTGTTCAATCATGAACTTACATCGATTTATAAATGTCCTTTGTTTGTTGTTATTGACATTTCGATATACAAAACCTGCGATTTCAGAAGAAGCACTAGTATATCGTTCCCTTGATTAATTATTAATGCTCAATATGCTTATATTATTTTGCTATTTTCGCGTTGCATTAATGGGAAAAGGGAGATATACATGTACAGTTTATAGGCGAACAGTATTGTTGCGTTCAAATTTAAGCTATCAAACATAAAATCAAAAAAATATGAGCCAGTGTATGAGAAAAGGGGTCTTATGACATAAAAATCACAAAATCATGTTTAAATGATTCTTACAGAAGAAAACATGATAAATCAGATGATATTAAAATGAATAGTCTAGCTTGGTTATAAACTCTTCATTTTGACACTGCAAATCAGTCTATTTTTATCATGACGTCAGAATTTCTGGGGTTTAACGTAAAAAAATTGAAACCAAGACGTCAGAAATGCGATAAGAATTATATAACCAAGGTTGCCCCATTGAAATGATATTATAATAAATATCAGTAATTTACAAGGTTTCAGGTTTTTTTTATGTCACACAGATTGAGAATAAAACCAATATATTTAAATCATGCATATCCATTTGAGACCGCGGAACATTAACTGGCAAGATTGGAAATATACAGCTTACGTCAATTTCACCTGTTACAGTCAAAACGTTTGAAATGGGCGGGAACAATTTGAAGCGGACGTCTGAGGAAACATTGAATTGAAACTTTAATAAAGAACAGAATATATGAAAGTATTGGTAATTCCGGTATAATTTTTGAAAACTTCAGATAGCTGTGCAATGTTGGTGTATTTTCTTAAAACTTTCGGTCGTCTATCTAAAGATATTCAATTAATTTTTCTTGTTGCTCTTTAAGAATAATTATATTTCCCTTATAATTATACTATAATATATTTATTTAATTAAAGTTTAGTGAACCTTATTTTTTGCTATTCATTTTTTTGAGAGGTCCGTGTTTGCTCTGCTCTTGTTTTGTAATTTTCCTTTGGACTTTTGAATTTGAACACTGTTCGTTATCACCACATGTCATTCGTAGAATGCTGTATAAATATCTTGGATATTATACAAACGCATAAACGTATATTGTTTTTACCATTGATTTGCGTAATGTACAACTGGTGAGAATTTTGTTGTTTATATATATTTACCGGTATATTAACATCACACAATCTATTTCCAATCTATTTCTTAAGAAAATTGATTGTAAATCATACAGCTCTAAACTGATAAGAATGAAATCTATGCGATCCTGTGAAACGATTTCGGCATATTATTTTTCGCATTCCTTTAATTTAAAAAAAATGCTTTAAACGCGTCATTTAGCTTTTTAATGTCATCTTTAAATCAAGAAGCTATCATGAATAATTTTTTTGATTCATTCATTGATGTCTTCTTTTGTACTATTGGTGTTGACTATTGCGTGGCTTATTTCTTGATTGGTGAATACTAAAGCTACATTGAGAGAACGGACCAAACGAACCTGCACGGATTTGCACGGACCTCTTGTGTAATGTTCTGATAGACAATAATTATTTACACACTTTACTCACTTTTTATGGATAATAAGTGATTCAAGAATAGATGAAAATGAAAACAAAATATGCTTTCTCTGGTTATAAACATGGACTATGAAGATAGCAAGCATTGCAAAAAAATATACATTTACATGAATTTCTTCAAACATATATTTTCTATAATGATAGCTACCTTTTTACCCGCATGAATCACAAAAGAATGCATTTAATTACACTTAAATATATGGACAAAAAAACTTTTCTCTGATACTCCCAATTTAACTAAGGCCTTTTAGTTTACATTAAATAACTTTCATTTTTTTCGTAAATTTATCCTTACGCTTCATTACACTTTATTGATTGATTAAGTATCAGTCACATTACCTAGCGATGCGGTTAACGATGTGCTACCGATGCGTTTTTAGATGAAAATGGCGTGGATGCCGGCCGGACACCCGTAGTAAGCGGACGGTGACTGAGGTCACTGAGGAACATCTCTGGGAGTCATCGGAAGAAAATAAGATGTAGTTAAAAATCAGCGATGTCTCCACCGATGTCAAACATCGCTTCTCATCGGCAAATCATTATTAACACATCATTTAAGAATCGGTCGATGTATGGCCGATCATTGTCCGGTGCCCTCTGAGTCTGAGGTGAGAGGTGTTTAACAAACATCGGCCGATTATCGACCTATCATTTGCCCATAGCCGGCCTATGTACTGCCGATATACGAACGTTGTTCACCAATGTACGATGCCTGTTGCTGTGACAGATGTATTAACGACTACTTGGACGATGAGGACCGATGTTGGGTCATCGCTCACATCACCAATAACCACCGATTACCACTGGTCTACGGCGACCAGTCGAGTAATGTGACTAAGGCATTAATGGGATGTTGATTTTAAACATTGTACCTTTAGGAACGTTTTTGAATTAAAATTTGTGTTGTTATTTAAGATACAAGAATCGCACATGATACCGGTATATTATATCATTGTTTTGTTTTCTAATTTGATTGCATAATTTCGTTTTCATCAGAGAGAGAGAGAGAGAGGGAGAGAGAGAGAGAGAGAGAGAGAGAGAGAGAGAGAGAGAGAGAGAGAGAGAGAGAGAGAGAGAGAATAGAGGGAGACATTTGTTATGAAACTCTTGTTTTTCATTTGCTTTAATGCAAAAACTTTCGAAATGGTTTTAAATAATAGAATTATTTACCTCAAAATTATCTTTTACATGTGTGGGCGTAATTCATGCCATTGTTATGCAAGATTTTCTTACATATTTTACGACGGCTGTGTTGAGAATGCCGTGCAATCATACAATAGTTCCCGTGCGATCTCTATAGTTCCGTATTAACATTAGTTATGTATGATGTCCGATCAATGTACTTGTCACTAAATTTACCCTATCTACACAAGTTGACATCAAGCGCATTTTGAGCATCGTGTTTTGTTTTTATTAAATAGTGTTTTATTTCTTTTATAGCATACATATATTTGTAGTTGTTTTGATTTCATAATAACTATACCGGTATAAATATGATCAAACATGTACATGTGGTTACCGTTAATTGAAAGCGTATGTGATGTTCGTTAAAAAACTGAATACCTAAGCTATGAAACGATGTATGTAATAATCGATCTCTAAAACAAATTATGGATAAGTTCGTTATTTCATAAATAAAATTTTAAATAGATTTAAAAGAAATTTTGAAAATTATAGAAAATTGTGAAATACCATGATTACGTAATATAGGGATGAAAAATGACAAGATATTTTTGGTTTCTGATTCGTGGTTATATTTTAAAAACATATTTATCCATTTTAATTTTCATATGTTTCGCTTAGCAGATGTATACATATTTAAATTACATGTTAACAGACCAACATTTTACCTAGAACTTATCAATCATAATTTCTTATTCTTTCATAAGAGTTGCAATGATTTCAATGATGCGCCGACCCTTATAACACATTAAATAAATCCTTCATCACGCCGTCAAAGTCCAAATTTGCCCTCTTTTTAAAGGGGGAAGAGATCAGTTTCTGCATGTAATAAATAATTTAAAATTTTGAAGAGTGAGGAATTTGATTAATTTCCAGTCCAATACCTAAATATAAACGGCAAAATAATTTCATAATCAAATATTTGACTGCATGCTATAGAATTATGTACGACGTCATTTTATATTATAAATGATATATTAACTGTTTATAATACACTAACCATGCTTATAAACTCTTTTTTTATTTATTTGTTTTAATTTCTTATTAATAAATTTAGGCTAGAAAACCAGTTCTTAGCAAATATAAAACCAACACAATTTAGCACATGGGATTTTTTTTACACGGTTTTGAATTGCAACACCTACAGGTTGGTAGTTCTATTGAATTTAAATTAATTAAACTGCTTATAATTTAAGATATATTCATTGTTTATATATAGAATCCAGCAAAGATTAGTATACATATTGCAGTAAAAACAACTTCGCAATGTTTAATTTTATACATTGCAAAACGAAACGGAGCGTCACAAACAAAAACAAACGACGTCGCGAAATGTTGGCGACGTTTATGACGTTTTCTCTGCATTGTGACGTTATGTCATAAGACCCCTTTTCTCATACACTGGCTCATATATCATCCACGGGGGTTTTAATCCTTTTAAAACTGTAAAATAGACTTATTAATGGATATAATGCTGATACATTGTGTAAAACGTTCTTTTTTAAAAGAAAGAATAGCTGGTGTTTATATCATTTTTAAGACACAGTATATGAAGGTATTGTTTTTTGCGACATTCTGTTTTCTTTCTTTAAAAAGATAAGATATTTGTTTTTGTATATAATATTTGTGTCATTATGTCTGTTTTTGTTTATTTCATTTATTGCTAAAACATGATGCTTAAAATAAAATAAAAGAAATTTGCAAATAAAACAATTAGTTTGAAATATCAAACTAAAAGCATATAATATACGAGGGTCAACCAAATGATACGAAGACAGTGTAGCTGACTATCATATAAACGTTAGAGAAATCTAATTTATTGGAAGCTAACATGGTGTAGAACTATTTTGCATTATAAACTAAAACAAAAAATTAGATAAATGACAGCTGTTAATCTACTATCATTCTACGTTGAAAAATGACCTCGAGTAAATTTGTATTCCAAGTCAAGTTCTTAAGTATGTTATAATTGTATTCAATATATTTAGAATACATTTTCTAAAGTCGGAATTACAATGTCGAAATAATGACGGCAGACATTTTCCATGATATTTGTCATCTGTTGACAGTTTCCACAACTACGCGGAGATTCCTTCGACACTAACCTCCGTTTTTAGATTTCAATGAACATGCTCCGTTTGACGTTGGTTTGTTATTTAGTGGAAAGTCAAAGGGAAAGGAACGGTCTTAAATCGATGTTATTTCAACTTTTCCAGAACTTGTCATTTACAACGAATATCATGATTTGCTAATACTGATGCTATGTTGATAAAATAAACCGGAATGGATGGTGTGAGGTCCTAGATTAAAGTTCAATGGCAGCTCTCGTGGCGGCAGGAAATTTAAATTAATCGATCGATTCCGGGGTTTTTAATAATTACGATTTACAATTATTTGATGATAATTAATTGATTTATTGTGCAACATATGTTTGGTTTCCTTCCCCTTCTAGGAAAGTATCTGGCAAATTTTCGTTTTTACAGACCAGCGTGTTTATATGTAAATATTCTTATTTTAACATAGAGCAAGTGTGCGCAATCATGAACTAATATTAGTTTATTAATGTCCTTTGTTTTGTAATTGACATTTCGATATACAAGACCTGCAATTTCAGAAAAAGGGCTAGTACATGTATATCGTTCCCTTGATTAATTATTAATGTTCTATATGTGTAGATTATTTTTCTATTTTCGAGTTGCATTAGTGGGAAAAGGAAGATATACATGTATGAAAATATGGTTTGTTGCCTTTGTCGTGATTGTTCTGTGTACAGTTTATAGGCGAACAGTATTGTTGCGTTCAAATTTAAGCTATCAAACATAAAATTAAAAAAAAACCGTATCATCCACAGGGGTTTTAATCCTTTTAAAACTGTAAAATAGACTTATTAATGGATATAATGCTTATACATTGTGTAAAACGTTTTTTCAAAGAAAGACTAGCTGTTGTTTATATCATTTTTAAGACACAGCATATGAAGGTATTATTTTTTCTGTTTCCTTTTTTTAATAAGAGGTAACATTTGTTTTTGTATATAATATTTGTGTCATTAAGTCTGTTTTTATTTCATTTATTGCTAAAACATCATGTTTAAAATAAAATGAAACAATTTTGTAAAACAATAAAACAATTAGTTTGAAATATCAAACTAAGAACATATAATATACAGGGGAATCAAAATATACGAAGACAATGTCGCTGACTATCATATATATATATATATATATATATATATATATATATATATATATATATATATATATATATATATATATATATATAAAGTCATAACTAACAGATCAATCTATGCACTAACACTTAGTTTATTGGTATGTAAAGGTTCAGTCTATTTGAGGAAGAGGTATATTTGATGCCCGATTTTAAAACATGTCTTGTCACTACGGAGCACGGATACATTCAAAACATGACGTCAACATGACGCACGTAATTTATACCTCACGTTTATACCCCTTCTTTATATCACGCCTAGTCTCTTGTGCCTTTCACCTTACAGTTTAAATAGCATTGTACTAGTTAATATTTTATTTGCTCACATTTGATCAAGAATCATAAGTAAGTTCATCAAAGTTTTCAATTCTTCAACCGTGTGTCTCGAAGTTTACAGGAAGGAAACCGTGAACATCAAATGACGTTACTTGTTCTTTTGACCAACTATTTACAAATATCCTATTCTCTTTTGGACTTTTGGATGTCCAAAATACAGCTACCCCCACCCCCCTCACACACACACACACACACACACACACACACACACACACACACACACACACACACACACACACACACACACACACACACACACACACACACACAATGTATTACAGTTACACACAAATGTACACATAATTATTGACTTATAATTTACATCATTGAGTAATATCCCGGTTTGTATCGTTTTTTCCTGAGTTAAATCCATACTGTTTGTACTTCTCGTTGCGCTGTAATATCAGGCGACATCAACGTTTACGTTCAATTCTAAAGAGGACTATTATCTGTGTTTAGATTGATTTAAACTGATTTTTGTTCAGCAAGAAAAAATATATCGTCATTATTTGCACATAGAATATTATTAGAATACTTAATTTGAGGTTTCAATATTGTTTGGTTTTAACCCCAAAGTATAGATATATTACCTTCGACATTATGTTTATTGTTGACCTAACACAAATTTCGTGCGCTGTGGCTTGTTTTTTGCAGGATTAGATTCTAAATAGTTCTTAGAAGTAAGGGAATGTATTAACTTTTTTGATTTAAAATTGTGTTGAAACTATTGCTAAATTATTTCTAACAAAGTCAGGAATACTATGACGTTAGGTAAATACATATAACATAAGTCTCCATATTTTTGTATTGGCCCTCGTTTTATATCATTTTCTCTAGACAATCATAACAACATGGTTTTAATCATAAAAAATCGTTTCCTCAAAACCTGTAGAATGAACTGCTGCACTGTTTAAAAATCCTTAAATTTAAGATGTTACTAAACAAAGCTTCGTTTTTGCTATTGAAATTAACAACATCTGTCTTACCTTGTATATAGACGTAATAAGGCCTACATCAATGTCTTTTGATAAGGAAATTAAAATGATTTAAGGCAACATTATTGAATCATTAAAGGGGGGGGGGGGTGTTAGAACCAAACAAAATCAATATGAAATTCGACTGACAGAAATGAAAGTGTTTAGGAGAAAGTTACATAATTCTCTTTTCTTTTGGATTATCACTACATTTCCAACATGTCGTTCCTGTATACATGAAATGTGCTTGTGAGATTTTCATACTTGTATAAACGCAAAGTGCATAATGCAATAAAAAATCCAAATAGAATAGCGATTAATCTATATTTAGCCTCTTAACTACGAAATATTGTCGGAATTTTTGAGTTACGCTTTGATTAACTAAGCTCTCACGTTATTGTCTACCTTGTGTCTACCAAACAATGAAAATATCTGAAAACATTAATGTTAGATAGACAAATCTTTATTTTATTGAAAAAAACAATCACGACAAGTCAGAATAATTTTAGTCGACACAAATATTGTTGCATATGATAACACAAAACAAAACAAATTGAAAACAAATAATGTTATGAGTAAACACTTAGGGTATGTACATCAAACGCATAGCATATATAAGATAGAACGATTGATTATTATTTTTTTTTTTGCTAAAGCGTTGCTAAAAAATTACGATAAATATCTAATGCTTTTAAAGGACGAAAATTAACAAAGTCATTTATTATATTGTCATTGCCAATATACCGTCGACAGACTGATGTTAATTGCTTAAACATGTTGCCAAAAAAAAAAAATGAACATTTTCAGGAAATAATTTTACATCGGTTTACTATAAATAATGTTGATTAAAATAAAATATTAAAAAATACAAACATTTTATTTTTTGAAAAATTATACTCTTCTATGAATCATAAAAACACAAGTATATATACATTATCACAAAAATTTTTCATCATGGTGCTTTTATCTTCTTTTGTTTTTTTGGGGGGAGAAAATCTAGTTATGGACTTTCTAATTCTTTTTATTGAGTGTGTATTGTATATAATTTTTTACCATAATTTTTAAGAGCTTTTAAATTCAGTAACAAATTTCGATTTTTTTCTGTGTCCCTGTGTTGTAAAAGCAAGACGATAAGATGATAAATGCTTTTTCATTTATGAATGCATAGGTAAATAAGAAAGTTCTTTTATATTTGACTTCTTTATGCGGAAATTCTGTTGATCATTTAATGATGTTTGCATTTTATTTCGAGTTTCCTTTTAAACACTCGATTTCTTAAATGTTTTAGACCAGGCAGAATTCATTTATTAGTTGAATTGTTCGCATTTTGTGAGGTCAAATTTTGCGGTTGCTTAATATAACAACTTTTTTGTTCAAAATCTTGATGGCTGGATTTTTAAAAGACAGACAGAAAGAGATAATGATTTGATATTTGGCTTGTGTACCATTTTTAAATGAAAAACGTTGTGCATCGAAACCTCAAAGATCTGCTCGTTATTCAGAGATTTATTTGTGAATTGGTTTCGGGAACTATCGGTTATTGGAATTTTCAAATCTATATACTAGATACATTCGTCAATGTAAAGATTGTTAAAATCCTATCAAAAAATGCTTGAAAAATGTTCGTCATATACAACTACAATGACCAAAATGAATTCAAAAGACAAATTGTTTTAACCAGAACCACAGGTTCAGTCGACAAACAATTGTGTACTGGAAAAATCTTTGCAATTGTACAACATTATTGTTAGATAATAGCATATGTAACCATTGTATACTTTCTGCAGCAATTGCATATATTAATATATCTTGTCTGTTTGTTCAAATTATATAGCCATTTAATTTTGAGGTTTGGGTTATTAGTGGTACCTAATAGTGCTATCTTTGATTATCATCAAGAATTGTATTTGTATCACGTGTCGGAGATACGTCACTAACACATTTTTGTTTGTAAACGGCTGGTGCAAGAATATGCATACCCTCCTTACCCAACAATCACCTTTATATTTTTGTTTTTCATATATATTTTGATAAAATTGTTAATTCTAATTCAAAATATCTGTTGAAATATTTTGAAGTTGTTAGCAATTTCTTATTTTTTGAACGCCAAAAATTTTGGTGGTATATTTTAGTATATGTATTACAGTCTGTTCTCTTGTTGATCAGTTTACAATGATTTAATATTTATCAGGGGAGATCATTATACTCCTGTATTGTAACAGAATAAAATATGATCTTTGTGTTCTCCCCTTTTTGCATTATTGATACATTTATATGCATATGTAATGTACATTATATATATATATATATATATATATATATATATATATATATATATATATATATGCATGCAACCTTTCAATGTCATTTTAATAAATGACAATTCACACAACTTCCGTGTCTGTGCTGTTTAACGTTAGGCAGTGGAATGATTAGGTTATTCTATTTAAATGTTCGAAAAAATCAAATTCCACCTTAAAATGTATACATAAATAGAAACAGCTCACGACATACGTCTGTTATCTTTGATATTGTTGATTAAAGCGAAAAGAGAAATATATTTATTTTGAGCGAGATCGTATAGTTATATAGTAGGGAGCTTAAAGCTTTCTTTACGGCTGTGTAAGCACAAATCAATGAATAAGTGTTATAAGAGTATATCAGAGACAGGGCGATCAAACATAGCAAACATATCAAACTCACATCTTTTAAAATACTTTGTATTTTGAATAAAAGAATCGCTTTGCACTTATTCACATAAAAAGAAAATTCATTACAAAGGATTATAATTTTTTTTTATCTGATCCAGGATGTCTCTTTATTAGGTGAGTCGTCTATGTTTTGTCGGAAAACCAGAAAAAGTCGCTGAACGGTCGTTACTATCATCGAAAGCGTCATTTGAATACAAGGTGGCACCACTTTTATATGTATCTTCATCCGCAAAAACTTTTTCTTCGGCTGTTGGGTGTACTTCCTTCTTTCCTGACACTGAAACGAATACAGCAAAGTTTTTTTTTTCATTTAAACTATCATACAGTATTCCTTTAAAATATCATTAATTAAAGTAATAATTTGGAATTCGATTACAGAATGGACAAAGTGTTATATGTATTATGGAGTGAACATCTTTTCAGGGTCAACTTAAAATTAAAACTGAGTAGTTGTGGTTTATTAGATGCATATTTATCAAAGCATACAATTAGAATATTGAATATTACCTTTATTGACCTTCCGAAACCGTACAATTACAAATATACCCAACAGAATACCACAGACTAGTACTGATCCCAGCACAGCAATCACTGCTATGGAAACTGAGGACACGCCATGATTTTCCCCAAACGACTGCCGATAGGCAAACATAGCTGTCCGTCCTGCATTACAGGGGAACTGTTGAACTGCCATCCGTAGAATGCTATCCAACGCTGGCATGTTCTGGTCATACATTACCTTATTCAACGCTCTTACTGAGGTTAATATAGTTACTGAATCGGCTGATGAAATTACACGTGTGTTTTCAAACTTTAACCCATCAATCTCATCCGTTGTCATCAGATATGTTTGTATGTAATCCCTGTTTACCATACAGCCTCTTCTGTTTTCCTCAAAGGGAACGACCTTTTTGTAATTGTCAACGGAAAAAGGATTCTCTAGTTCTTCGAAAATCCTATCGAAATTGGACACGTTATATTGTGTTGTAATAACGCTAAGATATGGGTAAGTCTGTAATTCATTCTCTTTTAGTTTTAGATTCCATTCTTCGCTGGTCGTATCCAATGGCTTTTCCCCTAAAAGAGCTGCTGGGCATCCATAAATAAGAAAACTTTTTACATTGTTTGCAAAGTCTCTGTTTCCGTATTCCAATATTTTTAGGGCTGATATATACATATTTGGAAATGTTAAGTCTATCCTTTGTGTATTTCCGGAATTTGGGTTTCTTATGAAACTTTGTAATTGCTGGAAATTCGAGCTATTCCGATTTATATACTCAACTTTTAAGTCGTTTGCCTGAACAATCTTCGTTGTCTTGATTGTTGCCGATCTGATCATTACGTCAACAGAAAATGATACAAAATATTTGTTGTCAGTGATAGTCATTACACTTAATATTTCATTTCCAGGAAAAATGATATCGGAACAGTTGAGTGCTATAATAGAAAAATAAGGAAATGCTTTATTAAAATTGTTTCAAAATATATACACATGAGTATTTTGTGGCCATTCAAGTTTAAGAGAGCTTAATGATTGTGGTAATGTTTGGAGTATATCAGTCTCTTGAGAAGAAGCTATAGGCATATTCCGGCACAAAATTTAAAATTTATATAGATCTAATGGTCATTTATTTACCACCAAGCCTCCGTAATTAGACAATTTGTTTGATAAATGATAGGGAAACAAATAAAGTGCAGAAAGAAAATATCATTTCCATAATTCTGTAGAACATGGTAATCATTAAATTTTAAAGCATTTTTTATTGTTTTAATATTAAACATTAAACACTGCAAACTATTTACATGTATCAACATAATAAGAACTATGAATTCATAATGTTGTATCAACAACACTTAAACATTTAACATTAAAATTATCACTGAAAGAATTGCAGCTGAAATTTTCTTCTTATTAAAAGATTACATGTATGACGTTTTTTTGACTATATTCTAAATAGCGTGTCTGTCCTGCTATCTTTGTTTTCTTTCATTCTTTTTTCATTAATTTCTTTCTTTCCTCATTCTTCTTTTACTCTTAAAACTTCGTTCGCATCGAGTGTTAGACAATGTACATGCAGTATATATAAACATTTAATGTAAACAATTGATTTATGTTTTTAAGTTGTAATTAAGCCAATTAGGTTTTTTGAAGGTTATGAACAAAGTCGGGGACGAGGAGTAGGGGCTAGGGTGATAATTTTCATATTAAATGATATAGAATCAAAGTATTAAACAAAACATGAAACCCTACATTTATCTTAGATTTTCTGGTTCTCTTTTAAGTAAGCGGTTTATTTTAAGGGTCGTACACAAAACGCTTTCATCAGATAAGCTGCTGCATTTTGTTTTCATAACAATTTCAGTATTAAATAAATAAAAATAGGAATTAGCGGTTTAAAGAAAAAAAAAAGGATAAACCTGTCACGTATTTCAAAAAAATATAACAATTTTTCAATTTTTAAAATGTATGTCAATAAATGTCTTAACGATTTAAATTTTTTTGGCTCATCAGCCAAATTAATGAGTAATGAAGAAAACGGTTTTAGTGCTATGTGAAACACAAAACAATGCAATATTTTATCAGTGATTCTTTATGCATTCATTTTACTAAGAAAGGATTTTAAACGATACCTGAAAGTTGCTTATGTGGCGCAGGCGTTTTCTCTGTTATGGTCACCCTACCGTCGTTGTGAGATAATAAATGTGAAGCTGGTTTTCCCCAGAATAGTTTACGCTCAATAGCAGACACAACCTCAACAAAGACGACGTCACGTCGCCTGACATGAGAACCGAGCGGGTAGTTCTTGCTGAGAAACGCAAATTGAGTCGGGTAAATGTATAGTTCTGAAATAGTGATAATTTAAACGAATTATTCTTTACTAAACAAAACTCGACCATCGTTTTATTATACATGCATACATGTAACTAATTGTATAGGATGGTGAAATGATGTGAATCGTGTGACTATTTTGAAAACTTTTAGAAGACCGAAGTTCATATTTTACTGATTCAGTGCAAAACTTTACAAAGAAATATTGACAGTTGCAAATATGCTTCCTCATATGAATATATAGGATAGCAAAAACGTTCAATTCTGTGTGGACTTTTTAACGACGCGTTTGTCGCTTGACGGTTGCATTATTGTAATAATTAAGACACCGTTAGTTTAGTAATTCTGAACGGTTTTCTTTTTTCAAACGTAAATATAAGTAGTAAACAGCAATGTTAAAAAGTTCACCGGGATAGACGTGATCAAATCTTCTGAGAAGCCCTCTGGCCATCACAGGATTTGATCACGTGACCAACCAAGTTCATATCCCTGTGAACTTTTTAGCTTGCTATTTATTTCTTTAAAAAATAATTTTAAAAAAACCAAACAATCACCCTCCCCACCCCCCCCCCCCAAAAAAAACCCCCCACCATCCGAAAATATGAAAAAAAATGTTTGCAATAAGAAAAAAAAATGTTTGCAATAAGAAAAAAATGTCATGATCTAGGTCAATGTCAGATCAGAAATGACACCTTGATTTTAGGAAGAAAAACCCCACTAGCTAAGAATTATTTCTCTTTGAGATAACGTATAGATATTAAGGCACAGTTTTAAAATATGTAGAAAAAAAATGTTGAGTCTAAGGCAAACTTTGAAGATTCTACAAATTTGAAAATATATCTTACCTGCTCTTTTCGACTCCTTATTCTCCATTTGTAACTTTTCTTGTTCGTTCGTCCATTTAAGATTTTCTTTTCGATATCTAAATACGTTTCCACGTTCGCCTGTACGTATTTGAATTCCTTTTATTGATGCCGTTCCATCACTGCTCTAATAAAATGTACAAACACTTTTTAATAGTTACTAATAATCAATTTCTATTATGTACAGAAATATATTAGTAAGACACATAGCCTCCACCACCAATAAATGGAATTTATCCGAATACGTAAGTCATCAAAGAAGCGTTAAACATGTATAACTGGAATAAAATCATCATAACTGCAAACGCGATCAAACATTTAGCAATGTTATAATTAAACACTTTAACGATAAAAAATGCAACAAACAACAAAAAAATATTTTTTTTACTAAGTACCACTGACTGTCACAGCTCGTAAGTCTAGTGATAGGCATACGGAAATTGCAAACAATCTTTTGTGGTGATCAGAAAATGAATAAATTTACCATATACTTACCATAAAATGCGACCACTCGAGTTCCCCGATGCTCTTGTCAGTGAATGCACTATGGTACCATGCGGGGGTATTTCCGCACTCGTGTTTAATCTTGAAGTCGACTATACCTTCACTACCCTCTAGATTAACTTGGACGCTATAAGTTTGAGTCCCATTGCACTGTAATTGCAGACTAATCAAATATGGTCTACCTAAAAGAAATTAAATTAATCCACGATATATAGTGATGACAATAGTACAATTTATTCAAAACAAAAATGTACATTCACATGACCTATGTACTTCAGAAAAAATGAGTTAGGATTGAAAATTTACGGTCATTGGAATAGAACTATGCAACAAATAGTGACGTTTATGTGATGGTATGATTATATCTTAAATTAAATTACATAGCTGGCCTTATAATATACATGATGTATATGTTTTAGGGGTGATATTTACTAAATAATATCGAAATTTGCAATATTATCAAGAATATTTCTATTTCAAAAATGTATATATTTCTCTTACTTTTGTCAGATCTCAGGAAAATCGACATACTAGACAAATCGCTTGATGAGGAATATCTGCAAAGGTACCGGTAAGATAAGTGCTGAATTTTACCTTGTTAACAATTTTCGGATATTGTGCATTTTTGAACAAAGTATATTAGATTTGATGTGAAAAATATATCGATTTGATTTGCCATCTTATTTATAGTACTCTTATATTGAAAAAGCTCCCTTAACAAAATATAACGAAATTCAACTTTAAAATATAAATAATCTTTTGGTGAACAAAGTATAAAGAATTATTCGTATGCAATGCAAAGAAATTGAATTTTGACCCACTTTTGGCTATCTTTGCCATAATACACATCTTGTAATTTATTAATAGGAGCATCATTTACGTCATCAATGAAACTGTTCCCAGTAAATAAATTTTCGCCCTACAAGATGAAAAAAAGTCGTATATTTACAGAATTTTAAATACCAACTTGAAGGTTGAACAAATTACCGTGCATGTACATTTTATGATATTGATAGATTGTTTATCAAACATCAACATTTTTCTCTACTTTATCTCTACTTTTTGTGTTCATTTCAACAATACTCGTTTGTATAATTTGATGATCAACAAACAATATAATAATAATACAAGATGCCCAGGTGCCACACCGCTCTCCTGAGCAACAATAGTCATAACTCTGATTAAATGAGCATAATAGTATCAAAATCAAAATATCTTGACAATTAAGTACAGTACATCTCACACAAAAAGTTTAAAAAATCTCAACAAAGACGACGTCACGTCGCCTGACATGAGAACTGAGCGGGTAGTTCTTGCTGAGAAACGCAAATTGAGTCGGGTAAATGTATAGTTCTGAAATAGTGATAATTTAAACGCATTATTCTTTACTAAACAATACCCGACCATCGTTGGTTTTATTATACATGCATAACTATTTGTATAGGATGGTGAAATGATGTGAATCGTGTGACTATTTTCAAAAATGTTTAGAAGACCGAAGTTCATATTTTACTGATTCATTAGCTTTTCTGGCCAAATGGTTTTTAAGAAGATTTTAAAAAAATACATGCCCCCATTTTGGTCCCAACCTATCCCTGGGAACCATGACTTGAACAAATTTGAATTTTCCTTACCTGAGGATGCTTCTTCACAATTTGAGCTTTACAGACCTCATAGTTTTTGAAGAGTTTTAAAGATTTTCTCTGTATACTCATATGTAAAACTTGATCCCCCCGTCGTGGCTTGTGGTTTGTTTGAATAAATGTGAATCAACACTACATCGGGATGCTTTTACACAGGTTTCAGCTTTCCTGGCTGATTAGTTTCTGAGAAGAAGATTTTCGAAAAATACCAACAAATTTTCAATAATTCTATATCATCTCCCATTTAAAGAGGGCGTTGCTCTTGATTTGAATAAACTCGAATCCCTTTCACCCAGCGATGCTTTGTGCTAAGTTTGGTTGAAAACGGCCCAGTGGTTCTGGAGAAGAAAATGAAAATCTGAAAAATTTACAACAACGACGACAATGGCAGACTAGATGCTGTAATTAGACAGTAATACCCGCACCAAGTGTTTGCCTCTAAATAACACTCTCTTGTACTAGTTTTAGTCAAACAGAAGGCCACATGCAATATGTTACAATTAAATGATCTTTGTCTGAAGTTACGTACACAACACAGGTGTACAGGTTGCATCGGGTACTAGTTTTACCCAGCTCTTTGGTTAGATGGGTTACACGTGGTGTACATGCATATGTTTTCTTGATATGCAGAATAAGATTAATTAACATGAATAAACGTTTCTTTTGTGGTGATCAGGTAAAGGAATTCGTATTGTGCTAATTGGATTATCATTATGATTTTACCAATATAGGTAAGTATAATACATGTAGTAGCGCAATATTATGAGACACCGGTTTACAAATCAGTTAAGTTTTACTTTCACTTTCTAAAATGTGATCTCCATTTGCCAGCATACTGTATCATCATCTGTATTTAAATAAGCTTATCTATAGTTTCTGTCATTTTAATTGCAGAATTTTTTTATGTTTTCATTTGTCAGACTTACACTATTGAGTTGACTCCATATTGACCCTATTTTGTATTAAATTTGGGTATTAGATATCATGTTTATATGAGTTATAATAGGGGGGAAGGGGAAGGGGCCTTAACCATTCCCCATCCCCAGGATGTGTGGATTAGATATACATTTTTAGTGAGAATGAAGGCATGCTGCAGCTTTTTTTCCCATTATACCCCCTACCCCATCATCATACACCAGTAATAGAAAAAGAGTTAATGACTAATTTTCTTTTATTTTAAATTGCTTATTCTTTTTTGTCAAGAGATATGTGGTATGTCAAGATTTATGACTCATGAAAATTTGTGCATTTTAATCCTGATTGTTAACATACATGTATAATTATATATAAAAAAATACATGTGATATTATACTAGGGATCTTGCAATCAATTGCAGAATTGCCAATCGGTTATTTATAACTCATTTTGAATGATTAATTTGTTAATCATTTTGAAAATAAAGACATTTCTAAATACATGTATAACATATTATCAATATTTTTTGTAGGTTGATTTGATTGATTTTATAACTATTTAGGGCCCCACTCTGCAGATGCCCTATAGTGATCATTCTGTCCAATTCTGCTGATCATGTCAAGATACATTTAAGACAAATTGGCCCCTGCTCCTTGGGTCATTCCCCCACCCCCCGGAGTTGTTTTTAAACAACCACCCCACCCCCTCCTCTTAAATAGAAAACATGAATTGTTGAATATTTTTAAAATATCCTCAAAATCATCGAAATCCCCACTCCTAAACCATATATATTTTTGTTTCTTGAACCATGACCATATCAAGGCAAATCGTTTTGTGGTATTAGTAGGTCATGGCATCTGGGGGTCACTCTAACCCCACCCCACCCTCCCAAAATCAAAAATGATCAAATAACTTGAAAAAAAAATGCTTGTGATCCCCACCCCTAAAGCATATATATTCTTCCTCCTTATGCACCTTATGGTACGCTATTTCAATCACAAGAGATAAGAGGAGGTCCAGGAATTAGGTTTTTTATGGGACGGAACATCATTTTGCAGATAGCATTGACCCTCAGAATCAAATTTATATTTCTAAAACCTTATTGCAAATCTATAGCTCAGTCTCTGTTATATCCCTATAAATGATGTGGCTATTCATTAAATCATGAGAGGAGTTCTGGGAAGTAGGTTTTTTTTAGGAGTGATAAACATCAATTTTCAGCTACTATTTGACTCCCTGGATGAAATTAAAATTTTTAAAACCTTATTGCACATCTATAGGATAGTCCCTATCATATCTCAAGAGATGACATAGCTACTGCATAAATTGTAAGAGGAGTTCTGGGAACCATATTTTTTTGGCAAAAAAACGTCATTTTTTTATGCCCACAGACCCCCGTGATAAAAACAAAAATTCTGAAGCATGATTACACGTCAACATGACACCCCGAAGCATATCCTATTAGATCATTAGGCTACTGCAAAAAGAAATTGACGTTTATTGAAACCAGACTTTTTGTAAAAAAAAACGTCATTTTTCAGCCATTTAATGACCCCCAGGACAAAATTGAAATTTCCGAAACCTTATTGTGCATCTATAAGACACCCCAAAACATATTCCAAGAGGTGAGTTGTCTACTGTTGAAAATGTAATAAGAGTTCGAGGAAGAAGGTTTTTTGTCAAAAACCGTCATTTTGTACCAATTATTTGACCCCCAGGAATACCAGAGAATATTTGAAACCTTTTTACAAAACAACATGACACCCCAAATCATACTCCAAGAGTTCAGTTTGCAGGTTTATAAGATGTAAGAGCAGTTTGAGAAAGTAAAACGTGACAGACGGACGGACGGACGGACAGACGGAACAGGGTAACAACAATATACCCGAACTTTCTTTAGAAAGTGCGGGTATAACAACAGACAAATCGATCAAAAAAGCTCAATTGTGCGTTAGGCTCAGGTGAGCTAAAAAACTAGAAGCGAAATATACAATACAGTTAAAAAGTAGGCGTGTGGTTATGATAGAAATTTACAAAAGAAAGCTACCAATTTAACAGGCAGGAAAAATAATAGCTTGAAATAACTTATAAAAATTAAACCTTTTTTATATTCAACCAAGAAATATTAGCTCACAATGTGATGTACATTCATGTTTTGATAAGAGCAGTTTATAACAACTATCACATAGCAAATCAAGACATCACATACCTCCACTGTGACAAGTTTGAAGACCTGTCCATAAGAAAGCGAGGTCCCTACTGTCCGGGTATCATCATCATTGGACTGGATTTGAAAAAGACCGCCGTAATCCGAAAATGTTTTGACTGAAATTTGAACAAATCTGTAATTTTATTGCTAATTTAAACAAAATCGGCCTTGTTTTAGGTATCATTTAAAAAGTTTGACGTGGTTGCCGCCCTCTGTCAGCAAGAAGATTCCTTGCAATCAGTGGAAAAGGTTTATTCCATTTAAATGATGTTGACATCAGGTCCAATTAAAATAAAAACCTTGTTCAAACTTTTCATAGAGATATTTTCATGATTTACTATTCATCAAAACATCATTTGTTTCTTTAAATAAAACCCCCATATTTTTGAAAACTGGACAAATAGATAAATAGACAAATTTAACTATCTCTATCTATCTATCTATCTATCTATCTATCTATATATCTATCTATCTATCTATTTGATAATTTATTCACTGTCATAATTGAGGTTCTCGTAATAGATCAAAAAATGTAAGGTCAGTTGAACAGTTATTGCTGACTCTGAGAGAATACTTGTGTTACCTGGTACAAGAGGTTTAGTGACGATGCCTTGCAGATATCCAGTTGAGTCAGACAACGATAAGTAATGTTTAGATTTAACGTTACTCAGGCTAATGAAATCGCCAAACCTTTATCAAAGAAACAAACCTTATCATTAAATAAAACTTAGATAAATAAAATTATATACTTATATGATTTATTAAAAAAAGACAATAAACTATATTTTATGAGAAAAAAACTAGAAATATTGATGCAGAAGCAATATACATAAAGATGGGAGTAAATAAGCCATACAATTTTCATCTTACTTGATTCCATGGACTGGGACATTATCAGTTTGACGTTTGCGTCGTGAGCTGACAGAAGCCTCATCAGGGGGACTACACAAGGATGGAGATGATGTCTGTTTACAGTACGCGTATAATGCTGATCTTAAACAGCGACGTCTTTCAAATAAACCTACAAAATAACACATAATAACAAAGAATAATTCTCCAAAACAAGCGTGTTTTTGCGTTTATCATTTAATTTTCCTAACTTTAATCTGTGTTCCTTGCTACTTGCTTTTGTAAGTGCGTAAAGGCAGCGTATAGAAACTGAATTCTATCAGATAAAGATCCATTATGATTAAATTTGTCAATTAAGTAGCTATGAATTTAAACAACATTTATTGGTCGAGAATTTGGAATTCAAAGTAAGAATGACTTTTCATTCTACAATTTTATACAAAGAACCAACATACAAATGTCAAATAAACTGATATGATAAAATGTACCATATGTAAGGTCCTTGAAATAGCCAGGCTTCAGTAAACTATCTATCGACGTCATTTTATATTGAATAGGAGCTGGCTTCTCGTCAGCAGATCTCGCCCATTCTCGTAAACTCTCGGTACTTCCGGAGGAAATCCCTCCAGATGGGGGGTTTCCACCGATGTAGTATTCATACCGCTCCTTGTTTGTATTTTGTACGCGATTAAATGCCTCCTTTTTTGAATTTACCCCAACACTGAAACTACCGCCACCGGAAGCGCCAAACCCACTGTAGGACGCCTCTGCAGCTACCTGAAAGATTGTTAGCGCATGATTTTAATAATGATATATTTATAACCACACACCAATAAAAACAAATTAAGATTAAAAATGAATGTAATAAAATAAACTTGTTTGGTATTGTAAAAGTTCCTTCGATACATATAAATTAGTAAAGTATGCAACTGAAAATTATAAGTAGATATATTACTGTTTTCAAATTTGATTTATGTTTTTAAAACCTTTGTACATTATTTTTAACATCCTTCTAAATATATACATTTGTTTATTTACCTTTGCGCTGATTCCTTCGGATTCTAGTTTTGATAAGTCAGACTTAGAAAAGGTTAATTGTTGTATTGCCTTTGCACCCATAACAACTTCAGTCGTATAGTGTGTACCGAATTCCCGGATAAGATTAATGTACATTTCTTGTAGCGGACCCGATTCGCAATCATCCATGGGCAGTAGCATAACTGCCTTTTCAAAGTAACCATTTACCTGAAATATTAACACCATATCTCTCACTCGTATGCCTGATATCACACCATTTATCTAAATAAATTACTTTTTGATATTTTCATAAATGCAATGATATGGTTTTATTTAATTTATATGAGTTTTTTATTTTTTAAGAAAATCAAAATCAAAATGATCAAATCCCACTAGCAGAAGTTACCTTTGACGATTTTGAAGTTTTCGACATTCTCGCCCTGTAAACAACCGCACGACTAACAATACTTAATGTAGTAGTTTCTCCTTTTTGTATTTCCCGCGAATTCTTCTGATATGATGCGCTTGCGCTAAAGCTAGCACTGACTCCCCAGCCGCCTCCATGTGCATTGACCTGTGGTAAAAGTTTATATAATTTATCAACTGTTTATATATTTTAAAACTGAATTCTAAAAACAAATTAAATGATACTGGAGGAAGTGTTAATATATTATTTTTAATCATATTTATGTCAATAAGAATATATTGTTATTTACGTAAAAACAATTAAAGATAAAATACTATTTAAAATTACAAAAATGTCCTGTGTATCATATATTTCACCGAATAAGATAACTATTAAGACAAAAAACATTGTCATAATTCATATATTAACAATATTTAGGATATTTTACATTTTTAATCGGTGGTAAGTCAAGCTTTTAACGTCCGTTGTCACGTTATTTTTTTAATATTTTGCTTCCTGAATAGAAAATGTATCAACACAAAATAAGATGATGTGAAAACACTAAAAGATGTTAAATTATGTTCATTAAAACCTGCAGTTTAGAAAGAAAATAAACTAAGGAAAACAAAGCTTTTACCAGTAAATATATTTAATTAAACAAATTTCTGACAAGAGATTTGTTTACATTACAAAGACTTGCGAGGTTTGTATCTATCTTGTAAGTTGACAACTGACGTTAATATGTTGGCTAGTCATGAGGAACACCTGAATACAGCATCGTAAACATTACAAATGGAAAAGTAAACTTTGAAAAAAATCGTGATTATGCCCCTTTAAAATGGTTTAAAAGTAATTAAACAATAATCAGCATAAGATGGGCTTCAACCCATTTTTGATTATACTGGTAAATGATTTCCTATTAGTAATTATATAAAAAAACTTCAAAACCAAAATTTCAAAAATGGGAATAAATTAATAAAATTAGATGGAAAACATGCGGAATGAACTTAACAAGTTTTGAGCACATAGGAAATTTTTTACTGTTTAATGTATCTATTAAAATAAAAATTAATCCTCATAAATACTTCTGTAATACATAATGTAAATTGTATAAGCAGAGAAAAGAGCGTACCGATGCATCCACACTGAGCATGCTTTTGTAGTCGGACTCTGACTGAACCGTGTAAAGGGAAGATCCAAATTTAGCACTGTAATTGAAGCAAGTTCTATAACATTCAACAAAACATACGTTTATACATAGATTTCTTTGAACGCTTTAATTGCCTTATGTTTGTACATATATAGGCCATGATACCTTGTAAAAATAGTTACTTTTAAAGCATCTACATTTTATTGTCAGTTATATGTAACATGGATTCTTTATTTCATAGTAATTTGCAGAATCCACATTTCACAACTACTTTCAGCCCCATTTTATGATAAACATTGCTTATCTATATACATACATGTATATGCTTTGTGAACACCTTTGAATAGGTATAACATAAAATCATTTGTGTTCCAGTAAACTGTAATTTTTCCCTAACGGTTTGTTGCAAGAATTTAATAACAATTACTATGAGTTTTATCTGTCAAATAGTCCCTATTAATTGCAGATTAATCCATTTATCAAGCAAACTATCTAATCATCCATCCATCCATCCATCCATCCATTCATCTATCCAACAAGTATTCTCTACCTGGATTCAGATATCACGTCGACGTTGTCTGGGATTCTATAATTGCCGTCCGCCGTGAAATCTTGTGTGTAGGGCAGCTTCATTATTGGTAGACGAAAACCTTGATCAACGACGCCATCGTCACTGAGGGGATTTCCCTTGAACAAATCATATCCACGCCCTATGTATCCCAGGTTGTGACGGGAGGTGGTGGCAATGAACGGTGTTTGGGCTTCGTAATATGCCCTAGTCGCTAAAACAAGAACATAAAAACTTTATTTTTCATACACATATGGGCATATAACAAAATGCAGTTTGTCGTCACCTTCAGTGGCTTAGGAGTAAAACGTTTCAAGGAAATGATCATCTGTACCTTTTGCTTCTCGTTCATCCGCCTCCCGGGCTTCTGCTGCGGCGAGTTTCTCGGGAAGTCTCTCATGAAAACTTGCATTCATCATGGTTGTCGAAAGCTGAAGTTGTTGGAGACGAAACCCACTTATGAGCTCATCAACTGAAACTGTACATAAAAAAAGAGCAAGCATAATTATCTTTTTCCAAAGACTTAAACCTCTTCTACAAAATTATCAGTCCGTGTAAAAGTTTTGTTTTGTTTTTTTTTATTTTCTGCCATAGATAACATGCTTAAGAAGACTATGTGGTCAACTAAATACCCATCAGATCTACCTTAAATTGCTAGATATGTTTTTTTAGAGCACTTCTACTTCAGGAGATTTTTATATTTAAAAAATAGCCACGACCATCAAATCTTTTTAAGGCGGACAATAACGATAACCTACATGTATGTAATAAATTTAAATCATATGTTTTCAATTCTTTAAAACTGTTAATTTGAAAAAAATCTTAACACTGTTTTGTTTAGAAAACCTCACATAGGGGCGTTTACAAAATTGTCTTTATATGTGTCGGGAGTAATGCTCTTGTTCAAATATCAACCCATATCAACATATGTTTATATATGAATTCCTTCCAATGACCTTAACTACTCGTTACATTTCTCCGAATATCACAGTTTGAAAGTTTTTTTTAAAATCTATTTTTGTATTGTTCAAATATTAAAGGAGAAGTGTATTATGAACTCAGTAAAAACGTTTTGGTGTCTCAATGTTTATATTTTGTATTAAATATGTTTGTGCTTTCTATTCATTAATCGATATGTTCCAAACAAACGTCTAGAGCTTTTATTATTAACAAAGAATTGTTTTCTCTGTGTCTCGTTTTTGAGTTGACAATTAGCTAAGTATTACAGTGGAAGCAACGTTATTGTTGACAAACGACACGCACGATTCTGATACACGAACGATCACGCACGATACACGAACGATTACGCACGGTACACGGACGATCACTAACTTACTGAATTTTCACGATACACGAACGATAACGATAAAAAACGCAAACGAACGATTCTACACCATTTATCACGCAAAATCAAAATAATTTTTAAGATTAAAATTAAGAAAACGTATTGCTTTAATTTGTATTACAATAAGCCTGTGTTTTATTGAAAATCGGCATGTTAAGTACCCATGCACTGTTTTATTTTAATTAAATTTACGAGTAAACGATATGATAGGATCCATACACTAATAAAATTGTTTTGACTCCACAACGAGTATTAACTTCTATCATAAGTTTAAGTAAATTAGTGTTAAAGAAATGAAGATAATGCATAAACTACACAATATTATTTAAATACGAGTTAATGTTTATGTAATCCGATTCCCTTACGTACGATTTAATTGTGCGAGATACAGGTAAATTTGTTACCTTGTTCCAAAGAATTTCGATTTTACACATCCCATATTTCCATAATATGCGGTAGTACTAAATTTTAAAGAGTCTAAATAAATTTTAATTCCTATGAATGTTTATACAATATAACAGAGAGGAATGCGTATCGTATTTTCATTTCGAAGAAAACTTAGGGAATAATTGTTTAGATTTGAACAGGGAATGGGTAAGATTGACCGCTTTAATTTAACGTGTCTCTCTTGCTTGACGCTAATGTCATTAAAATTATGTGTCAAGATATGATGGATATTTCGCCTTGATATAGACTGATTGCAAAATCACGCAAAACTAACTCGGCCGATCAAAGGATTAAATGAATTGTTGAATAACTATTTAACGACGAAAGAGAGAATATTTTAAAAAGATTAGCGCTGACATGATACATGTATGTACTAAACAATTGTCAATATTTTTCAATAAAAAAGTTTTAAATTCACATTGTTGCGGTGTTTGAAAAACTACTCGTATAATAAAGCCTGGCATTCCGCAAAAAAAAAAAATTACAAAACGAAAAAACCGCACGATCACGCACGATCACGCACGGTAAAAAACGCAAACTAAGTTTTCTGATACACGCACGATTCCGCACGTTACACGAACGATCACCCACGGTACACGAACTATTTAACACGAATGGCATGTCAACAATAACGTTGTTACCACTGTATAAATGCCAAAATTTAGCATTGTAGACACTACAATTGAAAAAAAAATTTAAAATCATAAACAATATCAGCTCAAATTGTGAAAAACAAATATTGATTTGACTGATCTCACCGAACCTCCCACCCCTTGCAAAAAAAAAAAAACCAAACAATAACAGGTAATACTTTTTTCTTATTATACGTCTGTGAGTCGTTGTATGACGTATCATGTTGTTGATATAGAGGGTCTTGATCACAGGTCCTGAGAATCTTATTGAGACTAAGATACAGACAATTAATCGGTTACACTTTGTTATATACGTACATGTATATTAAACCAAATCTACAAATGATGTCAAGCATCGGACTTCACAATATTTACATAATAAGAAGTTTAATTGCTAAAACATGAATATTTTTTGTTTTCATTTTTGATCGACTGAATATATCTATTCTTTCAATATTTTCACTCTACACATTGGCATTTTAACGTTATATTTTATTGGCTGTAATTTGAAATTTTAGAACATGATATTCTGATAACTTTCCCTGAAGTTGGACAAACTGGTACTGATGGTTTTTATTCTCTCTTTTGTGATTGAGTATGGTTTTTTTTGTTCCAGTTATTTGCAGATGTCTCATACATGTATGCTTAATGACCTACTGTCCATTTAGAATACACGTTTTGGACGGCTACAGTAATGATATTTGAATGTACAATTTGAGTTGAACAAGATCTGATTAAATAATAGAAAACGTCACAAAAATGATAAATAAGTAGATATCTTCGAGGAGGATTGCACAGATGACAACTTTAAATTGTGATAGCGGTAAAAACATTATTAATGTAATGACAATACCCCTCTGTGCTGTAGATAAAGTTCATGAAGCAAAGATAGACAAACAAATTATCGTTTAGAAGATGTCAATAACAACCCGTCAACAGAACAAAAACATAGATCAAATTATTACAAAGCAACACATTTATTTACAATAAGAATTACTGAACTGGAAAAAAGAATCGAAAAATTATTCAGCCCTAAAGCAAAACTAATAGCAAACACTCACGAGAGGCTAGACTTGTATTGACTAATTGCAAGGCAGCCGGAATACACAATCCTAGAAATATCAGGACAGACAGCATTTCCTCCAGACCATGCATTGCTTTGGTTTGAAATAAAGTCCGTGAACGTGGAAGTGATTCTCTTTATATATACTATCTGTGAAATGAAAACAGAATATTAATTATTGAAAATCCTCTTCACAAAATTATCATTGCAGGAAATGGTACAGCTGATTTGATGATAAAATTTTGCCAACTTCCCTAACGGCACAAAAACGGATTTTGGTGTTGATATTTTATTCCGTTTTCCAGAGGTATGGTCTGACAGCACGATAATAGCTTGTCAAACAAGAAAGAATATCATTTAAAAAAATAGGGTAGTAAAAATCACCTACAATGCCAATTAGTGGAAACAGTTATCGTTATAGTTTATTTAAAAAAGAAAGCTATAAAATGTTTAATAATCGATTCAATATTCTCAACGTATTACAAATTGTTCATGTACAAAACAGATATTTAATAGTATTAAGACCAATATGATGAAGATAATGCGTATACGTTAATGCGCATGTTGAATTGATAACCCAAAACGATTACGTCTTAGTAAATTAAAATGTATAAGAAGATTGTCATTTAAAACGCTAGTATTTTTTAAGTTGAGCAGGCTTTTGATTCAGTCGGTAAGAAAATTTAAAACATTATGTTATTGTTTCAAGAATTTGTTATAACAAATGTGCAAAAAAAGTATTGTAACAAGTTTTTGTTTATAACTGTAGTTTAAAACTCATAAATGTAAGGTCAACCTTGTCTCTTTATAGAATGACTCAATATAACAATGAAATTATATGAAAATTGAACTGAATTCTCTAAATGAATGTTTCAATCCCTAAAACTCTATTAAAAAAACTAACTGCTATGTCTGGTATAGACCACACTCCATCAAATTTAAGTTAAATCCGAATACCTATTCAGTTAAAAAATACAATTACATCAAATATAACCGACGTTAGATTAATGACATTTTGAAAATGATAATGGTTTCCACTTGTATTTGGTCGTATTGAAAATACATTCAATCATGTATTACATATTGAAGAACAGGAAACATTTATTTGTTGAACAAACATTGGGGTTATTGCAGCGATAGTCCAACATTATTGCTAAACAGCGAAAAAGATAATTAAACATATAGAAAACATTTTTTTTTTTTACATATTTTCTTTTCATCCATTCAAAACTGATTTTGTAAAAGTGGTGCATTAATTAGTTCTGTAAAAATAGAAACCACATAATTATCATATTTTAAGTTCCTTTTTTTAATAAATATAATAAATATATAAATATGAATCTGGCAAATGAAGGAAGTTAAAATCTATAATAAGGTATATGCATTATTCCTTTGAACTCGGTATCTGTCACAGTCCGTACGATGAGAGCACACTTTTAAATATTATAGCTGATTCGCAGAAAAACAAAATACAACTTCGATTCTATATTGCCTCCCGGAAGAGCTCGGAAATTAAATCAAATGTGTTATAATCATTGTATTTTTAAAAATTACCAAAAATTGCCACTCAAGTATGAGAGAATCTGACGTCTTGTCTAGGTTTTATATTAAGTATTTTTAGTTCATTAAATTAGAAGAATTCTAAGTCTTAACTGCAAATAAGAGATGAAATGTTTTTTTTTTTTAATTTTTTTAAAATGTTTATAAAAGGGGAGAGAATTACGAAATATATATCACAGGTCAGAATGGTTGTGAGTCGGTTACAACCTATACGACACCTTTTTTTTTTTAAATCGACTGGACATCATTTTTTAATTTTAAACCAGAATTTAAAAAAAAAACAACCCAAAAAAACAAAACCTTAAAACGCCTAGATAATTAGGAAAGCTTACTGGACTACCTGGATCTCATAAAAAATCATTTTTTGGGACAATAAGTGCAAGAAATTATGGGTTTTTATTTTAAATTTTCATTTGATGATTGATTGCCTGTCATTATACCACATATTTCAAAACACAGAACATTCCTATACTTCTATGAATAAAGTGAGTGGTTTTTAAATGCTCTATTGTCATATTTTTTAAACAATGAATTAAGTGATTTTGATTTAGTGTCATTGTTAATAAGTTTTAAATTGTTAAGGAAACTTTAACTTTAACTTGAAATAATGTTTGCACAATTAACTGTTGTTTTAATGTTAAAGTGTACAGTTATCCAATGGCTTTGATTTCGATAGCTCTTTCATTAAACCCTAGAGCCTGGCCTATGGAATCGTTCCTGTTCAGGGTTTGATAAACGAGCCACCACTCACTCACAGCTCTTGGTAAAGTGTTTTGATAATACTGATATGTAAATATATCTGTACTGTCTTCCTACCAAGTTCTGTAAGTAGTCATTACACTAACATCTTCTGGGAAACTTATTTGTAATGTGTGAGTTGAAATGTACATGAAAAAGTCAACGTTTTGAATAAAAAAAATAAACTGATAAACGATTACTACAATGGAAAAATGTATAAGACTGGCATAGGCAGATCTCAATCGCTAACGTTGTTGTGGAACTCTTTACTATGTGAGAAATTACAATAAATAAATCTGGCATCAAAAGTGAAGTGATAATAATCGGAGAGGTCGATAGCACATTTCAAACCGCAGAGTAAAGCTTTTTTCCCCAACTTTTTATTGTCCCATCACTTAATAAACAGCAATATATTTGGTGCCAGGGTTGGGGGCCCTGGGTTCACCAAGTACTAGGTTACATACAGTGTAATATATATATATATATATATATATATATATATATATATATATATATATATATATATATATATATATATATATATATAAACTTACAAGAAGGGTTTTTTCTTTTCTTTTTTTAACATTTATACACAGCATTCACCCAAAAAACATGCATATGACAATATGTAGACAATTGTAACTTTACAGTAAACTTGCTATTGTCAATAGATAATTGTTTTACACCTGTAACTGCACAAAAAATAATTATACTATTTCTTTAAAACATTATCAAATTCCATCGCTTATTAAAGCTTTCCATTTCACCACTTCCGGTGGATACGCATATGTATGGCGTGAGAGTGAAAAAGTGCAGAGGGCCTTTTTGCTCATTTTTAAGAAGATAGTGAACATTAGTACAATTCTAGATGACTAGAATAACATGCAAACCAAGGTCCTCGAAGTTTGAGGTGAATACCATGTATTTTGCGTCATTGTAAATGTTAATTGGAATAAAACATACCATCAGCGAGGAAATTCTGAACGCACGAGAAAAATGCCGCAGACATGAAAAGAAAAAGACACTCAGAAAGATAAAGAGGGTCAGCAGAAGGAAACCCAGAGAGAGAGAGAGAGAAGGTCTACAGGATGATGAAGTATCACATAAGGGCTTAAAAGACCCTTTCTCTCGTTTACTTAAAAAACTAGCCGTGTCGCTAGCTGCGCTGTTAACTGTTTTAGAGAGCAAGGTAGATGAAGCGTTGACTGGCGAGTTGAAACAAATAAACGAGTCCATTCAAAATCATGCGGATAGACTGGCCGAGCTGGAAAAACAGCAGAATGAAAATATTAATCCACAGGTTGACAAGATGGGCTTGCTGGAGGATGCATTGAAAGAATTCCAGGGTCGAATGATATAACAAGGGGCAAGGTCACATAAATACAATTTATTTTTTTTATGGCATTCCAAAAGAATTTCATGAAAAACTAAGCATTTCATCAGAATCAGCAACGTAAAGATTTGCTATACCTAGATAAGCTTTAATCATAGGACAGTTATTTTACCTTCTGATCTTCAAAGAAAGAAAACATTATACCAGAAATATCATAATTAAATAATGTCTAATTACTTAAATATTATTGTAAACCAATTGTACCACTGGTTCGTGTTAAAGAAAATATTCTGATAGTAAACACTGTCAAATTAAAATCACAATACTTTATAAATCAAAAGTATTACGTTTTATATACCAAGTTTGAACAAAACACTCGGACAAAACAGTAATATTAGTATCCCAATTCCTTCATAATTCTTACTTTACTCCTATTTTAATGTATATATTTTTTCTTAGCAATATTTTCTGTTTATTGTTGCATGACTATCGGAAATAAATACCTCATTGTGTACCCTTGTTGCGGTCTCTAAGAAGTGGTTTATCCTTTGCTCACCTTAAATAACTCTTGTGTACATTACCAATTATAACGCGCTCACCAGCTTATAACGATTTTAATATGTAACCGATGTTGGCAACATTTTTATCAAATGTTTCCAAATTTTGATTAAATATAAATTTGGTTACTATAAACTAAATCTACTGGTATGGTCAGCAATTATCAACTCTATATAGATATATTCATGGTATTATGAAATATGTAATAAAACACATATTGTACGTCAGTTTCTCTCTCATGGAACATGAAATAAAAAAATAATGACACAGCTTACTTTAATTGTACGTTTAATTTATCAAACGAGGCCAGCTACTAACAAACAAGCTGTTGGAACAAGAATATCAAGAACCACAATTAAAATCATATTTACGCAAGTTCTATGGTCGATACAATGACATTGTCAGCAAGTACAATGTTTCAGTTAAACACATGCTGACGAACGTTTTTCATACCTGTTAGACCATTATTTAAACACCGGACTGACTACAGTTTCTTCCGTTGTTTATGATCTTGACGATGAGCACACGGCGGGTGCGACCAGTCAGCAGGGGATGCTTACTCCTCCTATCTTTTTATCTTCTATCTTTTTAGAGGTCCGTGTTGCTCTGCTTTAAATTTGTATTTCGCTTTATGAATGTTCGAGATGGTTGACAGTGTGTTATTGTCATTTTTTATTACTTTAATGTCATGAATATTAAAATAAATCAAAATTATAATCGTTATTAAGATTTTAAATGAATTACTATGACCTAAATCCTGATCCTACCTCTATCTTTTTGGAGGTCCGTGTTGCTCTGCTTTGAATTTGTATTTCGTTTTATGGATTTTTGAGATGGTTGAGGTTTGTTATTATCATTTTTTTATTTAAACAATCCAAAACAACAGTTTAAAGCAAATCATATCACATAAGGAGATACTAAACAAACAACAACAATAAACTATGTTAATAATTTCTATACTAATACATGATTGACTTCAGGGCTACATAATACCAAATAAAATCTATATCACCAATATAATGAGTTATATAATGAATTTTAAGAAAATTTTTAACTTTATAACAGCAATATTTAAATGTAAAGAATACTGTTTGAGAATGCATTTTTTTCGAGCGACGTGAGTTCTGTAGTTAGTAAAAGTTGCCATCTGATATAAATTCAAATTTTCAGATGATTTAAAGCTTAGTCGCTTGATAAAAGTTTGAAATGTTTGTATTAACGTATAATGTTGAATAAAATCAACTCATCAATAAAATCTCTGAACATATTTTCATAAAGCAAATGATAATGAATAAACGCTCTGAAAATATTTTCATAAAGCAAAAGATATAAGTTCAAATAAAAGTGTACTTACATGTAATTTGTACTACGGTAATATCTTTGAAACGGACCTTTCAAGCCTCCCCAATGCATATACATTTGCATGATGCAATTCCCAACCATAACGAAAATTACCAAATTATTGAAATTTAAAAAAGTGTGTAATTTTGAAAGTTTAATGAATGACACATTGTCTTGTATACAGTGACTTCATTCTGGATGTTATGTTTTATATGTATGTTGTACATGATTATGTAACTCATAGAATTTCAGCAATATCACATTTTTGTATTTTTATCTTTGACATATTATGACGCTATACAAATAATGCATTCAAAACAGTTTTTATTCTATGGTGACATCTGTTGTTCTAAAAAAGTTAAAGTTATATTATTGCTTGTAACTATTTTATCGCTTGCCGCCTGAACATAACAAGTAAGACTCGAACCATTCATGTCCCCTCTGTCAATGAAAACGTCGCTCCAATGAATAAACACAAGTTCTCCACACGTCTCCGTGGAGACATTATACGAATTGACTTCAGCAAAACTATCAATATCATGCCCTGAAACGTTTTGAATCCTCATAGCTATAGTAAAAGCGATGTCACTGGACCTGTCTTTTGTGGCGTTGCACGTTGCATCAATGGCTGCAAGTGAAACGTTGGCTGTTTCGTCGACCATATACCGTGTTCTGTGTAAGGTGACAGTAGGTTGAATAAGGGGAGCTAAAATGTAAGGAAAACAAAATTTATTTGAATTTCATTTTGTTTAAAATGTATGACTAAAATATGATATATATAAAAAATAAAACAACCCTATCATGATAATTGTTATATGTATGTTACTTAAAAAAAAACAACCCATCTCAAAACAAATTTTTGGTAAAGACAAATAAATGTACTTTACTTAACACTATACTTGAAAAAAGCTTTCAGCTGGTTTCTTTTTTGCTGTTTTTTTTGTTATCTGTATCTTAATAAAAAGTTAAAAGTAAACTAGCTACCATTGATTCCAAACTTAAATGTATTTAATACTGATTTTAAAGTAAGAATCTCCATTAAGAGTCATGATCATTATCCATTACCTCACAGAGACATTAGATTATGTCATGCACATAACTGTTTTCTAGGTAAATCTGTATCGATAACACATACCTATAAGATTAAACTCCGCTGAAGCGTTAAATGTAGAGCCGGAATTCATTGCTACACTGCAAATAAATCTATAAAGCCTCACTGAACACCTTGAATAATCATAATTGCTGAAGTTAAAGGTTACAACAGCATCGATCTGAGAACCACTGATATTGAATGTTGGCATCAGAAGAGGATCACTGGTAAAAACTGTTTTTGTTCCATTTTTGCTGACTGTGGCAATTTTAGGTTCAATGCTGTCGTTGTGGGTTTGGTAAATGTAGATCATAGCCCAATCGCCGCTTGTTATATTAATTGTGCATGGGATATACGCCTGCTTGCCGATTTCACCAATTGAATTTTTCATCACAACAACTGAAACAATATGGATATTTTACTCGGCGTTTAATGCTTATTTTTTTTTTTTATTGATTTCAATGTTTACCCGTATGATATATCTATGCACTTAGTGTTAAAGTCCTACTATATATTCATTGTCAGAGATGCAGTCGACGAAAACTAAAAGAAAAGATTTGCTGTTTTGCGCACTTTTGCATGAGAAAATATGGTGATAGAAATTTTAAGGGTAAATTACTATGAGGTGGAGCTGGTAGAATCTTATCGGTTTTTTTAAGAACATAAATTTCAAGTTGGTCAAATTAGTGAAACATTTCATAAAATCAAAAATTGATAATTCTATTTTAAACGTGATTTATAGTTAACATGTGCTCATACGCTGTGATTAGATTTCCCACGTTTTACTGAAAAACAGGTTACAGGATTCACATGTAAATATAAATGAAAAACGCAAAAGTAAATATAATTAAATATTTAAAGGTCGATAAATTTTGTGAATTATAGGTTGAAAGGTCGTTTTATTATTGTGATATGGAACGAAAATTTTGTTTTCTATCCAGCACAATTAGCATGATATGTACTTAAAACAAATACCAGAACAAACCTGCAAAAGGTTCGGCAGCAATTGTTGTTGTTGCTGTTGTTGTTGCTGTGGTTGTATCGTTATCTGAAGATGTGACAATAAAAGTTTTAGTAGTTGAAGAATGATAAATGGTTGCATCAGAAATAGTTTCTGGAGAAGTGTTGTTGGTTTCGGGAGGAGCAGTGGTTGTTGAAGCTGGTGTATAAGAGGTGGTGGTTTCAGCTGTCGATGTTGTAATTGGTGTTTCAGTGGTGGTGATTTCAGGAAGAGATGTGGTTGTTGTGGTAGTGGTTTCAGGAGAAGCTGTGGTTGTTGATGCTGGTGGATCAATGGTGGTTGTTCCGGGAGGAGCTGTGGTTGTTGAAGCTGGTGTATCAGATGTAGTTGTTTTAGCTGTTGTTGTTGTAGTTGATGTATCAGTGGTAGTGATTTCGGGAGAAGCTGTGGTTGTTGTAGTTGGTATATCAGTGGTTGTGGTTTCTGAAAGAGCTGTTGTTGTTGTAGTTGGTGTATCAGTGGTGGTTGTTTCTGAAAAAGCTGTGGTTGTTGTAGTTGGTGTATCAGTGGTGGTGGTTTCTGAAAAAACTGTGGTTGTTGTAGTTTGTGTATCCGTGGTGGTAGTTTCAAGAGGAGCTGCGGTTGTTGATGCTGGTGCATCAGTCGTAGTGGTTCCGGGAGGAGCTGTGGTTTTTGAAGCTGGTGTATCAGAGGTGGTGGTTTCAGCTGTATTTGTTGCAGTTGGTGTATCAGAGGTGGTGGTATCCGAAAGAATCGTTGTTACATCTGAAAGATTGTTTTTCGGCAGTTTTATTTGTAAACTAATACAAATATACTTTTTTTTTTTATTGAAGTTCATTTATTATTTCAGTTTTCTGTTTTGCAAATCAACTGGAAAAAAGCTTACCGGTCGTAGTTGCGTTGTCTTCATTGCTGCTTGTCGTTGTTACTAATGTTGAAGTTGTACCTTGAGTTGTTGATGTCAACAAAGACGTTTGAAATCGAGAATCTGAGGTACCAGACTTATAGTCACTTTCTCCCGTTTGTAAAAGCGATACAGTTAAAGAATTTACATCTATCGTGATGTTGAATTTGGAGGAAAATGTTCTTGTAAGATTTGTTTTCAAGTTAATGGTTATTTCTGTTTTAACTTCATCCGATTGCACTTTCACTTTTGCGTTGTAATACATTGTAAATGCCACGAAAATACTACCATTGCTGTAAAACAAATGAACGATAATAAAAATGGCGTATGAGTTCAAAATATTTCTATTTTCCAATGATAAGCAAGTACATCATCATCATTATGAAATAATATTTTTTGTACATCATTTAATGGAATTTGAAATGTACAATTTAGAAAATGAAATATCAATACGGCACTTGACAACTACAATTGTATATCTCAAGTGATATACTAAAGAATAATTTGCTTGCCGATTTGGATTTTTTCTAATAAAGCAATGTTTACATCAGCATGGATGAAAATACATCAGATTTTTAAAATTTTAAATTTTTCAATACTTGACTTACAAATACAATAATATCTTAAAAAGTAAAATGTCGAAAGTTCCAAAGAGTTTCGAACACATGACTTAGCACAGGATGTGTCATTGCCATTCAGTGAACTGAATGTTAACTGAAAGGTCTGGAAAGGTGACTGAATGGCATAGCTTTGCCATTAAGTCACATTTCAGTTACCTTTCCGTCATATTTCAGTTGATTGAACGGCACAAATTCATCCTGTGTAGCTCAAATATTTTTTATGTGCTACGCTGTAAGACATCAATATTGCAAAGGAACAAATGTTCAAACCTATAGTTCATGTTATGTTTTTTTTAACGCAATTATATTTATTGGAGCCTCCTCTCATTTGATGTGAACGCAAAATATTTAATTAAATATCGGATTTGCAAGATTTTGTCAATTAAAAAAGAAGGGCCAACTTTGATCAAAGTCTGATAATCTATACTGTATACTAATACAAGGATATATTTTATAAATATATAGAATTTGAGATGACGTTTCACACCAGCAAGTGTTGACCTATTAAATTAACGGATAATCTTTTCTAAATTATTCTTTTCTTTCCATAACCTCTGTGCGGTTTACTTTTTCCCCCTTGAATTTTTATTTTTTGCATTAGTTTTATCATAATTTATGTAAGAATTTTCTATTGATTCCTTGCATAATCTACTGGATCAGTCTTTCACTCCAGTTAAATCAGATTTTAAATGCAACCTAAAATATGGTTCTTTAAAGTAAAAGTGTTTTTTCTTTAATTTGAATTATTTCACCTACTTTATCTGGGTGACCAAACAACCGTTGTAAGTTTCTTTGAATTTGTTAGCTTGTGTTTGTTCCATCTGCGAGATATAATAATCATTATCAGTATGCTGAAAATAATAAATGGCCTCAGTTAAATAGGATTATTAAAACCTTTTGGTTTATAAAATTTACTCTTATTTGACTCTTATTTTATTTTACATTAAACGTAGCATCACGTACATACAGAGAGAGAGAGAGAGAGAGAGAGAGAGAGAGAGAGAGAGAGAGAGAGAGAGATTGATTTCCACAGATCAGAAAATATACCACTTGACAGAAGTCTTGCTGAAAATCTATAGATATTTGTGTTGATAAGTCTCCGAGACTTTCATTATACGTTCCTTGAAAAGTAATCGAAGCATCAGCTTTGTCTGAAAAAATAATACACTGTACTTATATATTTATATTGTTTTATTTATTTAATTTTTAATGGTTACCATCAAACTTTACAAATTAATTGCATATTGATTTAGGGTTTATTCAATAGCTTAATTAAGCTCAAATACTTACAATATTTGTATTGATCTGAAACGAAAGAAAATTCAATATAGCCATTTATAATCAAAGTTATTATAATGCTTATAAAATAATATCTTACATTATTTGAAGATAATGTTTGGATTTCAATTGTAACATCAATGTAAGAATAAAATTATGAAAACAAAAAAAAGGTTTTTTATTACATTTTTAGTAAAATTGATCCCTTTCTCACGGATAAATTTCACTATACATGTATAAGAATAACACTTCCATGAATTTCACTTGAAAAAATATTACGTTATTTAATGATAAGTTCCTGAACTTTATCCTTGAACACACAATGCCAGTGCAAACTGTAATCTTAATTTATTTAATATTAGTGAATATCATTGTATTTTTTGCTGATATACTCGTATGTATTATGCCCCCACAATCTTTTTCGATTGTTCTGGGGCGCTAAACGTATACCACTTCTAAAAGAATAAAGTATATACAAAACTGATGTTTCTTTTAAAATTTTGCCTGTCATTTGACTAACGAATTATTCTTCCAGCTCAATAAGGTTTTGTTAAAAGAACAAAATTCCTTCCACGGTCTGTAAGATATATTTCATTTAAGACGTAATGCCGGGTATCAAAATCTTTATCGTTTAAGTGACTTGCCTTTATATAGAGCTTGATTAGATTAAATCAGCAATTTCTACTCTCCTATTATAAATCAGAAAAATGTTAGCTAGGAAATTATATCTTTTTCATTCAAAATGACGATGAAATCAGGATACATGTAATATGGCTTGCTATTGTTCGTATCTAATTTGATAGTCTTTATTGCGTGTAGTCGACCGGTAAATATAGAGCTTTAGAGAAAATGGGGCCATATTTTTTTCTTTTAGATATAGATGGAGCATCTAGCGTCAGTCCGTGAGTTTTTGAAAATTTCAATTTAATTTGATTGTTATCATATACTGATGCGCATCGGTAGTTTTCTGTCATAGTTTTTGAACCATGACTATTTTATTTAACATTAAGAGTTAGTAAACTAATAAAACGTATCAGCGAAGTGTGATATCATAAGGTATATTATTTAAATAAAATCAAGAGCATGCTTTTATCAATTTTATGGACATTAATCAACGGAGGAATAATCTTAAGTTTGGTATACTCTAAACATAACATTAGAAGCATATACAAAGTCTATAAATTGTTGACAATGAGTTTAGTTCTTAAGACACTATTTTAGAACATTTGATAAGTGCAAGTTATAATGTATAGATATTTATTGATAATGACAACGTCCCAATATTGAATTTAAGCATTTGTATTGATTACGTATACAAAATGAAATTGAATCCGTATCATTTTTAGTAAAATTACAGTGATATGGTTATTAAATTGTATGTTCAATTATGTAAAGTTTAATAACGGATTTTAACATAGACAAAAGCAACAATCAACTTAGCTTTCGCCTTGACCCATCAATATTTTCTCAAGTAAAGATCACTTATCTGTAATATGACGGTAAATATAATGCCCACTGTAATGCTATCAAGTAAAATTACAAAATATTGAGGGATGGATACTGCATTAAGGTAACGAAAATTGTCCATTCTTGTGAGTTATGCCTACCTTTTTCGACAAAATAAAGAATAAGAGGAACGCAGGAAACTCCTAACAGAAGTAGGACAAAGGCGATCCCAACCACAGCTGTCGTGACACAGGTTTTTCTGCTTCTAGAATTTCCTCGGTTTGTTGTGCTCCGAGGCGCGGAGGTTGACGCAGTATTTGAATCAACATCGACATTCTGTAATATAATAGCATTGTATCGATTAATCACACAAATAATTAATGGCACTCTCTACACTTCACACTGATTTCAGGGAACGTCGGGGTAGTAGCGTGTGATGCAATTTATTTGATGTAAAATATTTAAAGTGTTTGTCATTACTTTTGATTTATACAAGTATACTGAAAATTTGATAAGTCCAACATAAAAGTTTTTGCTAGCTTTTTACATTTTACCAAATTTAGTAAGTAATTTTTTTGGCATTTATCAGTATTTTCCTTTTTAAAGGCATTTTCCTATATTAAAATAAATGAATGTAAATCATATTGAATTAACAAAATTAACCCCCAAAGAATTGGAAAAAAAAATAAAAAATCATACTTATATATGGGATATAATTCGTCAAAGCCTAAAGCATTTATATTAGTTTTAGATGACACTTCATTCATGCATATATTTATTTAATAAAAAAATTAAAAAAAAGAACATTCACTGAAGAAAAACCCTCAATATAAAAAATCATTTCCGAACGGTAGGAAGCTCTGAATTCAATCAACTGAATCTTAAATGAAAGGTCTGGAAAGGTAACTGAAAGGCCTTATTTTGTACTTTGGTCATCTTGTTTCTACCTGTGAAGGCAAACACCTGACAGTTGACAACATACGTACAAAACTATTTCTCTTTCAAAAGATAAGTGTCACGAAAGCGCGAAAAAAAAATTTTGAAACACATCTTCGTCCGTGTGTGACTACAACATATACAAATCCACAGCGAAAATATTTCATTTAATCACCAAATTTTATTAACAAAAACAATTATCCATATCCTTACTGTCTTGGCACACAAGTATTGCATGTTTGTGAAACTTATCGTTTTCATTTTATTTACTCGAGATATTTACACTTTGATAGGTAAATTAGTGAAAACTCCATAGTTTTTCAGAAAACTTGATCTGTATAAACAACTACATTTATTTAATAATGTTGAATGAAATGTATGTACATAGCCACGATTTCATCAGTAAATGTAATTTTGCTGTTTTCTATGCCTCGATTGGTTAACGAGCATTTAGAATGCTTGGCAAAAAAGATATCGAGTATCACACAATATACGGAGCTTATACTTTGTGTTACATGTATGTCATCAAAGTTCGAATCATGGGTTTACTTACAAATATAAAGAAATTACTATATCTTAAATGAAAGAAAAAATAGTGATTAACTCTGTTATTGCGTTTATATAAACTTTATAACAGAATAAGCACAAAACAAAGAATTCGCAACTCTGTTTCTCAACGTTCAAATTCAAATTGTGGTGACGCATCAATATTAATCAGGTTAACCAGTGTACAGCTCCCAATAGAGAAATAAATTTGAAACTTTTGAGCCTAAATCGTATATTTATCCCTTTGATTTCCAAACATGTTAAAAAGTCATGCCAAATAGCTTTATGTGCAATCGCAAAATGGCCTTTATTTAACGTTTTCTACTGATTTATTTTTTACTAATTTCCTGTTTATATTGCTCGTAGTTCAACAGTCGTATGAATGACAAATCCATAAATTGAATTGAAATGTCATTTAAAATTTTAATTTGTCGGCTGTTATGAATGAAACGACCAAACTTCTAGAAGTCTGAAGAGATTCAATGAACGTTTAACCAAACAAATTGCAGCGCTTAAACTTATTGTATTTGTTGAATAAGACAAGACATGGGACGCCAGAACTGTTGAAGGCATATAAATAATTCAAATCTTTTTACAACGTATTTTCAATCTCCGGCTTGAGTTTCTTTTTTATAAATTGTAAAAGAGAGAGAAGAATTTTCTTCCGGGTTCCAAAATAACAATGCAAACCGCAAGGAACAAAGGCGTTAACGCCTTTTCTTCAGTTGAGCAGCCTTCTTTGTTCACCTCGGGTCAATCCGCTTCAGACTTTCTTTTGAAAAAGAAATGTAATACGGCTTATTTTCGTGCGAACGTTTTTTTCGAGACTTTAAATAAACTTCAAGTAACATGGTATTTGAATTAAACAAGAAAGTTTTCTAAGGTGCAATTCAATGGAATTTACAATAATTGTTTTTGAAGTATGACAAATTTAGATACGTTGCTAATTAATAAAAAAGGTGCTAAAATATCACTTTTGATAGGCCAGCGTTTAAAACTTTCGCCCATGTAACTATCAAAATGATTTTGCTTTTAAATCTTAATTACAGTGTAGATGTACATTTGTATGATGCTTCTATGATGTTTTTATTTAGTTCTAATTAATGTTAAAATGCACTATGTTCGCTGAGGCAGAAAGATTATGACGTTTTTCCATTAAAAAAAAACTACATTCTTTGTGGTTCATACACGTGTTCTTTTTGAATAATCCAAACTTTTATCGTAAATAAACAATTAAGTAATTTATATTTATTTCATGTTGTCAACTACAATGCATTGTTTCTTTACATGGATCAATAAAATTCTATTTTTAGATATTGATCGTGATTGAGGATAATATATATCCTATACATTAGGTAGAAATCGATTGATATACCTATTTGACCATTTTATTATTGTATGTAACTATTATGTAACAATCAACAATAAGATCTTTCCAAAATGTATGATATATATATGATGTATATATACTATACTGCATCCTAGTATTGAAGCGAATACGAAACACAAACGTCTACGACTTTAGTATCGTGGCTCTTGAACATTTACCGCAGAATGATGGGTCTACAAAATTAAATTCAGTTTCATTTACATAATAGACATTCGAAACGAAAAGGAATCATTAACAGTGACAACATTAAACTTCATATTCTCCCTTTTGATTCCCGTTTAGGTCCACATATCGCCAGCATGATATGACAAAATACATGTTTGTCTTTCCGTCAGTAAAGTCAATGGTGTTCTTTCAATCATACCCACATGTTGTTAATCTCATCGACGCCTTCCATTAATGTGTACTTACCGTGTCGCTGACCAATATATTCATCCATTTACCAGGGGTATAATTTAACCGTATGTAATCCCTCCGTCCGTTATATTCATTGTATGCAGCATTCAGGTTCCACATCCTCACGACTTTCTGTTTGCAAGCTATTGCACAGTTTAGATCTTTGCATAGTTCAGACGACGACTCGCCTGAATAGGCACACAGTCATTAATCCACTCTAGGCGTTGAAGGGCATGTTATATCAGATTGAATGAAAAGAAACACGATAGAGTAATTCTAATCCGATACAAGCATTTAAATGATTGTGAATGTGGTGAAGTCAATAACTCAGCGAACATCTTTTATCTTGTTATTTGATATCTTGAAAACTTCAATGGTAATTCATGTGTACATTTAATTGAATAATGGAAGGTATACAAGTTTTCAAACAAAAGATGACAAAAGGACCATTAGACAACATACGTTTTCGGCTTTTTAACAAATGAAAATTTTTGTAAGAACAGATAATAGTTAAATCATATTAAGTAAAATGTTAGCACTTAAGGAAGGGGCGGAGGGGACGAAATGACCGATTCCCTTTTTAATCACTAAAATGTTACTTAATATGATCCAACTTATTCAAAACACAACCTACTTTTTCATTGGCTGATGAAAGGATCTGCGCCTATAAAATATATATCTCTTATGTTTACGGCTCTCTAAGCTTTCAATTAAAAACAAATTGACCTTGCTGTAATGTTGGAAGAAAGTATAATCAATTAAGAGTATCACTTAATAGAGTATTAGGAAACTGCTGGTAGGATGAAAAACTAGGTTATGCTATAAATTTACTAAACAATGGAATAGGTTGCCCGTACGTGCTCATTCTTAAACAAAATGGACAGAAAAAGCTGCATTTTCTTTAAAATATTGTGCAGTATTCAACTTAATGGATAGTTACAGGTAAAACATTTTATTACTTTTTTATTACACTGTAAAGGGAAACGGACATGTCAAAAAGCAACAAAGTCAATTACAAACACCTGTAATGAAACAGATCGCGATACAGCAGAGAAACACTTAAATACTAGTGAATAATCCAACATTGTATTTTTCTATTCCGTCCTTAAGAATAAAAAATCACAAATAATCCCCTTTTTGCAGTTACTTAAAAGGTTCACAAAAGTTATATTAAAATGTAGATTAAGACACACTGCAATGCACCATCTTAAATTCACACTCTTCACTTAATTAATTCGAGCATCATCCGAAAACTTCTCTTTCTGAAAACTCATCATCCCCAAATCTCCTTTATATGGATGAAATTTCTGCATCTTACATGTATCCTCCCCATGATTGCTATGTTTTCGTTGGCTTTCAAGAGTAGGAAACAAACGTGAAAATAATTATTAGAAAAAAATATGAATCATACTATTCATTTCCTAATGACAGAAAAAAATAGAGGTCTAGCATATTATGAACTTTTCAAAATGTACATCTTTATGGTGTTCATTTGATTCTTTGTGCATTTTAGCCTTCTGTCATTCAAGAATGTGTAACTTAATGTGTTAATGTATAATGTGTTAATGTGTTAATTTCAAAGTAAAAACTTGAAATATGCACATTGTTTTAAGGTCATATTAAAAGGTCAAAGATTAAGCAGTATGACGTCATTAACGATTTTGTTTTATCCATTTCACCGCTTTCAAATATTTTTTGCACCACATTTTCATTCAATTTTGAAGTATACAAAGTATCTGAAGTTCTGGAGATTTTTGTAAAATGATAATTTACAAGCGGTTTTTTCATATTATTTCTTTAAAATTTGCTCTAATTTTCCAATTGAAATATTTTTCTGAATATTCTGTATATTTTAGAAAAAAAATAGTATAAATAGGAGCACAAACATTTGTCATAAATGAAAACGTAACTTATTGGCAATGAAATTCTAACAATGGCTCTTTTTTACACTTTACTGACAGGAGAATTGAAGGGTAGGTTTGAGGCAATATGTGCAAAACATGTGAGGTTAGATTTCTTTTATATTCTCCTTCGATCTTGACCGCAGTCAAGTTCTTTCTCTCACATAATGTACTGGTTTTGGGCATATATCCTTTATTTACTTAGAACAATTAGTCCAGTCTTACTAAATTGCCATAGTTGTTTCATTTTATTTGTCATTCAAATGTACATTTTTATATGCATATTCTTATTTTATTTAGATTTTTTGGGTCGAAACTGGTAATAGTTAAGTTAACGAATATTGAATATGCATTTACCTTTAACAATATCAGAATACTGTCGGCCATATGCCATTTAAGTTTTCACGTATGTTTATGAATTTTCTTTTAACTATGATCAGAGTTTGAAGCTCTGCGGATTACTGATATGGCGAACATGTGACACTGCCATTTGTGCAAATTAGTATTGTGAACAGGTAACTTTCTGATATGTTTATTTTATCTGATATAATTGTCATATGATATTTCACACCACGTATCTAATGTTAAGGTAGCACGGGTACTTTTTTATATTCAATTCACTGTAGCCAGGGGATGTGTGTCTTCGGAATTCTGTAACTAAAAGAATTTCCTCAGTTCCCATTCAACACAAATACCTTTAATTTACTCCTTATAAGGCCAATCATCAATTTCGGAGGAAAACTACTAGTCAGAACCTGTAAAATTTTCTACATGCTGGTTTTTCTGAGATTTTGACCCTTTCATATTTCGCCCAGCTTATTCCCTACAGAGGGTTGACATTCCGTACCGAGTGCATTTTGCACCATCACATGTCAGAAACGTAACAGTGTATGGTTTACTATGTCCCACCCCCTACTGTTCACGTTATTTTACCTTCCGTCTGTAACTTGCACTTTCACTGTGCAAAGTCAACACAACAGCCATAGCCGCAAGTTTCGCATTTTACTTCTGATTACCATGTACTTAACATTAGGGGCCTACATATTGCATACCAATTTTAACAAGAGACATCCCTCTAACAAATAATAATCATTAAAAATCATTTCATGAATTTTAGCAACAATCATAACCCTTCAAGTACAGCAACTCTCAATTTTACAAAAATATTGACCGTTACTTTATCCGAAACTGTCCCTTGCTACCTTAGATTTTGTTGGTGATGCCACACCTGAAAGAAGAATAAACGTGAATTTCATCCGGTTAGTATTGTTAATGGTGGGAAGGTGATTAGGTGATATTTTGTCTTATTTTTCCGTATACCAAAATTTAAACCTCATGAGAACAAATAGCATACATGTTCATGTAAAGATATTCAACGCATGTGACGTTAATCAATGTGTCCGTGTAGCTCATCACGATATGCATATCATTTCTTTGCTATATGTCTTAATTTGATACGACTTGATTTTATGTTCATTTCCTCTGCTATATAACATCTCTATATTGCGTATCTGCAATCTCTATATGGCGTATCTGCAATTTCAAACCACTTGATTGTATCATGCATAATAGTTCTCCCCTGAATTATCGGGTTTTTCAAAAGGATTGACATTTATTTTAAGAGAGCTGCATTTTTTAACGTTGTGTGGCTTAACGACATTAATATTGTTGGTTCACATATATGTTGCATGCTTAAGGTCAGCTAATTCTACAAGGCAAAAATATTTGCTATTTTGCTAAGAAATAGATCGTAATCTTATAATATTTAGTAATTCAAAAAGCGCAGAGGTTTGCAAATATGTATTGGTTATGTTCCACATATACATGTTTAGAAAATGCAAGGTCTTCTCTGGTTTTCGTATATAAGAACAGACAAGTTGGCCTCTTTTAAAGAATATTAACATTGCTGTGTCTTTATCTATAGCCATACGAATTAAATCAATCTATTGTCGAATATATTTCCTCAACCTACACTTATAATATTCAAAGAATGGTGCATAATTATTTAAATGAAAACGCTTCAAGATATGTAAGAGAGATAAAACATGCAATAAGCATTGTCACAGCTGGGATCTCTGGCATACGAATCCAGCACCCTGCACTCAGCTTTACCCATCTAAAGGGTTAACTCACGAAGCAGATCTTCTTTTAGAACTACCGACTCAATACCCCATTAGTTGCTCTAATTTATTTTATACTTAGTAGGGGATACTGCGAAAATACGTAATTGTGTATGCGATACAGCTTTTTCCAAATTTTCCGTATTGGCTCCCTGGGCTGAAACAGATCTCGCAGGATTGTAATAGATCTGTACCACCCCCTTTTCGGAAGTCGTCTATTTTTTTCCGCTTTAGTGTTAGTCCTTAACGGTTTTATCATGGACTTGCAATATATTTGATATTAATGAAATGGTATTTTTGATCAAAGTGTAGCTGAGCTCAAACAAGTGGCGATAAAACTACTTGAGTTATTCTAAATATGATTGATTCAATTTTAAGTGCGATATTGCAGATATTAATCAACATTTTCAAAAAACATATACACCTGTGAAAGCACTCCTTTTTACTTTGATATTATTACTAAAATGTGGTGTCAGATGAATCCGCACATGCATAACCTTGATCGAAATGATCTGATTTCATTTTTTCTGTAATTTGATGCAAGTTGGCTTAAAAAAAACTATGTGGTAGTTTTCAAGTAGCTATATAATGTACATTTTTCTTGTTATTAAGTCACAAGGGCTCGTGGAAAGTACCTCATCCTTACACTCCCCGTATTTAATGAAGATAAGAAAACAAATTTATATTTGATAATCAGATTGATAACATGTAGTATATAACTTTCAAAAATGACACCCCCATTTCTCATGTGACGGGAATAGGGGTCGGGGATATTTTTGAATCTTCCTTTCGAATTGTGTATAGGTCTATAAATATACATGATATGTATATATCAATCAAAGATAACTCTTTACAATAGTCTTATCATAAATGGTCCTATTCTCAAGCACTATTTTTTTATCAAAATATCAGTATCAGCTTGGCCTTTAACAAATATTGGTGTACAGAGCTGACTGAGGTTGCGATGGGGAAAAGAGGATGTTTTCATATGTCGAAATACGATCCTTATGAAATACACATTATTGAATTTCCCTATAACTATTTATTTTAATAGTAATATCTTTTGCTTTCGTTTTGTTATGTATAAATATAACACCTTATGTAATGAATGATACAATGTCTGAAAAACTGAAAGAGGTGAGTTCTAGTATAATTATTAAACGGTTGCTGTTCTATGACAAATACATTCTTTCATTCTCTCTCATTCTCTCTCTCCCATTCAAGGACTAATTTATATTTCACAACGTTTGTTGTGACACTCACTAGAATATCGGTCTAATATATCTAAATGTATACAAGATGATAATGTTAAATAAGTGGTTTTATTCTTCTACAATTTATTTTTCGAAACCTTATTTACGTTTTTTTTTTACCTGCTCATTTCATATTTTCTTAAAAATAATTCGAAAGTATCGTCTCTTGTAGTAATGTAATAGAAACTATAGTCGAGTAAACAACGCAATGTGATCTAAAAATAGAAGTTGGTTTTTGGTTTTAATTTTTTTTAAGCAACACAACAGTAAATATTTACATTTATGTATGTACATCTATGGGACAGGTGTTCAGACCCAAGGTGGGCCCAATATTGCCATATTGTGAAAATGTATTAAATCTTAGAAAATCTTCTTCGCTACTCCCATACATATTTCAGAAAAACTAAATGTATTTTTACTACTTGTGTCATTCATTACAGTTACATTATTGTCACTTGGCAATATTGAGTTAAATGATTATGTGGGTTTTTTTTTCGAAATCTACTTTATATTCTGCGAATTGTATACATGTAATAGTAGAAACAAGCGGTATGCATTTTTGTTCATTATAAATGAGACTTATCCTGTGCTAACATCTGTCCTGCGTGCAGTCGCCTTTCCAGTGTAAACTACGATTACTTGGTTGGCTAGTTTTCGTTATTCTTTTTGGCTTAGATAAAGGGATGATATATTCATGCGTGTACATGTATACACGCAAGTTCGAGATTTGACTGTCATATCAATTTTTTAAAAAGTAAGTTTAAGTGGGAAGGAATTAAAAAGTATATTGTAAAGAAATTATTTTCACATTATTTTTAATAAATAAAAAGAAATAAGGAAACAAATTAACCAGTTAAAAGAATATATGTAGAATTGCATATAATAAAACTGTTAAATTCGAAAATGGGAATTTACACAACTACAAAAGAAGGTCCTAAATACAAATTATATTTAGCATGCACAAAAAAAATTGAAACTATAAAGTATGAACCAGGAGAAAAAAAAAATAACTAGAGGACTAATTGTTTTCGAACAATTAGAGGTTTTTCCACCTCATTATTTATTATGTTTAAAAAAGTTTTGTTTCAATAAAATTAATGAAATATTTTCTATGCATTACCTCATAAAAAGTGTCAAAAGATTAAGTATGCAAATATTTTGTTTGACCTTGACCTTTGACCTTATATCATTTTGACTGGTCAAGGTCAACTTTTCAATTTGAAGTGGTCCGATGACCCTGCGATGTAAGGTTCAAAAGTTCTAAGGGTTTTAAACAAAATTTAGAAACTTTCAGGGGCGATAACTGCTTTAAGGTCACATCAAATTCTTTTGATATGAATAGATTGAAAGATTATTAAAATCAACTAAAACATAAATACAAGTTTCAAGTATCTTTCTCTAACAGTTTAAGAGGAGTGGCGATAACAAGCATTTGCACAAAAGGAGCAATAACTCTACAAATTTATCAAGGCGTGGGACTGAAGGGCAATAATTTAAAATGTCTGATGAAGTCCTACAACATCCATGAAAAAAGTTTCTAAATAGCAACTTAAACATAAGAGATTATAAATTCATTAATACAAAAACTGTCAAATGACCTTGACCTTTGACCTTTATGTCTTTTGATTGGACAAGGCAGACACTTCAATTCCAGGTGGTCTGATGTATCTATGATCATTGGTTCAAAAGTTGTAAGTGTTTTTATTGAATGTTCGAAACTTTAAAGGGCAATAACTGCTAGGAGGGGGCTTCGGGCCCTTTGGGTATTAATAGATTGAAGGAGCCTCTATGTTTACTGAAGACATTGGTAAAAGTTGCAAGTCTCTACCTCTAACGGTTTAAGAGGAGTTGCGATAACAAGCATTTTGTACGATAGGGGCAATAACTCTATAATTGATTCAAGTTAAGGGCTGAAGGGTTACATTTTGAAATATCTTAATGAGGCCTAATACAGCCATGAAAAAGTTTTTCACTACCTTTGTAAACAAAAGAAATATGAAAACGCATTAATACACATATTTTCAAATGACCTTGACCTTTGATCTTTATGTCATTTTGATCGGCCGAGGTAGACACTCATATTCTAAGTAGTCCGATATCTCTACGTGGTATGGTACAAAAGTTGTAAGTGTTTTTATTGAATGTTCAAAACTTTCAGGGGCAATAACTGCTAGAAGGGGGCGTCCGACCCTTTTGGTATGATAGACTGAAGGAGCCTCTAAGTGAACTTAACTCATTAGTAAAAGTTTCAAGTCTCTATATCCAACGATTTAAGAGGAGTAGCGATAACAAGCTTTTCATACACAAGGGCAATAACTTGGTAAGTTCTGGGAGTTAATAAGCAAAGTGTCATTTGGTACCATAACTTTAAATGATCAATTACATAAAGAAAAAAATTGTTTCAATATCTCTTGAAATAAAAAAGCTGTCCTTGGAAAAAAAGAGAAGAAACAAAATAAAAAAACATAAAGAATACAAAAGGTCTTTCACCTGAAAGGTGGAAAGACCTAAAAATCAGATAACAAGGGACAAAAGAAAAGTAATATTTATCGTTTTAAGATTTAATCAAAATACAGACAAATTACAGTATACGTACTGATAGATCTATTAATTCTCTCCAAAATTAAAGGGCGGTTTTAGGGTTGAGCCAGTATATTGAATGTATTTTGTCTGAAAGGTAAAATGTCTGGTAAAATATCTGCCCCATATTTTAACCAATTCTTGAATAGTATCGTATACAACTCATATTTTCATAAATAATTATCTAATGTAGAACATTTTATACCTATTCACTTCCTAGTAAATTCACAAAAAGGTTTAAAAAATATCGATATGTTTACAACGAAGGAAATTATCTTTCCTTTTTTTGTTTCAAATCAACTGAAATAACTCTAACTATGCAATCAAATAAAATATTACTGTTTCAAAATTTGTTTTAAAACCTCGTTATATTTCACAATCTATTTTTAGAAAATCTATTATTAGTTTTCGGTTTTATGGTTATTTTTAGCCCTTTTATCTATCTTGTTGCCTGACGTCAGGCATATCTAAGGTTTGAAAGTTGTATTCTCCAAAACAGTGCAGGCATTGGGAGCTAGCGTTATCAATATTTTCATAAAAAGATAACCCGATGCATGTTTAATGTGTCAACATCTAAATGTAAAATTGTTGTAATTGTTATATTGAGTATAATAAAAAACTATGAGCAAAAGTTTTCAAGTAAAAATAATGCTCTCCATGCACGTGTGCAAATCTGATTTTAAAAAGCTAGCCATGTTTAAATGGTGAAAAGGGGGGATACCATCGCAACAAGTTGTTAACAATTGAAATTATTTTTTGAACAAATTCATTTCATTTTTTTTAAATATACACTCCGATAATTTTAGGCCTAAAAATACTTAATGATAGTTATGTGGAATGAAAAATTTGTATACTGAATTCGATATACCTATTGTGACAAATTATTTAAATGGTATAACGAGTTACCAAAACAATTAAACTCATTGAGTAGGAACGCGGATAAACCGAAATCCCGGATTTAGAGAAGTTTTTTCGAGTTCCCGGTAAAATTTTTAACAAATCTTTGCAAAAATTTAACGTTTATTACGAATTCGGATATAACAAATTTACGGATATAGCGAACTGATTTTGAGTCACGTAGAGGTGAATTATGACGAAATTTAACACTTTGATAACATATTTCTTTACACAGTTCAAAAATTTTTCACTATCATTCAACACAGTTTGAATATAGTTTGAATGAATTTATTTTCACATAGATTCTTCAGTGTACAATCCGATGATTAAAGAAAGAAAGTATCTTCATTCTAAGCCTTAATAAGCAAACATTGTAGTTTGTTAAAAGAAAATATGTAAATGGTAAATTCGCTATAATTATTATTACGAATTCGTCATATGGATATAAGGATTTAATGAGATGATGAAGTAATTCCATTGGGCCATAGGACTTCGCTGTAACCAAGTTTAACTGAATATCCAAGTATATCGGCTGGTCCCTAGCAAGTCGCGATAACCGATTTTTACTGAATTATAAAAACAGAACTCGGGAGTTCACCCTTCCCACTGATATTGCTATTTTCGGCTGATATGGAAAAGGACATCTATTTATATGCACATGAAATCATTTGCCAAATTTACATTTTTGGAAAGTCGTTGTTGGTTTTCTTATCTTTATATTCTACGAACTAAAGCTTTTGCTTTTTTCCCCCCATATAAATATAACCCCGTATGCAATTTTGATTAAATTTGTGCACAACTGAAAGGTGTGAGTTCAGGTATAAGTATGTAGCTATTACATCTGCCTGTATCTGTTTTTATGTCTTCCTCTCTCCCGTTATATAACTTGTTTCTTCCAAATCTGTTTTTTAACTGTTATTTATGTATAAGTTCATTAGAGGTTGTTTCAAAGTGTATAACTTAACGTGTCATCTTTTATTTATAGCAATAAAATGAGCTTCATTTTTTTTTTTGGTTAATTTCAATGAGAACTATATGTCTTTAGTAACTGATTTCTATTGAACGAAGCAAAATATATCGTAATAATTTAGTACATATGACAATACATGACAATACACATTTTCAGGTGTCAATATTATTTGGTTTTAGGCCCAAATTATTGACAAATTACTTATGAAACAATTAGTTAATTATTTACATATCAAAAAAATTGGCGATGTGACGTGACCTCAATTTTGCAAATATAAGTTTTAAATACTTTTTAGATATACAGGAATATATTTACTTTTTGAGTTTAATTTGATTGCAATTATTGTTTTTTTTTTTTATCAACATTGGTGATAATATGACGTTATTGTAAAAAAAAAAAAAAACTTTGGCAAAAATTAATTTGTTAACTGGTTCCTATGATAAATGAATGGAATAAATTAAAACGATTTTCACTTTCGTTTTATTTATTCTGAAAATATCCGGTACAATTACGATATGGCCGCTATGCAAACAAGTAAGATGTACATTTCTTTAACATTTGGCTTTAGAATTTCAATCTTTTTTATTTCCATCATAAATCATGAATAACTGAACATTCCAGTTTAATATTAGCATCGTGTCCAATTAATTCCAGCACAAATCAAATACGATACATGTATAACAATAATAAACATGGGATAAAACGAATTTAAGGATGATTCAAACCTTTATTTTTTTCAGGGTAAAATGAAAACAAAATGCAGAAGGTGTGGAGTTGAAAAAGAAAACATGTTGAGTTGTTCAAAATGTTACACCGTAAGCTACTGCAACCAAAAATGTCGGATGAAAGATTGGCATAAGTCACATAAAACACGGTGCAAAGGGCTAAAAAACAATGAACAAAAAAGCGATGTAACGTCAATATTGAGCGCTCTTGAAGAACTGCACAATCAGGAAAACTCACCTGATTTTTGTGCAGGTTGCGGAAGTAAAGAAAATCTCAAAAGATGTGATAGCTGTCACCTTGTCGTGTACTGTTCCAAATTTTGTAAGAATGAAAACTGGTACAAACATAAGCAAAACTGTCAGCAGAATCATGGAATCGTCGAAGTCCAAACTGATGATTATAAAAAGATAATAAGGGAGACAAAGCTGGTGCATCTTCAATCCACAGTATTTCAAAGTCCCGTTGTTCATGGTTATGAATCAGCTGCAAATAAAAACTTCAGGATGTATGGACCTTATGTCATGCCCAGGTCTGATTATGTTGATTTCTCAATTAGAAAATCGCTATTTCGTAATATTAATGGCATAATTATATTGTTTGAGATAGGTTTTTTATCATTACCACTTCTGGTTTTTGTTTTTTTGATTTGTATGTATGATTATTTTCTTTTTCTTTTATGTTGTTTGTTTATTTTAAGCTCATTTGAGCAAAATGCCCAGGTTGGCTTTTCGGATCAAAATTTGCCCGTCGTTGGTCGTCGTCATCGACGTTGGGGTCGTCGCCGTTGAAACGGTTGTTGTGAATTTTTTACATTTTCATTTTATCCTCACTTTTTTTTAAACCCTCCTCTCAAAACAATTGGCCTGAAAAACAAACTCTTGAATAACAGAATCCTCTGGTAGTGTATTTTAAGTCAATATTCACAGGGGTAGGTAAAACCCAATGGGGATTGAATTTTTACATAGTCATAATAGAGACAATATTTTCATTTTGGCCAGCAAAGTTGATAATTGTGAGAAAGCATCCTCAGGTTGTGTAAATTCCTATCTGTTAAAGTTTTGATTCCCAGGGGTGTGATGGGTCATAAAGCGGACTGTTTCCATAGGAATAAAGAAATTATCAAAAATGTTATAAACCTTTGACTAGAGAAGCCTACACTTATGTGGAAGCATTGTCGAGGTAGAAATGATTTACGTTTCTTCAAATCAATACCCGGGTAAGAGCGAGGCAACAATGTGGGAGGGGGTTGCATTTATACACAGGAACGAATAGAGACAATACTTTAAAATCATTTAAGAAAGAGGCTGTTTAACATAAGAATATGTTTAAACAAAATTTCTAAGCAAGATCTCCTTTGCTTAATTGCCCAGATGTTGTCCAGATATTTAATATTTAATAACATGAACCTAATTTGATCCAATGTTGTTATGACTTTTGTTAAGGTGAGCGATGTGATCCGTTTGGCTCTTGATATAATAATCATAGAATATTTGATGCCAAGTGTGAGCATTTAAACTGAATCAAATTGTGACATCTAACGTAATAAAAGATATATCTATATAAACATTTTTTAAATGTCTGATTACATGTAAAACGTTAAGAGTTCAAAAAGCTTCTTTGAATATAGCATTTACCGGTTTCACATGCCTATGCATGTTTTTGGTGGAAATCACCAACGTAAAAATGCTTCTCTTTGTTTTTTTGCACCACGTTAACATCATACACAATCACTACGTAGCAAACAAAATGTGTTCACAATACTTCAATTATGTATTTGACATTACATGTTGAGGGACTGAAAATATCTATTTGTTAAACAATTAGTTAATGGGGATATGTTGTAGCGATAGTCCAACATTATTGCTAAACAGCGCAAAAAGAAAACACTATATTCAGAATACATGTAAAAGAAAAACATTTTTTTTAATACTTTATTTTTATCCATATTCTGTGATGTTGATGCATTCATGATTTTTGTTAATACAAAAACCGCCAATCATATTTTGAAGGTTTATTTATTTTTTATTAATACGATGAATATGTGAAAATAAATCTGGCAAATGAAGGAAGTTGAAATCTGAAATAAGGTATATACATTATTCCTATGAACTCGGTACATGTATCTGTCACAGAAAGAACATGCAAGCGCACATTTTACTATTAATGTTTTATTCGCAGAAAAAAACAATTGTAACTTTTAGTGCCTTCCGGCAGTGCTTGAAAAACACATGAAATGTATTATTATCATTGTATGTTATATATATATATATATATATATATATATATATATATATATATATATATATATATATATATGTGTGTGTGTGTGTGTGTGTGTGTGTGTGTGTGTGTGTAAATGCCCTTTACTTAATTATGAGAGAGTTTAATTTTTATTTCATTTCTTTTCGGTTAATTAAAAATTTTAAGTTTAAACCGTTCGAGATTAAATGCTTTTTTCTAAGGTTTATAAAAGGGATATAAGTACGCGGGGTGTTAAGGAAGCATATGGAATCTGAGATACACGTAATTCCGTAAAATCATAAATCTAAGTTATTATTTACCTATTCAAATATTTTTTCCACAAGTTAGATTGTATTACGTAGATTTACACATTGATGACGTCATGACTGAAAGTTGAATGTCGTGTAAATTTGATTGGAAAGCATTGTAAACAAACTCAAAATATAACTAATCTAAGAACTATATTAAAGTATTTTTGTGTGATTTATTGAGAATTGAACAAAAGAATATTGGAAGAGATGTTATTTTTATAAATTATTCGCTTAAAGGTATGTAATTTTGTTTTTTTCCTCGGCCAGGTTTTCCTCTGTCGTTGTTTACGATATAAAAAACCGATTAGAACAACACTACCCTGTATATATTGAATTTCAAATTTAACATGTATCAGTTGTTTGATCAATGCTTAACCTGAAACGTGCTGCTAGAATCCTGTGATATGTGTTGCTTTTATGCAACATACCGTTTTCCCTGCAAACTGTATAAAAGTTAGGAAGGTTTTTTGAAAACCGGAAGAATAACTATTTATTAGAAGAGAATATAGGATTCTAGCAGCGGTTTTGATAAAACTGAGATGTTTTGTCATCACTTTATTATATGTTTATTATTTTATGGAAACCGCGGGGTAGTGTTGTTCTATCTCATTTTATGTTAAGGAATATACGTGAGCTATTTATAATTATCACGTGATAATGCACCGATGTGGCAGTAATGTAGTACCCGATTTTATTGCATTGGCATCTATTTCAAAAGATAATTTTAAGTTTTTGGTCGGATTCAAAACATTTATTAAATATTAAGATTTTGTATATAACATCAAAATACGACGCTAATTTGCCCATATGCTTCCTTAACCTACCCGTACGAAATGTTTCATCACAGGTCGGAATAGTTCGAAAGGTTGTGGTTTGGTAACAACATGTAGGACGCCCTTAAAAATCGACTGGACTTCATTTCTTCATTTTTTAACCAGTATTGAAATAAACTACGTAATTAATTAAGTTTACTCGACTAAATGGACCTCATAACCTTCATTATTATTTCGTACAGAAAGTGCAGGAAGATATGGGGTTCAAACTTGATAGTTTATTATTTTCACCGATGATTGTCATCATACCAGGAATTTCAAAATAAGGAACATCCTTATGCTTCTATAAAAAATGACTGGATTTCTAAATGATATACTACACCAGATGTTACATTGTTGTTAACTATGAAATTAGATGTAGTAAGCTGTCGGAACTTGTGTTCAAACACACTGTATATTATATATTATACATACAATAAAATATGTTCAAACCACTTATAAAATTGTTATGAAAATAATTTATAAATTCTCAAAGTGTAATATAGGTATCTTTTGAATGTATGTTATATATTTGTGTTTGCACAATTATTTTTGTTTTATTGCTTATAGTAAATACTTATCAAACGGCTCTGAGTAGAATAGCTCTTTTATTTAACCTGTTCCTGTTAAATGTTTTGATAAAAGAGGTGTACCACTCACAGCTATTGGTTCAGTGTTTTGATAATACTGATGTAAATGTATCTAACCTGTCTTCGTACCAAAAAATATAAGTAATCATCGCATTGACATCTTTTGTGTAAGTGATTTGTTTTGTCTGAGTTGTATTTTACAAGAAAAAGTCAACATTTGTATTATAAGATTCTTACTATTAAATGATCACCAGAGTAAATAATTGTATATGACCAGTACATACTCAATCGCTAACGTCATTGTTGTAGAACTCTTCAGTGTGTGAGAAATTACAATAAAGAAACAAAAACTGGCGTCATAAGGTAGTGATAGTATTCTAAACAGTCAATACCACATTTTATACCAAGGAATATAGCTTTGCTTCACCGTAATAAGCATTAACAAAAAACCGCAGCTATTTTACCTTCTGGACTTCATAAAGGAGACATTTTAACAGAAATATCATAAATGAATAATGTATAATTACTTAATGATTTTGTTAAACAATTTTACCATGAATGTGGGTTAAAGCTGCTTGATCCGATTTTATATCAAATTTTATGTACGCTTTTAAACGATTGTTTTGCTTAGTATGTGTATAATAATAGCCATAATGATTGCAGTAGTGTTCCCGGTCAGTTAAAACATATTTCCATGGAAATGATATGCAGAATTTGTTTAAAAAACAAACTTTACATTAAAGGGTACCGCGTTTTTTTTCACCCCTTATTGAGATTCGCCTGCGATGTCGAAGTGGGTATGATTGTTGATAAATTTCAAAATTTTTTGGCAAAAATAAACCTCTGTACATATTTTCACTAGTATTTCTTAGGTTTAATTTGTTTATAATCGATGAATATTATGCGGGATGAAAAAACCCAATAAATCAGGGATGAATTCAAACGGTTCCCTTTTTTAAAACATACTCATGGCGTATATGGGTGCATTTGGTTTTTTTTTTGTTATTTGGTTTGTTGGTTTGTTTTGTTGTTGTTGTTGTTGTTTTTATGTGTTCCCAAAGATTATTTTTATTTACTTTGAATATTTCTATCTTTGAAAGGAAATCAATTGCAGTGGTGTAAATAGGTCAAAACCTATAACAGTCTTAGATAATTGTTTTACATGTAATTTCTTTTTGAACAATGCAGTTTTAAAGAAAATGCTTTGATAGTAAATCTTTTCAAACTAAAATCACGCTATTTTAAAAATTTAAAGTATCACAAGTCTATTTCCCGAGGCAAAGCCGAGGGAAATAGGCTTGCTTGAGGGGAACTGGAATCTTGCTGACTCCCTCAATTGTATACTTTAACTGTTTTATTATACCAATACAAACAATCAATCAGAAAACGTTCAGATTAATATAATTTTTCGTAAATCCAACAAGTTATAACGTCAAAATAAATAACATTAATTTGCACGCGCGTCGTACTGTGACGTAGGCAAGTTATGTTATACGATAAATTATTATACAATGAATAATTATAGCCAATCAAAATGGACGTTGCAACTAGAATTAAATCATATGGTTATGAATATTCACGATTTCATTCGGAATATTTCGGAACTTTTCCTTTTGGTTAACAGAAATTACTAAGTGTTCCGAATAGGTGTGTATCAGTTTATCTACCTGACGCACCTTTTTGCAGAGAATCAGTTTGTTTAGCAAGAGTAATTTTTAAATGTAGGAATGTCGTCTGAGAATGCATTTTGCAAGCAATGTAAGAGTTCCTCCAGTTACTTTACGTTACCATCTGATATGAAATAAAAATGATACAATTATATAAAATTTAAAAAATGTTGGTAATGGTTAATGATGGCCAAAAAAAATCAACTCATAAAACATGATCTCTAAAAATGTTTTCATTTAGTAAAAGCTCATAACAATCTAGTTATTATGCATTACAGTATTGTCTTTAAAATGAACCTTCAAACGCCTCACAGTTTACATGTACGGTAGTGAAAGTTTGAAGATATGGCTTATTGCCTTGCATACACATTCTTCTCCTTGGTATTCTCTTATTGTACATAATTCTTTCACATTAATCCAATGTTTGTCTCACAATATTATGACGATATACAAAAATATTCTGAACAGTTCTTTTTAGTTCTACGGTGGTATCTGTTGTTCTATAAAGGTCAAATTTATCTTCTCACTAGTTACCATTTTATCGCTTGTCTCAACATAACACGAAAGACTCGAACCATTCAAGTCCGACCTGTAACTAAAAATCTCGCTCCAATAAAGAAAGACTAATTCCCCGCATGTCTCCGTGGAGATATTATACGAATTGAGATCAACAAAACTATCAATATCATGCCCTGAAACGTTTTGAATCCGCATAGCTATTGTGGAATCGATGTCACTGTACCTGTCCGTTGTAGTGTTGCAGGTTGCACTAATAGCTGCAAGTGAAACATTGGCCGTTTCGTTGAACAAAAACCGTGTTCCGTGCAAGATGACAGTAGGTTGAGTAAGGGGTGCTAAAATGTAAAGAAAATACCATTTAATTGATTTTTATTTTGTTCAAATTGTATGACTTTCTACAATGTGATATATAAAAGAAAAAACGGTATTGAATTAAATAGAGAAAGAAAGATAATTATGATGTTTACTTGAAAAACGATATGCCGCAAGATATTTTAGTACAGATATAAATGATCTTGTTTCGCTGTTTTTGTTATTTGTATTTCAAAATAAAGTTAAATGTTATCTTGTTAGCATTAATACTGAGAAGCTTCTGATTGATTCCAAATTTTAATGCATTGATTTTGGTTTTAAATTCAAAATTTTCATTTAACCACATAATCATTTGGTATAATCAGTCTTTAAAAAAAATTCCCATTGCCTCAAACAAAGACTTTTAACAGTTTCAATGCACATGCCTTTTTTCTATGTCAATAACGCAACGTGAATTTGCATTTCTCTTACATTTATTTCAAAGCAAATGTGGTTAAATATTGCACTCCTAAAATTTAATTCAAGAAAGCATTATCATTATCAATTACACTTACCTATAAGATTGAACTCCGCTGAAGCGTTAAAAGTAGAACCGGTAGTCATTTCTACACTGCAAATAAATATATACTGCCTCACTGAACAATTTGAATAATCATAATTGCTGAAGTTAAAGGTTACAACAGCCTCGATCTGAGAACCACTGATATTGAATGTTGGCATCAGAAGAGGGTCACTGGTAAAAACTGTTATTGTTCCATTGCTGCTGATGGTGGCAATTTTAGGATCATTGCTATTGTTGTTTGTTTGATATATGTAGATCATAGCCCAATCGCCGCTCGTTATATTGATTGTGCACGGAATATACGCCTGTTTACCGATTTCACCAATTGCATTTTTCATCACAACAGCTGAAATTAAAACTTTTAATACTTTAGCATATTATTTTTACATTGGGGTTGAAATGTAAATTTAATTGAAAGTATATTTTGAGGCTTATTTAACGACATTATGCATTGAATTTATTTGTTGATGCTTATTCAAAGATATTATCCATTACATGTACTGTACTTTAACATTTGAAATGTACGTATATCATTTTTTTAATTCTCAATCATATACATATGGATATTAGAACAAACCCGCATGAGGTTGTGAAAGCAACTGGGTTGTTGTTGTGGAAATATCTGTAGATGTTATGATGGTACGGTTGTTAGTAGTGGTGTAAAAGGATGTCACGATGACATTTGAAATACTAGTCTTACTGGTGGTGTCTTGAAAAGCAGTACCGGTAGAACTTGGTTGAGTGTAATTGTTATTATATGGGATATCGGTAGTGGTATTATCTGGTTGAGTTGTAGTACCAGTGCTTGTGGAACTGGTAATTGCAGGATTCGCTGTGGAACTAACAGTGGAGTTTTGTTGTTCTAAAAACGTCAGTGTAATACTTTCACTACTAACAATTTGATTGTTTCTCTCAACATAGCACGTTAGATTTGAACCATTTAAGTCCGACCGGTAGGGAAAAACCTCGCTCCAATGTATGAACACGAATTCTCCACATGTCTCAGTGGATCTATTATAGGATGTTACATTCAGAAAACTTGTGATATCGGCCCCTGATGCATTTTGTATACGCATAGCTATTGTAGAAGCGATATCCCTGGATCTATCTCTGGTGGTGTTACAGGTTGCATTAATAGCTGCTAGTGAAACATTGGCCGTTTCATTGAACAAAAATCGTGTTCCATGTAAGATGACTGTAGGTTGAGTAAGGGGTGCTAAAGTATAAAGGCAACATAAATTATTGGTTTGCGTCATCTTTTAAATTTAGAAATGTTTAAATTATCGATATAAACTTGGTTGGGAGTGCATGAACACACTTCATAAGATATCGGACAATATGGTTCTAATTAGAAAAAAAATGAGCATAAAAATTTAACATTTTCGCTGAAGATTTTGTTATATATATTTCTCCTTCTTTATTTGAATAAATTATTGTCAGCTGAACGGCGTCTTCACACATGTGATTGAGTAAGAATCTGTTTAATGTAATATATTAATGTTTAGTATTTGATTTATGCTTTTTTAACCTGATTAACAAATGATTTAATAATGCATCGAAATAATCACTTCAATATTTGAATGTTTTGCTTGAACATAAAGCATCACATTGTTAAAAATAAGTTTTCTTTCCGGGTCACTGGCTTTTTTGTAACGGCCTAACATAAAATAAAACTTATTTATGTTCTCTGTATTGAGAATGTTTTTGTGCATTCCATTTGTCAGTCTTTACATATTAAATGAAACCCATTGCTCGCCATTTTTTTTTTAAAAAGTAGTTTAAAGATGCTAAATATGAATAAAGTCGAGTTAACTCTAGTGAGTATTTTTTACTAATCTTACCTATAAGGTTGAACTCCGCTGAAGCGTTAAACGTAATGCCGGTAGTCATTTCCACAACGCAAGTAAATTTGTACAGTCTCATTGAACATTTTGACGAAACAAAATTGCTTAAATTAAACTTTACAACAGCCTCGATCTGAGATCCACTGATATTCAATGTTGGCATCATAAGAGGATCACTTGTAAAAACTGTTATTGTTTCATTTTTACTGATTGTTGCAACTTTTGGTTCAATGCTGTCGTTGTTGGTTTGGTATATGTAGATCATGAGCCAGTCGCCGTTCGTAATGTTTATTGTACATGGAATATATGCCTGCTTGCCGATTTCGCCAACTGAATTTTTCATACCTACAACTGAAACAATATAGATATTTAACTCAGCGTCCAATGCTTAAATTTATATTGAGTTTAATGTTTACCTGTATGATATATTCATGCACTTAGTAATAAAGCCATACTATATATTCTTTGTAAACGATACGGACAATAGATAAAACGAAAAACAATGCTGTTTTTCGCACTTGGTAGGAGAGAAGAAATTACGAGGAGAAATTATTTTGAGGCGGGACTGATGTAATCTCAGGATTATTTAAAAAAGATAAATAAATATATATTTGGTCAAACTAGTTTAAAAATTTCATGAAATCCTACATTGAAAATTCTATTTCAAACGCTGGTTTATGTTTACATGTGCTCATACGCGGTGAACAGGTTTGATGGGTGTTACTGAAAAGATAGGGCACATGATTCCAATGCAAATATAAAAGAAAGTAAATATAATAAATGTTTTATGGTCAATAAATTTTGTTGATTATAGTTTGAAATTTTATTTCGTTCTTGTGATACGAAACGATGATTTTTTTTTCTATCCAGCATAATAAGAATGATAAGCATTGAACACGGATACCAGAACGAACCTGCAAAAGGTTCGGCAGAAATTGTTGTTGTTGCTGTTGTTGATGTTGATGTTGTTGTTGCTGTGGTTTTGTCGTTATCTGAAGATGTATTTATGAACGTTGTAGTAGTTGGAGAATGAAAAATGGTGGTATCCGAAAACGTTTCTGTTGTAATTGGAGGATAGGTGGTGTTGATATCGGTTAAAACTGTTGTTGCTGAAGTTGGAGAATAGATAGTGGTAGTGGTTGCGTTGATATCAAAGGAAATTGTCGTCGTTGAAGTTGAAATATCAGTGGTGGTGGTTTCGGGAGGAGCTGTGGTTGTTGAAGCTGGTGTATCAAGTGAGGTGGTTTCGGGAGGAACTGTGGTTGTTGCCGTTGATATATCAGTGGTGATGGTTTCGGGAGGAGCTGTGGTTGTTGTAGTTGGTGCATCAGTGATGGCTATTTCAAGAGAAGCTGTGGTTGTGGTAGTTGGTGTATCAGTGATGGTGGTTTGGGGAGGGACTGTGGTCGTTGTAGTTGAAATATCACTTTTGGTGGTTTCGGGAGGAGCTGTGCTTGTTGCAGATGGTGTATCAGTGATGGTGGTTTGAGGAGGAACTGTGGTTGTTGTTGATGGTGTATCAGTGGTGGTGGTCTCGCGAGGAACTGTGGTTGTAGAAGTTGATGTTTCAGTGGTGGTGGTGGTTTGGGAATGAACTGTGGTTGTTGTAGTTGGTGTATCAGTAATGGTGGTTTTAGGGGGAGGAAATGTGGTTGTTGTAATTGGTGTATCAGTGGTGGTGGTTTCAGGGGGAGAATCTGTGGTTGTTGTAGTTGGTGTATCAGTGGTGGTAGTTTGGGGAAAAACTGTGGTTGTTGTAGTTGGTGTATCAGTGGTGGTGGTTTCAGGGAGAGGAGCTGTGCTTGTTGTAGCCGGTGAATTAGTGGTAGTGGTGTCGGAAAGAATCTTTGTGACTTCTGAAACATTGGTTGGTGGCAGTTTTATTTGAAAAAAAAATGTATGCAATTTTATTCAAGTTCATTTATTATTTCATTTTTCTGTTTTGCAAATTAACTGTAAAAGGCTTACCGGTCGTAGTCGCGTTGTCTACATTGCTGCTTGTCGTTGTTACTAATGGTGAAGTTGTACCTTCAGATGTTGATGTCAACAAAGACATTTGAAATCGAGAATCTGAGGTACCAGACTGAAAGTCATTTTCTCCCGTTTGTAATAGCGATACAGTCAGAGAATTTACGTCAACTGTGATGTTGAATTTGAAGGAAAATGTATTTTTAAGATTTGTTTTCAAAGAAATGGTTATTTCTGATTTAACTTCATCCGATTGCACTGTCTCCTTAGCGTAGTAATACATTGTAAACGCCACGATAATACTACCATTCCTGTAAAATTGGTTAACAATAATAACAAATGGCTAGCGGGTTCAAAATATTTAGATAAGTTTCATTGATAGTCAAATACATTATCAATCATATAAAATGATATTTTTTGTATTGTCATATAATGGAATTTCAAATGGTCAATTTAGAATGAAATCTCAATGCCGCAAAAGATAACTACAGTTGTTTATTTCAGTTGATATACTTAGGAGAATTTTGCAAGAGGGTTAGGAAGTTTTGTTGTATAGGACAACTTTTATATCAGTGCGAATGAAAATACATCATATTTGAAAATTTTCAAAATTTGCATATTTGCAAAATTTGATCTACAAATACAATTTCGAAATTCTTTAAAGAGTAAAATTTCGAAAGACTTTCGAACTTATAACTTAAAGATCTTTAGCTGAAAAAATATAATTTTGTGATACGTTGGTAGACATCAATATTGCAAAGGAATAAATGTACCAACCTATAGTTAACTTTGTTGCTTTTTTACGTCATAATAAATGGAGGAGCCGTATACCTTCTTAAATTACATGACTGATGTTTATGCAAAAACTTTGAACAAATACTGGCTTTAAAGGATTTGCAGGCTTGTGAAATAAAAAAAGAAAAAGAAAAAGAAAGGCCAAATTTGATCAAAGTCTGATAATTTCTTTTGCTAAAGTGTTAATGAGATTAAACGTGTACGTCTCAAATCCATGGTGTCTGATATATTTTGACAATTTCCCATTTCTCCTTAATATGATTTGAACGGATTTAATTCGCAATTTCAATTATATTAACATAAGCCACTGAGTCCTACAATACCATATCATTATTTAAGCAGTAAAATGACATTATATGCTTAATTTGACTGCATGTTTACTTATATACTAATGCAAGGACATATTTCATGAATATTTAGAATTTGATTTGACAATGTTTGACAGTAGCAAGTGGGTATATATAAAATTGGCGGACAACCTTTTCAAAATCCTTCTTTTTATCAAATAACCTCGGTGCGGTTTTCTTATTCTTTCCCTTATTATTATTTTTTATTTTGCAATATGAATGAGACATAGTTTTATCCTAATTACTGTAAGAATTTCTGTATCGATTTGCAAAGTCTACTGTATCATTATTTCCCTTTTCTGTATTCCCTTTGTCCTTTATTTTGTCAATAAAGTAGGTTTAATTCAAACTAGATGCTGTCATTAGACAGTAATACCCGCACCAAGTGTTTGCCTCTAAATAACACTCTTGTACTAGTTTTAGTCAAAATGAAAGCCACATGCAATATGTTACAATTAAATGATCTTTGTCTGAAGTTACGTACACAACAGAGATGTACAGGTTGGATCGGGTAATAGTTTTACCCAGCTCTTTGGTTAGATGGGTTTCACGTGGTGTACATGCATATGTTTTCTTGATATGCAGAATAGGAATAGTTAACATGAATAAGCGTTTCTTTTGTGGTGATCAGCTAAAGGAATTCGTATTGTGCTAATTGGATTATCATTATGATGTTGACCAATATAGGTAAGTATAATACATGTAGAAGTGCAATATTATGAGACACCGGTATACAAAACAGTTAAGTTTTACTTTCACTTTCTAAAATGTGATCTCCCTTTGCCAGCATACTGTATCATCATTTTTATTTAGATAAGCTTATCTACAGTTTCTATTATTTTAATTGCAGAATTTTGTTATTTTTTCATTATATGAGTTATAATAGGGAGGAAGGGGAAGGGGCCTTAACCGTTCTCTATCCCCAGGATGTGTGGATTAGATATACATTTTTAGTGAGAATGAAGGCATGCTGCAGCTTTTTTTTTCATTATACCCCCTATCCCATCATCATACACCAGTAATAGAAAAATAGTTAATGACTAATTTTCATTTTATTTTAAATTGCTTCTTCTTTTTTGTCAAGAGATATGCGGTATGTCAAGATTTATGACTCATGAAAATTTGTGCATTTTAATCCTTATTGTTAACATACATGTATAATTATATATAGAAAAAATACATGTGATATTATACTAGGGATCATGCAATCAATTGCAGAATTCCCAATCGGTTATTCATAACTCATTTTGACTGATTAATTTGTTAATCATTTTGAAAATAAAGACATTTCTAAATACATGTATAGCATATTATCAATATTTTTTGTAGATTGATTTTGTAACTATTTAGGACCCCACTCTGCAGGTGCCCTATAGTGATCATTCTGTCCAATTCTGCTGATCATGTCAAGATATATTTAAGATAAATTGGCCCCTGCCCCTTGGGTCATTCCCCCACCCCTCGGAGTTGTTTTTAAACAACCCCCTCCTCTGAAATAGGAAATGATAATACATTTTAATAACTGTTGAGATCCCCACCCCTAGACCATATTTATTCTTCCTCCTTGTGTCATTGCACATCAATTGGTACATGTATATAGGTTATGCCCCCTTTGAGATGCCCAGTGACTTTCCGGAGTTGGAACTAATCAAGTAACCTATCTTATTCATATGTAGTGTAATTCCTAGCCCTAGCCCAATGTTGACCCTGCTTTGTTTTTTACAGCAAACTCTAGGTTTTTGTTGACTGACGTTACAATTTCTACAATAACACATAACATTTTTATTGGTCGGAACATCATTTTGCATATAGTATTGACCCTCAGAATCAAATTTATATTTCTAAAACCTTATTGCATATCTATGGCTCAGCCCCTATAGATGATGTGGTTATTCATTAAATCACGAGAGGAGTTCTGGGAAGTGGGTTTTTTTTAGGAGTGATAAATGTCAGTTTTCTGTTACTATTTGACTCCCTGGATGAAATTTAATTTTTTAAAACCTTATTGCAAAACTAAAGGACAGCCCCTATCATACTCCAAGATATGATATGGCTATTCATTAAATCATGAGAGGAGTTCTGGGAAGTAGGTTTTTTTAGGAGTGATAAACGTCAGTTTTCTGCTACTATTTGACTCCCTGGATGATATTGAAATTTTTAAAACCTTATTGCACACCTATAGGACAGCCCCTATCATATCTCAAGAGATGACAAAACTACTGCATAAATTGTAAGAAGATTTCTGGGAACAATATGTTTTTGGAAAAAAAACGTCATTTTTTATGACCACAGACCCACGTGATAAAAACAAAAATTCTGACACATGATTACACATCAATATGACACCATAAATCATATTCTAGAAGATCATTTGGCTACTGCAAAAAGAAATTGACGTTCTTTGAAACCAGACTTTTTGTAAAAAAAAAATACGTAATTTTTCAGCCATTTAATGACCCCCAGGACAATTTTGAAATTTTCTAAACCTTATTGCGCATCTATAAGACACCCCAAAACATATTCCAAGAGATGATTTGTCTACTGTTGAAAATGTAAAAGGAGTTCGAGGAAGAAGGTTTTTTTTTGTCAAAAAACGTCATTTTTTACCAATTATTTGACCCCCAGGACTACCAGAGAATTTTTGAAACCTTTTTACAAAACAACATGACACCCCGAATCATACTCCAAGAGTTCAGTTTGCTGGTTTATAAGATGTAAGAGCAGTGTGAGAAAGTAAAACGTGACAGACGGACGGACGGACGGGCAGTTGGAATAGGGTAACAACAATATACCCGAACTTTCTTTAGAAAGTGCGGGTATAAAAAGAGATCAATGTTCATTCAATATTTAATTGCAGTATCAATCTGTTAAAACAGTATAGTTTTACTATATGACATTACTCTTGGTATTACTTGGCATGTGTATGTACTTTGTTTAATGAAAATGTCATCTTGATAGGTATAAGCTAATTCGTTTTTGTTGATATTGACTTATTTAAATTCCGTTATTCAATAATTATTCATTCTAATTTTAAATGAGATTTTGAATGCAACCTTGAATGGTGTTTAAAGTAACATTGTTCTTGTTTTAGTTATTGAACCTACTTGATTTGGGTGACCAAACAACCGCTGTAAATTTCTTTGAATTTCTTAGCTTGTGTTTGTTCAATCTGCGAGATATAATGAACATTTTCAGTATGCACATAAATGATAAATGACTCCAGTTAAAAAGGCATCTTGTAAATATTTTTGATTTACAAAATTTGATTGTTTCTTTATTTTACATTAAAAATAGCATTACGTACATAGAGAGAGAGAGAGAGAGAGAGAGAGAGAGAGAGAGAGAGAGAGAGAGAGAGAGAGAGAGAGAGAGAGAGAGAGAGAGGTTTCTACGATTCAGAGAATATACCACTTGACAGAAGTCTTGCTGAAAATCTATAGATGTTTGTGTTGATAAGTCTCCGAGACTTTCATTATAAGCTCCTTCAAAAGTAATTGAGGCTTCGGCTTTGTCTGAAAAAATATCAATAGTCTACTTTATATTGTTTTTGTTATTTTTTTTCTTTTTTAATAGTTAATATCGAAATTTGCAACTTTATCCCTTATTGAATAAGGGTATATCCAGTAGCTAAAATAGAGAGCAAATACTTACAATATTTGTATTGATCTGAAACGTAAGAAAATTTAATTTAGCCATTTATAATCTAAAGATATTAAAATGCTTTTAAAATAATATCTTAGAATATTGGAAGAATATGTTTGGTTTTCGACAGTAGCATCAAATTAAAGAAGACAATTATACAATAATACAAACAAAATAGGTTATTAAACAAAATACTTTTGAGATTTTGGTAAGCTTCATTTTTAGCAAAAGTGGCCCCTTTTTACACGAGTTTTTTTGTCACTATATGGAAATAACACTTGTCCGTGGATTTCACTTCTAAAATATTACATTATTTGATGATAAATTCCTCAACTTTATTCTAGAATAGCAATACCAATGCAATATATATAGTCTTAACGAGGCCAAGTACAGTTCGAGTATGCACGCTTTCAAGCAGCGTTTTATTTGCATTGTGACTTCATCTTTTTGTTTTGATGACGTCATGGCGTTATGGTTTCAACTGCAGATAATCTGCGAAATTTGTCGAAAATAGCTCGTCCGTAAAATTGATAGTATATTGTAGATTACACATAAATGTCTTGATGTATAAGCTATATTTTGGCTCGGTCGAAAACGTGAATAGGGTTTAGCAAGCCTAGCCCTCTGTAACGTTTTCTTACCGCACCTAGATATAGCTGAATACATATATTTCAAGACAGTAACCATGTATTTTATAGTAATGACCCTGAATATGCGATGTTATACATGTATATATTTTTATTATTTAAATTCTGAATGTTTTAATAATACTATAAAGATCACCATTTCCACCTTTGTCAAAAAAAAATAATTAGCCACTATCCGACAAATCTGGAAAATTAGGCATTCGAAAAAAACTTTGATAAGACCCCCGGAACAAACCAGGACGCAAAATGTTTTTTTGTATTTGATCATTTGATGCCTTTACATTGTAGCAATACCTTTTATATGGACATTTGTAGAACAGGAAAATATCCCTAAGGCAGAAGGTTTAAAAGAATGAAAATAGAAAAATGAAAAATTGATACACTTCAAGCAAAATCCCGTAGGATCCTGTGTTAAAAATTCAAAAACTTTGAGATGACCCCTTAAAAAACGATATGCACGTGGCAAATGTCTGATTTGTTTGTTTTAAGATAATGATTATATAAGTAGAAAGACCCGGCCTCGTTAATTTGTTTAATGTTTAGTGAATATCAAATGAATGTATTTTTGCTGATATACTCGCATGCATTATTTCTCACTGTGTTTTTGATTGTTTTTGGGGGCTAAACGTTAAATCATTCATCAGAAATAAGGCACATAAAGAAATGATATTTCTTTAAAATATTGCCGTCATCTGACCACCGTTATATTGGACAAGATGAATAAGATTTTGCCAAAAGAATAATTCTTATCACGGTCTATCAGAAATATTTCATTTGAGAGGTAACGCTGGGTATCAAAGTCATTTTCGTTTAGGGGACTTGAATTTATATAAATCTTGATTAGATTAAATCAGCAATTTATACTATCCTATTGTAAATCAGGGAAATGTTAGCTAGAATATCATATCTTTTTCATTCAAAATAACGATGGAATCGGAATGGGAAGAAGCAATCTGTCCGTAATTAATACGACACTCTTTATCCCGTGCAGTCGACCGGTAAATATAAGGCTTTGGAAAAATAGGGTCACAATTAAAATTATTAACTTTTAAATACAGATAGAGCATCTAGCGTCAGCCCGTGAGTTTTAAAAGTTAATAATTTTAATTGTTTTTTATATTGTGTTTTTATAACTTTATGGAAGTTAATAACAGGATAAAAAGTTTGAGTTTGGTACACTCTATTCATATCATTAGCAGCATATACAGGGTCGAAAATTTTTGACAATGAATTTAGCCCTTTAAGACAATATTTAAAGAACAGTCGATAAGTGCAAGCAATAATGTATGGATATATACTGATGATGTTTTTAAAATATCCCAATATTGAAATTTGAGAATTTGTTATGATTACGTTTACAATATTTTCAGTAGAGTAGTGATATGGTCTATAAATTGTATGTTTAATTATATAAAGTTGAATAACGGAATTTTAACATAGTCAGAAGCTACAGTCAGCTTTGTTTTCGCCTTAACCCATCAATATAAAATTTTTCTCGAGTAAAGAACATTTATCTGTAATAAAACTGTAAATATGATACCCACTGTACTGGTATAGAGTAAAATAACAAAAAAAATGAGAGATGGATGCTGCATTGAAGAGCGAAAATTATCTTGTGAATTATGCCTACCTTTTTCGACAAAGTAAAGAATAAGAGGAACGCAGGAAACTCCTAACAGAAGTAAGACAAAGACAATTACAACCAAAGTTGTCGTGACACAAGTTCTTCTGCTTCTAGAATTTGCTCGTCTTGTTCTGTGAGGCGCGGAGGTTGAGGCAGTACTTGAATCAACATCGACATTCTGTAATAAAACAGCATTTTATCGATTAATTATATCAATAATTAATGACACTCTCTACAATTTACATTGATTTCAGGATACGTTGGGGTAGTTAGCATGAGCTGCCATTTGATGTAAAATATTTATAGTGTTTGTCATAACTTTTAATTAATACAACATTTGATTAGTCCTGGATTAAGTATTTGCTAGCTTTTTACATTTCATCAACTTATGCAAGTTAATAATTTTTGCATTTCAAAATATTTTCCTTTTTTGTTTTTGAAGGTATTTCCCTGGATTAAAATTGAATGTACCTCATGTTGAAATAACATAGAAACCCCCCTCCCCCCGAAAAATGAAAATAAAAATAAAAATAAAATAACAAATACTCACCACTATACTAGTAAATGGGATATAATTAGTAAAGGCCTAAACAGTGTTATTAGTGTTTATATAATATTCATGGTTGCATATATCAATGTGATAAAAAAGCATGAACAGAAAAAAAAATTAAAACACCATTTCAAAACAATAGGCAAGCACCAAGCACGGGTGGAAGGTCTGCATACAGTCAACTTAATATACAGCATATACAAAACCACAGCGAGGAGATTTCATTTAATCATCAAAATCAATTAACAAAACAATTTAATTAACCATATCTTCACTGTCTGGGTACACGGGCTTTGGATGTATGTGCGACCTAACGTTTTTATTTGTTTTACTTGAAATATTTTTATTTTTGAGAATGATTTTTCAAGAAAATTTATCCGTATAAACAACTAGTTGATACAGTTGATTCAACCAGTCTAGACCGTACGAAATAGTGAAATAAATTTGACAATTTTGAGCTTTAATCGTATCTTTATCCCCTTATTTCCAAACATTTACAAAATGCAGACCATATAGCTTTTATAGTTTTACATGCAATTGCAAAATAACCTTTATTTAAAGTTTCCTACTGATTCAAAATATATTAAAATTAACGCCCTGTTTAAATTACTCATAGTTCAACAGTCATGCTAATTTGCAAATCCAGATTTTGAATTCATGTCATTTAAATTTTACTCTGTTAGCTGGTGTGTATGGTTTTTTTTTTATCAATGAAAAGATATTTTGGGATTTTGAAGAGAGTCAATGAACCTTTAAACAAAACCTTACAGTGCTTGAACTTATTGTACACGTTGAATAAGAAAAACATGGAACGAGAGAACTGATGAAGGGATATTAATTCTTTAAATCTTTTTACAACTTATTTCTCAATCTCTGACTATCCGACGGCTTGAGTTTCCTTTTTAAATTGTAAACGATATAAAAGAATTTTCTTCCGGGTTCCAAAATAACAATGAAAACTAAAAGGAACAAAGGCGTAAAGGCTTTTCCTTCTGTTGAGATATATTTCTTCTTCATCATGGGTCAATCCGCTTCAGACTTCCTTTTGAGAAAAGAAACGCAATATGCATTTTTTAAAACATTTCTTTTGAGATGTAAAAAATATAAAAGGTACATGGTATTTGGATGAAACAAGTAAATTTTCAGGGCGTATCTGTAATTATATTTTTATTAAATTTGACTTTTTTACGTACAAGCTAAAGTCCATAAAAAAGTAAAATGCATATATATATATTGCTGAATCTGAACAATGGTTAAAAACTTTAGCAGCAATAGACCAGCATGTACAATTTTCATCCAATGTCATGTTAAAAAAATGTTGTTATTAACTCTTGATTACAATGAAGATACATATTTTTTATGATAGTATTTTTGTTAGTGCCGGTTAATTTTAAGCATATGTTTAATAAGTCTGACATTCTTTTCCAGAACAAAATAGAAAATTTATTTTTTTTATCTGGTTCATACACGTGTTCATATTTTTCTCTTCTATTGCAAATTAAATTAATCCTTTCATTCAATATACATCCTATTTGAAAAGTACAAGCTTTCTCGTTTGATCTAGATATCATTTTTTCCTCCAAATAAAAAATAATATATCAAAAACGAGAAAAGAAACCCTATTAACAATGGAACTAGCAAACTTAGTATTTTAAATAATTTAAAACTTGAACTAATCATAATACTGTTCCTTATTTGATATCTTGATATCAACTACATACTATTTTCATAATATTGAAAAAAATGTCTTTAGATATAGACCGTAAACGAGGGATAGCCTTTACATTTCATGATTAATAATCGGTTGATATAACAGGGGAAGGTTTGTAAATATTTTAACATTGTATGCGAATATTATGTAACAACAGTAAGATCTCTTGGGAATTTATGATATAGCCTTTGTATTGACAATGAATACTTAAAAACATATATCGTGGTTCTTAAGCATTTACTGACAAATGATGAGTCTTCCCCATTAAAATCAGTTTCATTTACAAAATAAACATTCGAAACAAAATTAGAATAAATGATAGTGACTACATTAAACCTCATTATATCTCCCTTTCTCTTTCTCTCTCTCTCTTTCTCTCTCTCTCTCTCTTTCTCTCTCTCTTTCTCTCTCTCTTTCTCTCTCTCTCTTGTTTCCGTTTTAGGTCCACATTTCGCCTGCATAATATAATAAACTACAGTTTTGTCTTTCTTTATCTTAAGTCAATATTTTTTGTTTTATTCATATCCATGGGTTGTGTATACCATCAAACTCTCTCATTACTAATTTGTACTTACCGTCTCGTTGACCAATCTATTCATCCAGATACCCGAAGTATTATTTCGCCACATGTAATCCCTCTGTCCGTGATACTCATTGTATGCAACATTCGGGTACCACATCCTCATGACTTTCTGTTTGCAAGCTATTGCACAGCTCAGATCATTGCATAGTTCAGACGATGCTTCGCCTGAATAATCACACAGTCATAAAACTATAGACGTTGACGAACATGTTATGTAAGTTTGAATGCAAAGTAATAGATAGAGTAACTACATATATAATCCGATACAAACATTTAAATGATAGTGTGATTCGTAAATTTGATAACTTAGGACATTTTTTTGTTATTTTATATCTTGAAAACTTCAATGGATATTTATGTGTGCATTTAATTGAATTATAGAAACTACTTTGAAATCATTAGAATTCGTGGTGGCTCAACTTTTGTGGTATTTGTGGGTAGCCTTCCCCCACGAATGTACATGATTCCACCGTATACACGTTTAAAAAAAAAAGATAAAAGTATCAATGAACAAAAAAAAGTTACGGCTTTTAAACAAATGAAAATCCTTGTAAGTACATGTTATAGTTAAATCATATTGAGCAAAATCTTAGCAATAAAGAAACTGGCAGAGGGAGCGAAGTGACCGATCCCCTTTTTAATCTCTAAAATTTAACTTAAAGGGGCATGGTCACGATTTTAGTCAAAAATTATTTTTCTGATTTAAATGTTTACAATGCTTCAGTAAGGCATTTTTATAGGCAACCAAAATTTGAGTGTCATTCGTTGAGTTAAGAGCGAGTTACAGAGCTAACAGTTCTTTGCTATGTAAACAAAGCTTTTGTTTACATTTTTAATGTTAAAGTGAAAGTTCCAGGTGTAGACCTAAAATGAAAGTGTTAAACGTTAGGAACTGTTTATTTATGCTTAAAATGAATAAGAAGATAGACAAATTCGCTGGAAAAAGACTTTTTACTGGTACATGTATATTGAACCAATCTAAACAAAAACAGGACACGAGCCTTGTTTACATGACGAAGAATTGTGAATCCTATATCTTGCTTATAACTCTACGACTGACTCTCAAATTTCATTTGATCATTAGAAATGCATTCCTAAAGCATTGTAAATAATAAAAACAGAAAAATAGATTTTGACCAAAATCGTGACCATACCCCTTTAATATGATCTTGTTTAAAACATAACTTTCTTGTTTATTGGCTGATGAAAAGTTCTACGCCTATTTGATATATTTCTTTTATGTTTACGGCTCTCTAAGCTTTCAATAAAAAAAAATTGACCTCGCTGTGAAGTGGGAAGAAACTCAAAGCGATTAAAAGCATCACTTAATAGAGTATTTATAGAAACTGCTGAAGAATGAACAAATGGAATATGTTATAAATTTACTAGACAATAGAATAAGTTAACTGTACATGTTAATTCTTAAGAAATAATGCACAGCAAAAGCTGTACATTCTTAACAATAATGTACAGTATTCAGGTTAATGGATAGTGACAGCAAAACATTTTTCATTACATTATAGACGGCATCTGGTAGGAAGTACAAGTTTAAGACGATACTTTTGTTAAAAAAAATACTAGTGAATAATCCAATATTGTATTTCTCTATACCATCCTTAAGAATCAAAAATCACAAATAATCCCCTTCTCACAAATACTTAGAAAGTTCACAAAGTCATATTGGAATGTAGATTGAGATATACTTTACTGCACTATTTAAAATTTAACCTCGTAACTTGCCTCAAAGTTAAAGTAATTCACTCATCATCCGAAAATCTCCCTTTCTTAAAAATCATAACCCCCAGTCTTCTTTACATGGATAAAATTCCTGCATCTGAGCCTCCCCTTTCTTTGTTTTGGTTGGCTTTAGAGAGTAGGAAACAGATGTGAAAAAATTATTTAAAATGTTTTCTCAAATACCAAATATAAATACGACAGAAAAATAGAGATCCAGCGTATTTTGATAGTTTCAAATCAACCATTTGAATGGTGTGGTTTTTTTTTTTCTTTTTTTTTTTTTGGGGGGGGGGGGGACAGTTTAACCTTCTGTCTATGGGAATTTTGTTGTGAACAAAGCTACATGATCCTTATGTATTTAAGAAAAGCTACTGATTTCCATCTACCGAACTTCTGAATTTCAGAGTCGGACGTGCCCTGTAATGCAAAATCTGTTGCCCTCCCAATTCGAAAGCTGTGTGTGCCAAAATGGCCTGGTGTTGGTAATATGTTTTCAATAGCCTTTTGAAGGTCTGCGTTGAATTGGTATCTGGTCAATGGTTTTGTGTTAAGATGAATTAGAAAACTGTGGTTAACAGGGGTATGGGGCCTACACTTGATAAAATCCAAGGTAGCTTTAACTGGGCACAGGGTAGCAAGTGGCTGGCTATGGATAAGAAAGGTGATGTTCTTACCAACCTGGTTGGTTTTGGAGTGTGGTATGGTTAACCTTAAATAGTGCTTGTGTGGATGTGCTTGAATGTGTTTGAGTTGTATGCAATGGGATGAATTCTGTGTGTTTGAGTTGACTAAAGTGAATTCCCCTACACGAAGTAATGCAAAGTATGCTAATGAAAAAGCACGTGTGAACAGTTTGACCTCGTAAGAGGAGCAACACACTGACTGTAGCGCTATAACAAGCTTTTCCAAAATTGGTAGGGCTATTGGGAGGCGGTTGTCTGGAACTTCTCTGTTGTTGCGCTTTAGGCCTTGAAGTGCTTTGTTGATTTGGAAGGACTTTGTAGGGTCAGGAAGATGATTATACCCGCACTTTCTAAAGAATATATTCTTTATTCAGTATATTGTTGTTACCCTGTTCCGTCCGTCCGTCCGTCCGTCCGTCCGTCCGTCCGTCCGTCCGTCTGTCACGTTTTACTTTCTCAAACTGCTCTTACATCTTATAAACCAGCAAACTGAACTCTTGGAGTATGATTTGGGGTGTCATGTTGTTTTGTAAACAGGTTTCAAAAATTCTCTGGTAGTCCTGGGGGTCAAATAATTGGTAAAAAATGACGTTTTTTGACAAAAAACCTTCTTCCTCGAACTCCTTTTACATTTTCAACAGTAGACAAATCATCTCTTGGAATATGTTTTGGGGTGTCCTATAGATGCGCAATAAGGTTTTGGAAATTTCAATTTTGTCCTGGGGGGCATTAAATGGCTGAAAAATGACGTTTTTTTTACAAAAAGTCTGGTTTCAAAAAACGTCAATTTCTTTTTGCAGTAGCCTAATGATCTTATAGGATATGCTTCGGGGTGTCATGTTGACGTGTAATCATGTTTCAGAATTTTTGTTTTTATCACAGGGGTCTGTGGGCATCAAAAAATGACGTTTTTTTGCCAAAAAAATATGGTTCCCAGAACTCCTCTTACAATTTATGCAGTAGCTATGTCATCTCTTGAGAAATGATAGGAACTGTCCTATAGATTTGCAATAAGGTTTTAAAAATTTTAATTTCATCCAGGGAGTCAAATAGTAGCTGAAAATTGACGTTTATCACTCCTACAAAAACCTACTTCCCAGAACTCCTCTCATGATTTAATGAATAGCCACATCATATCTTGGGGTATGATAGGGGCTGTCATATAGTCATGCAATAAGGTTTTAAAAATTTAAAATTCATCCAGGGAGTCAAATAGAAGCTGAAAATTGACGTTTATCACTCCTGAAAAAAAAACTACTTCCCAGAACTCCTCTCATGATTTAATGAATAGCCACATCATTTATAGGGATATAACAGAGGTTGAGCTATAGATTTGCAATAAGGTTTTAGAAATATAAATTTGATTCTGAGGGTCAATGCTATCTGCAAAATGATGTTCCGTCCCATAAAAAACCTAATTCCTGGACCTCCTCTTATCTCTTGTGATTGAAATAACGTACCATAAGATGCATAAGGAGGAAGAATATATATGCTTTAGGGGTGGGGATCACAAGCATGTTTTTCAAGTTATTTGATCATTTCTGATTTTTGGAGGGTGGGGTGGGGTTAGGGTGACCCCCAGATGCCATGACCTACTAATACCACAAAAAGATTTGCCTTGACAAGGTCATGGTTCAAGAAACAAAAATATATATGGTTTAGGAGTGGGGATTTCGATGATTCTGAGGATATTTTAAAAATATTCAACTATTCATGTTTTCTATTTAAGAAGAGAAGGGGGTGTTTAAAAACAACTCCAGGGGGTGGGGGAATGACCCAAGGGGCAGGGGCCAATTTGTCTTAAATGTATCTTGACATGATCAGCAGAATTGGACAGAATGATCACTATAGGGCATTTGCAGAGTGGGGCCCTAAATAGTTACAAAATCAATCTACAAAAAATATTGATAATATGCTATACATGTATTTAGAAATGTCTTTATTTTCAAAATGATTAACAAATTAATCAGTCAAATTGAGTTATAAATAACCGATTGGCAATTCTGCAATTGATTGCAAGATCCCTAGTATAATATCACATGTATTTTTTTTAATATATAATTATACATGTATGTTAACAATCAGGATTAAAATGCACAAATTTTCATGAGTCATAAATCTTGACATACCACATATCTCTTGACAAAAAAGAATAAGCAATTTAAAATAAAAAGAAAATTAGTCATGAACTCTTTTTCTATTACTGGTGTATGATGATGGGGTAGGGGTATAATGGGAAAAAAAGCTGCAGCATGCCTTCATTCTCACTAAAAATGTATACCTAATCCACACATCCTGGGGATGGGGAACGGTTAAGGCCCCTTCCCCTTCCTCCCTATTATAACTCATATAAACATGATATTTAATACCCAAATTTAATACAAAATAGGGTCAATATGGAGTCAACTCAATAGTGTAAGTCTGACAAATGAAAAAATAAAAAAATCTGCAATTAAAATGACAGAAACTGTAGATAAGCTTATTTAAATACAGATGATGATACAGTATGCTGGCAAAGGGAGATCACATTTTAGAAAGTGAAAGTAAAACTTAACTGTTTTGTATACCGGTGTCTCATAATATTGCGCTTCTACATGTATTATACTTACCTATATTGGTCAACATCATAATGATAATCCAATTAGCACAATACGAATTCCTTTAGCTGATCACCACAAAAGAAACGTTTATTCATGTTAATTAATCCTATTCTGCATATCGAGAAAACATATGCATGTACACCACGTGAAACCCATCTAACCAAAGAGCTGGGTAAAACTAGTACCCGATGCAACCTGTACACCTCTGTTGTGTACGTAACTTCAGACAAAGATCATTTAATTGTAACATATTGCATGTGGCCTTCTTTTTGACTAAAACTAGTACAAGAGAGTGTTATTTAGAGGCAAACACTTGGTGCGGGTATTACTGTCTAATGACAGCATCTAGTTTACTTTGTGGAAGTATGACAATGCACTAATGTAGAGGGACACTGAATTGGGCGACATTTTTTGGATGGATAGGTAGGCTATAAAATAAAGTAATATGTTGCTGTGCAGGGGCCAGGTTGGCTGTAGGCCATAAATGTTTAAAAATGATTGGAATTTATTCAGTGCAGCCTGGTAAGCTTTGTATGTGTTTTGTGATAAGGAGCATTTAATAAGGCGTTTGGAATCCGCAATTAAATTTCCCATATCTGCTGGGGGAGCTGTGTGGGCCACATCTCTGCCTCTGGGGCCAGGTTGCGAGACTTTCCCCACTGTGAACGAGAAATACTGTCAGCTATTTTGTTCAGTTTTGTTGGGATGTGTTGGGCTTTGTGATGTTATGTTGCAAAGTGAGGAGAACAAGTTTTCTGACAATGTTCATTACCCTTGTTGACTTAGATGTCAATGTGTTAAGGACTTGTACAACTGCCAAGTTGTCAATGTGGAAGAGTATGCGTTTGTTGCTAACCATGGGTGCCACAACAGGAGTGAAACATATACTGGAAATAGTTCTAGGAATGTCATGTCACGAATAACATCAGAAAACACCCAGTGTGTTGGCCATTTTGAGTGAGCCCAGCGGCCAGCAAAAAAGATTCCAAACCCCCCATTAAACCCCCTTGCACTATCTGTGAATAGTTGTAGACTGTTATCTGATGACCAAATACCAGAGCATATGACTGTGACCCCATTAAAGTGTTTCAAAAATTGCTGCCAAACTGCAAGGTCTGCCTTCATTCCTTGATTAACTCTTATCATGTGATATGGTTTTTTGATGCCGATAGTGGCATCAACTAGTCGCCTGCAAAAGGCTCTGCCAGGTGCTACTGTCTTGCAGGCAAAATTGAGTAGACCAATCAGTGATTGTAAGGCCTTTAAGGAGACCTTTTTACTTATCATAACTGTGTGGATGCTTTGTCGGAGCGAAACTAACTTGTCTTGCGGAAGTCGCATTACCATATGGATAGTGTCAAATTCAATTCCTAGAAAAATTATTGTTGTGCTGGGCTCAGTGGTTTTGTCAAGAGCTATTGGTATTCCGATATGGCTACAGATATTTTTGAAAAGGTGGAGGGTAGATTGGCACCGATTAGAATTTGGTGGACCTGCGAAGAGAAAATCATCTAGATAGTGTAGAATATGGGGGTTACGTGAGCTAGATTGAATGATCCAATGTAATGCAGTTGCGAACTTCTCCCAGATTGCACAGCTGATGGATGCACCGAATGGCATCATTTTGTCAAAAAAGTATTTATCCTGGAATTTGAACCCCAGTAGATCAAAGTCATTCTTGGCCACAGGAATGAGCCGGAATGCAGATTTGATATCGGATTTAGCTAATAAAGTACCTGCCCCCAGTGTCGCGATGATGGTTGCTGCGTCATCCACTGATGCATAGTGTACTGAACATGCAGCCGGATCTATAAAGGAATTGATTGATTGATGTTCTGGGAAGGACAGGTGATGGATGAGTCTAAAATCTCCATCTTTTTTGGGGACAAGTCCTAATGGTGAGATTTGAAGGGATGGGAATGGTGGGTATTCAAATGGTCCCCCACCCTCTGGAGCAGGAGTTCTTTATATATTTTGTGTTCCACTATACTGGGGTTTAATATAGCACTTTTTAAGTTTTTTGATTCCCTGTAAATTCTAGGGCCATTGTACTGGAGTTGAAAACCATGTAGGAAACCATTTATGAGAAAAGATTTAGCACTGTAGCCTTGTAGATAAGCAGACAATTTGTAGACATCAATTGGAGTTTTTCCCAAGCTGTTGATATCCTGGTTAGAATTGGGTATTTCTATTCCTGCATTTGATTAAGGGGTGTGATCCGCCACATGAATTGCACGAGTGGACAAACCTGCAATTTGGGTAGAATTTGCATGACTTGCCTGAATTAAAATCGTAACAGTAACGATTGGGTGCTGAATTTACCTTTTTTTTAGCTGCTGGTATATTGGGGTGTTTATGTTGGGGGAAAAATTTTGTGTGGGAGAAATGGGCTTTTTTTGGGCCTGCATGGTGTAATTGTTAGTGACATGGATCAATCACAGTTCAGAGTTTATGATTCCCCAAGATGAGTGTGGGTCTGACGCTTTGCGAAGCCGAAATTGTTCATTATATGTGAACCAACCATTCCCAGATCTGTCGGCTGCCATTCTTATATCCCTCATATATTTCAAAAATTCTTGGGCTCTAGATCTATATTTTTCTAGCATAATACTTGTGAAGATGATGAAGGCTGAAGTCCATTTGTCGATTGACAAAAAGGTGCGGGGTTTATGTTTCACGAGGCACATTGTGCCGTTGCGTATTTGTATTTGGCCGTGTGTATCTAAGTAATCTGAGATTTCCCGCGCCGATTTTAATAGTATGGATAGATCGACAAATTTTCCCTCCCAAATTTTTTGTTTAATTTTAAGTGGAACATGGGCGCTAATGGAATCTATGGAACTGGGGGTTTGAACAGGTTGGTAATCCGAAATGTTAAATGGGGGGCCATCGAAATCGCTATTGTTTGTATAGTGTGTTAAGGCATCTACTGTGGGGAGCAAAATGTCACACTCACCCGAGATGTTGCTCGATGTCTCCTCGTCTTGGCCTTCCATACGTCCTGTAGGTTCGTATTCGTAAGCCTCGTGGGTTGATTCCGCCACCGTTACTGTGGCTGGGGACGTTGATGTTGCAGTATTGGTCCGTTTTCCCCTGGGTTGTGGTCTCGTGTTGCTGGGATTTCCCGCCTCGTGTGTGGTCCGCTTGGATCTCCTTCCTCGCCCTCTGCCCGGCGAAACAAAATTACGATCACGCTCCTTTCTGGAGCGTGAGGTGATCGTCTGTCTAACTGGCGGCATAGTTGAGACCAGGTAGCGTGAAAAAAACCTTCGGATGATTGAGATAATAATTTTGATGCAGATCTCCAGCCTCACCCTGTTGCTGGATGGCGGAAAAGGAAGTGGTACTTAATTAATTAACTCGTACCGATATGAGTCTTTTTTCCTTTTGGATTATAACCAATTCCTTCCACTATTAGTTTTAAACGATATTGAAACGTGCTTCCGTCAATTAAATGAGATTAATTTGGTATAAGGGCCAATTAATCTGCCTTAAATTTGAAGTATAAAATTTCCTTTCAGAGACCTTAAGTTTGAGTGTTGCAAATTTTCGTTATATGATTATTTTGGCCCAATTCTTATGTACTACCTTAAATCATATTTTCAAATTTTGGCTCAACATCATTCCATAACTCTATAACCAGATTATCACTTACAGCTGGACTGTAGTTACTCAACACACTTGTTGTTTGTGTGAGCAATAAAATGTTCTCTCCAACACAGATTGAAATGTTGATGGTACTTAATAGAACAGTGAATGAAAATGAAATGTTGAGGTAAAACCAATTAACCCCTAATCGTGCCTGAAACTTTCCAATAGGCCAACACATAAAAAATCCCGGTTTCATTCAAGACAGGTTTTATTGTTGGAACTTTGAAAAAAATCTGCATACTTGACATGTCAACCTGATACTGACCATTCTTAAAACAAAGGAGGTAAAGTATTTAGCCGCATATATACTTTAAATTGCCAATTTTTTGAAAGAGAGAAAAAAATCTTGGCCCAAAGGGCCGACATCAGGGCTTCGTTTATCATCGTAGCTGCTTCCCTAGCTCCTAGATTATATATCTAGGTATTATTGAACGCGCTAAATGAATTAATGATATTACTACTATGTTAGTATATTGTTGAAAATCATAACTGCTACGTAGAAATAGGGATCTGCTAGGATCTTGAACGCAGCCAACTTCTTTCTCTCACAGAATGGAACGTTTTTGGCATATATCCTTTACTAGATTTGCATAGTTGTTTCTTATTATTTTTATTAACATGTGCATGTTTATATGCATATTAATATGTTATTTAGATATTTTTGGTGGAAAATGGTAATCGTGCCAGAATACTGTCGGCCATATCATAAATGTTTTCAGTTCTGTTTATGAATTTTCTTTCGATGAGTTTGAAGCTCTGCAGATTACTGATACGGCGAACATTTGACATGTCCTATATTGCAAATGTCATTTGTACATATTAGTATAGTGAACAGATAACTTCCTGATATGTTTACTTATCTGATATCATTATCGGATGATATTTCATACCATGTATCTTATGTTTAAATTCCGTTGATGATGCCACACTTAAAAAAATAAACGAGAATTTCTTCGGCTAGTTTTGGTTATATTTTTAATGGTAGGTAGTAGATTGGATGGTAATTTTGTCTTGTTTGTCTGTCTACCAAAATTCGAACCCCGTAACTATAAAGAGCATACATGTACAGATATTCAATGCATGTGACGTTGATTAATATGTCCGTGTAGATTTTAAGATACGCATTTAATCTCTCTGCTTTATGTCTTAATTTGATACAACTCAATTTATTTTAATTTCTTAAAATATCTTTGTATGGAGTATCTGTAATTTCAAACCACTTGATTGTATCATGCAAAATAGTTTTCCACTTCATAACCGGGTTTCTTAAAAGGATTGACATGTGTTGTAAGACAGCCGCATTTTTAAAAAACTTTTTTGTTGTTAAACGACATCGTTGTTTCACAGATAATCGCATGCTTTATGTCTGCTTATTCTATAAGGCAAAACAATTGCCATTTTGCTGAGAAATACACAGGATGAATCTCTGCCATTCAGTCAACTGAATGATAACTGAATGGTTATGCCATTCAGTCACTTTTCAATTACCTTTTAGTCACAATTCAGTTGACTGAATGGCAGAGATTCATCCTGTGATAGATATTAGTCTCTTGATATTTAACGATTTAAAGAGCGCAGAGGTCTTTGTTGATGATTTTTCACACACACACACACACACACACACACACACACACATATATATATATATATATATATATATATATATATATATATATATATATATATATATATATAGACAATGCAAAGTTTTCTTTCTATGTCATATATAAAAACAGACACGTTGGCCCTTTTTAAAGAATGAAAACATTTTTGTGTCTTTATTAATGATAACTATAGGAATAAAACTATCGTATAGTCCAAATTCATTTAATTAATGAGCAAATGACCTAGGGTGTGGCTCAAACGGGATTTGCATAATAATACGAAATGAAACCAACATGTGAATGTCAATAATTTAATATTTAATCTTACAATTGTTTACAATTGCTAGAAAACTGTCTTGAATCAATATACATGTAGGAAATAAGAAATAAATCTATGAATATTATGGAGTGATAATTATGCACAGGGCATGATTTAATCTATCATAAAGCCTTTCGGGCTTTATTGGATTTGATCCAAGTCCGATCAAAATTACAATATTACCAATATGTGTGTCACAGATGACCAATTGACATAGGGATAATAGGAGATCCCGACCCTCAAATGATAAGAAAGATTAATTTTACATAAATGATTTACATTTGTTTACTGTCCTAAATTATAAAGTACATGATGGAAACAAGGATTTGTCCATGTTTCAATGTATGGAGGTTTTGGTGAGACTGTCCTTCAGATATGGTTCTACTGGTGCTAGTTTTTTAGGAGACTGATGCTCCATTCAATGACTAAGATCTCTCCGTGAAGCTACGATGTAGATAAGTGAAACACGCCAGGAAACTTCCAGGAAGACTAAGACCTGTTAATTGTTCAAATACATACTTATGTCACAAGGTGGACACCATACTAACACTTAGCATATACACAAATACTTCATGTCAATGATATACATTTTACTTACTCGTAAATTCTGTTACACATCACATACATGATATATATGCATTACTTTACACGTGGATACACTAACACTTACTTACACTATACACTTACTAGCATGAGACGAACGGTACACACATGTATGTCATTCACATACACATCTATATCATTCACATACATAAAGACATAAACGGACCACCATCAATAAGACTGCTAAATATAGATAAACAGCTTGTATATTTTTTATGATAAACGTGAATAGTTTTAAGTTGAAATTACTGAGAAATTTCGTAACTGGATGTTTTAAGACATGTACCGCATTTATAAAACCATAACAATTATAACGAAAATAAGGCTTATATCAGAGAAGCTGGATCATAGGCATACTAAATAAAGAATGATTTAAGCAAAGTAAAAACAATGTGCCAGGACCTGTACATAACATACGGGAGAAGTCTTGATTGCGTCCTTCCCCGTGGACTGCTGTGTCAAAACTGTTGCACGGACTGGTTATAATTTCAAAGGTCCAGTGAGTTGAGGCTCGTTACGGGTGAATTTTACAGGTAACATTCGAAAGAGGGACTCACCACAGGGTAATTTCAATTTCATAAAATCAACTGAACTTGTGCGTGGCTTTTATGAGACAATGTAATTTCTAAAAATGGAAATGCCTCAAGTTATGTAACAGAGATAAAATATGCATTAAGCTTTGCCACAGCTGGGGTCTGGGGCATACGAATCCAGCACCCTACACCCAGCTACATCCATCTAAAGGGTTAACTCACTAACCAGCTACATGCAAAACTACCGACTCAATATCTCATTGTTGTAGTAGATACGTACCACTCCTATTTCGGAAGTCGTCTTTTTTCTGCTTTAGCGTTGAAGTCGTAGTTGGCAAACGGTTTTACCATGGATTTGCAATATATTTGATATTATTGAAATGATATTTCACCAGTGGCGATAAAGCTACTTGAGCTATTTTAAATAAAATTGATTTAGTTTCAACTGCGATATTGCAAGTATTGATCAAAGTTCTTTTTTTAAAAAATGTATCAGATTAAGCACCCCTTTCTACGCTCATATTATTAGTAAAAGTGGTGTCAGATAAATCCGCACATGCATAACATTGATCGAAATGATCTGATTTCAATTTTCTGTAAAATAATGCAAGTTAGCTTAAAAAGATACTCTAGATCTGTGGTAGTTTTCAAGTAGCTATGTTAGGTACATGTTTCTTGTTATTTAGTCACGGGAGCTAGTGGACAGTCCCCCATCGTTCCATTCCCCCTATTTAGTGGACATAAAGAAAACAAATTCAAATTTAATAATCTGATAAATAACTTGAATTATTTTCCTTTCAAAAATGACTCCTCTATTTCTCATGTGAATGAGGGAGGCATGTTTAAATCGACGTTTTGAATTGAATATGATGTGTATAGGTCTATAAATAAACATGTAAATATCAATCAAAGATAACTCCTCACACATGGCCTTATCATAACGAGTCCTTTTATCAAGCACGAATTTTTTATTAGCATATCATTATCAGCTTACGGGTCCTTTAACAAATATTGGTGTAGAGAGCTGATAGAGGTCGGGAAATGGAAAAGGGCCTGTTTTATTTAGTCACGGGAGCTAGTGGACAGTCCCCCATCGTTTCATTCCCCCTATTTAGTGAACATAAAGAAAACAAATTCAAATTTAATAATCTGATAAATAACTTGAATTATTTTTCTTTCAAAAATGACTCCTCTATTTCCCACGTAAAGGAAAGGGGGGAGGCATTTTTAAATCGACGTTTTGAATTGAATATGATGTGTATAGGTCTATAAACAAACATGTAAATATCAATCAAAGATAACTCCTCACACATGGCCTTATAATAACGAGTCCTTTTATCAAGCACGATTTTTTTTATGAGCATACCATTATCAGCTTACGGGTCCTTGAACAAATATTGATGTAGAGAGGAAATGGAAAAGGGCATGTTTTCATTTGCCGAAATCGGGTCGTTATGAAATACATATGATCGATTTTCCGTATATATCTATTTATTCTAAGAATAATAACTTTTGCTTTCGTTTTGTTATGTATAAATATAACACCTTATGTAATGAATGATATAATGTTCTGAAAAATTGAAAGAGGTGAGTTTTAGTATAATCGAGTTCTATGACAAATATATTCTCTTTTTCATAATCCTCATTTCTTCATTCTCTCTCTCTCTCTCTATCTCAACAACTACTTTACCTCCATAATAGTTTTTATTGAAAGGAATAATTCATAATTTACAACAATCGTTGTAACACTCACTAGTTTATAGATCAAATATATAGATGTATACAAGGTGATCATGTTAATTAAGTGGTTTTATTCTTCCACTATTCATTTTTTGAAACTTCATGTATCTTAAAGTAGCTCAAAAGTATCGCCTCTTGTAATAGAAGCTGTAGTCGAGTAAACAAAGCAATGTGCTCTATAAATAGAAGTTGGTTTTTGGATAAGGATAGTTCACATTGACAAAGATTCACCGACAAATATTATATCTAATTTATTACTACAACAATAGTAAATATTTTACATTTATGCTCTTTATGTATCTACATCTATCTAACCATATTGTGTAGAGGGGTATATGAATCTAAAAATAAATCTTTACATATAGACTTTTTGTAAACGAAGATAAAGTGAAAGTACAAATCAAAACGAGTAGTTATATACATTGGTTTAATATATTTTCTTATCTTTCTATAAGTGCATCAATTTTTATTTTGTTTTATTATGATTTAGATTCTACCTATCCGATGAACGGGAAATAAAAAAGGAACATCTTAAATCAAGCACTAGTTGATATTTCATTAGATTTGTTTTATAGTTAAGTTTAAAAACAAAACCTAATATATAAAGTAAACTTATCTTGTTCCATTTATATCTTTGTCATAGTTTATCTACTTGGATATAGAAACTGTTCGTTAAATAAAATTATTTGTGTCAAAAAATCTAGAATATTGCGTAACAGAAAATGAAGGTTAAAATGATAAAAGGTGGCCTAACTTCCTAAAAAAGATCAAATTATATATTTTTTAAAAATATTGTTACCGATGTCACCATATTTTTTTCTGATGAAAAACCTGTTCAGTACTGATGCACAGTTTTTTTTTCTGATGTTGTCACTGTAAAATGTTATTGTCATGTGAGGACAAATTTAATTTTAATTCACGTTAAATTGTGAATACTTTTACTAATTTACTTACTTTACCCCTGGCTCTATGTATGGTAATCATTCTGAAGAAAAACGGGAGAAAATACTCAGTGGGTGTTAATATATCTATATATTTGTCAGTTTTATGTGTTAATACATTTAACCCAAAATTAAGATCGTAGATACATGTACATTATTGTATATGTACATGTAGCTGTAGGAATTGTCAATACAACACAACCAACTTCTAAAGAAATAAGGGTGTAATGCATGAGATCGACACACCCGAGAGGTGACCGATATTAAACTCACAAAAAATTACCGGCACTCATTCCGTTGCATTTGTTATTTATATAGATAGGTTGTTAATTTAATAAGGAAACTGAAAGAGCATTAAATATTTTGCATGCCAAGTGATAAGAGGGATAAGAGAGATAACTCACGATAAATATAATTCTCATTCATATTTTTAGAATAATGATGTATCGTAATGCTAATTTTCTGTTCCGAAATAAGCATGCGAGGATCCAAAGAAGGAGACCGCATGCCCCCTCCCCCTCCCTGGAATTTCAAAACTTTAAACGATCATGACCATCATGCTTAACATAGTCCTTACATTTATCATAGAACATTTTAACAAGAGCTTAGACTTTGGGTAGTTGTGTCAAACAGCAATGTAACATAGGTCTGTCTATTTCATTGCTGGCCACTCAGCCATGTCCCTTTGAGATCAACGCAATTTATCTGGCTTTTGAGGTACGACTAAGCAATTTATGCACAATCCACTCGAAACCAGCGTCATTTTATTCTTGGTAGGGTTCAAGAAATAGATAGTTATGTTCTACCGAAAGTCCAGGTCTTATTAAAATGGTTCTAATAGCACCCATATCAAGTGGAAAACAATGTTTTGATATGTACATATGTCAGTTATACACTGTAAATTTTCAATTTACTGGGTTGGTGTAAATACAAAGTTAACAACATGACATTTGCCCGAAAAATGCAAAATTGTACATGATTGTACAGTGATTAATGATTCACAACTTTTATTTTTTAAGGATATAATGGCGACCAAATGCGGATCGTGTGGTGTTGAAAACGAAAACATGCAGAGGTGTTCGAAATGTCACATCGTGTACTATTGCAGCCGACAATGTCAGATAAAAGATTGGAAAAAATCACATAAAAAGCTGTGTAAAGGGCTTCATAACACAAGTGAACGAAAAGGAGATGTAGCATCAATGTCAGGTGCCCCTAAAGTCCTTAATGATCAAGGATGTCATAACCCAACTGTGATATACCCAAATGATTCTTGTGCAGCCTGCGGAGAAAAGGATCACCTAAAACTATGTGCTCGCTGTCTTGTCGTCATGTACTGTTCTAAGTTTTGTCAAAACAAGCACTGGTACCAACATAAGCATAGCTGTCAACAAAATCAGGACGTCGTCGAAGTTATACAAACTGATGGTTATAAAAAGCAAGTAAGAGAAGCAAATGTAAAACGACTTCAGTCCAGGAGACTTCAAAGCCTTTTAATTAATGGCTTTGATTCAGCGAGAGGCGAAAGCAGAGGAAGTTTTGGATTTGTTCCAATGCGCTGTTCTGATTATGTTGATCTTTCAATAAGAAAATTGACAAATAAAATGGAGAGGAAACAAGCAAAGCTCTATGCAGAAAGAAAATTTCCAATGCAGAAAATCGTGGATACTTTTGACAAACTTGAAGACCATTCTGCTTTCTTCTATCCACATCCAATGATGTATAACACTAGAACTTCTTTTGTTGGCTTTATAACCAGATATCATCATCATAAACAACGGCACTGTGTCTACGTCGAAGTAAGTTGTGTTTACATTATTTTTTCGTTTTTTTTTTTATAATATATTTTACCTCATTTTAATGTGATTGCTAAATAAAAGTTTTTTGTTCCTTAAAAATAGTAGAATCTCTTAATAAGATCTTTCATTATATGGTTATTTCAGGATGATAACAGATCGGAGATTTGTGTGGGATTTTACCTGGATTATGACAGTCCGTTCCCTTATTTCACCTGGGCAGACGTCCGTCCAGGTAAATTTATCTGTCTTCATGACCCCACTATCTCTACTGAACTGTGTGGACAAAACCAGATCCGAGTAGACGAAGCAGAAGACGTACATTTATTTGATATTTAAAACTGTTTCTTATTGATGATTGCAGTAGATTTGTTATTGGAAAAGGGACCGCCATGCTAAACCATGAAGGGCTTGTTTTGTTTTATCATTTTATAACAAAGATGATATAATTGTATTGCTTCAAATAAGGTTTCTATCATAATCAAGTACGAATTTTGTTTGTTTTTTTTTTATTATTTCATTTATTTGTTTTTGGTTTGTTTTTGTTTGTTGGGAGTTTTTAACACGGTTCCAAGACAGTTTCTGATAACTTGATTATTACATTTTTTTCTCATTCCTGCTAGTTAAAGCTTCATAAACTGTTTGTAGAGTGTTGTATTTTAATGAAATGATTGATTTGGTTTTTGTTTTAAATAAGAAAAACAACAGTAATGTAATACAAATAAACTATTTTTAAAAAAAATTAATCCTTGCTGAATTTTGTCACGCACCAAAATGATGAAGCCTATATCATGATGCCAAAAGCCAAGTATCGACGTCATCTACTTATTATTTAAAATTTTCAGTTTCCCAAGAACTGAAATTGTGTAATTCAAAAAATATTAGCAACCGTGCTTGCAGTTATATCCAATTGGACTAATCTGTTTTATCTACATGAAAAATAACATTGAAGTTACTGTAAACCAACTTTTATTCGCAACGACGTTATATCGCAATTTACTTCCATTAAACAGGTTTGCGACGAGTAATGTTCGCGACCAAGCCTTATCCAGATTCGTCTTGTTATACCAATCACACAAAAAGGTTTGGTTCGCGGCGATAAATATTTGCGATGACAAGGCCCTCGTTAACCTCACGAAAATTTCTCGCACTCGAATAAAAGTTTGTTTAAAGTACTCTAAAATATAAAAATAGAGAGGCACTATTAAAGTTTAAAGATAAAATCGGCCAATCTGTTGTGTATATCCTGAAACGATTAGGCAATGTTAAACATACATTTTGTGCATATATCATTTGCATTAAATAAACTTTGCAAATTATAGTTTGCAAAGACATATTTGAAATGATTGTGTACGACCTTTTACAAATGTATAAAATCAAACATTATTCAACATTTTTTGCCGATGAAATGGTCCTTATTTACCTTATGTTTTTATCGACAATAAAATGAATTATTAGTAGTAATAACAAATGTAAAGTGGTACAAAGATTAAAGGAGCAGAGAATAAACTTTTTAATAATACAATCGATACTTGTACTATACATGTATCAGATGGGTCACGAAAATCAGAGTTAGATCGAGACATTTTGGCAACAGTTTAAGAACAAAATGTTTTTGTTTTAAAAATTGTATATAAAAATGAAAATAATGATGTTATAGACTATAGTTAACAATTATCTTATATTAGAAAAAAAATGTATGAGGTAAAAATACATATAACAAAGCCCACTCAGTAGATAAACAGTTAGAAAGACATAACAAAATACAAAAAAACTAAGTTATTTAATATTGTCATTTCTTCACTTTGATTAGTTAGTAAAGCAAATGTACAATGAAATGCACTATTTCTTATGGCGATATACCCTTATATGTGGTAAACAATCATAATAAACAATATATGATATATAAAGGTTTTAAAATCACTACGTCAAATTCATTAACGCATTATATTTAAAACTGAACTAAAGTACTGAACAAGGGAAGTCATATCTATAAGTCCCTCCTCTAAAACCCTTCTGTACCAATGGCGATGAAACCCTTTTGCATCTTTATGCTAAATTTCCTATCAAAAGATTGAAGATGTCTTGTTATGAATGTTTTTTTGATATAGATTAAATGTTTCAATTAACCTTTATTCGACAAAATATTGGTAAGAAGACTTTACTTGTAGAAAACTATTTCATATAAAGAAGCTAAGTTGTAAAAAGTATCATCTCATTAGGCATAAGAAACAGCAACTAATTTAACCAGAGGAGTTCCGAGACTTAACAGGAGGGAAATCGAAAGCTGCCTTTAATTGTTTAAGATACACAGAGTTATTACTAAATATAAATGTTTATAACTGTATATATTGAATGCAAAACATTTTAAAACAATCAAATGAAAATGTTTTATTTTTCATTTTATGATTGTATATTTAAGGAAGGCAATACACATATAGTAAATTAGAATATAATTAATATTATCAAAGATGCCTAATCCATAGGAGTAATAAAAATAACAATACAAACATAACCTCATAATGATTTTATTGGCGATTTAGGCCACGGCTGCTTACAATAAGGGAGCCAGGCATCAATTATTGCCTTGTTGGGCATCCCCAGACAATACAAGCAAGAATGGTGAGCCCTGGGAACAGATGCTCACCTGCTTGATCACCTAGTATAGATTAAAGTGCAAATACAATGTCAAATAGGAGATAGTTGAGCACTACTGGTGAGCCAAATAGACACCTGGAGAGCTCCCACTCCTGGTAAACTTGTTTACAGCCGTGACGATTGGGTTGGTGGAAGATCAGATGGACCAATGAGTGTTTCTCTGAAATTATAACAAGAAAAACACGAGAGAGCAGCGGAACTAAGTATAGCAAACGTTTAAACATTTACATTGGGGGGAAAAAAAAAGTAAAAAAAAAATAAAAATTGACGGGTTTGGGAGGGAGGGGTGAATTTTTTCGAGAAGACTGACGAACTTGTGTATGACGTCACAGATTTGGTTGAGGTTACTAATATCCGAAAGGCCAAAAGAGCCTGAGAACACTGATAATAGTACATTCAAGGCAAGACCCATTGAATATTGAAATAAGCATATTGGCCCTTCGATAAATGGATTTAACCCTGAATGGTTAAATCCTATTCTCAAAGATGCCTAATGCATAGGAGTAATAAAAATAACAATACAAACATAACCTCATAATGATTTTATTGGCGATTTAGGCCACGGCTGCTTACAATAAGGTAGCCAGGCATCAATTATTGCCTTGTTGGGCATCCCCAGACAATACAAGCAAGAATGGTGAGCCCTGGGAACAGATGCTCACCTGCTTGATCACCTAGTATAGATTAAAATGCAAATACAATGTCAAATAGGAGATAGTTGAGCACTACTGGTGAGCCAAATAGACGCCATGAGACTATGCCAATGCATAGGCTGCGCCACCAGTAGGGCAATCCCCCGACCGTTAAGCTTGGACCCAATAAAGAATAAAGTCAATTTGAGTAAATTTTGTATGTTATAAACAAAATAATGGGCTGTCAAAAATCAAAATGGCACTAATGCCACAAGAAAATGAAATAGCTTGCCACAAAAAATTGTAATAAAGGCAAATTCAAGTACTTGATCTTATCACATGACCAAGACAATACCACAAAATGATACTAGGTGTGAAATTACAATACCATAGACCTTCAATAGTCTATGAACAAATAATCTATGACCCAACAATTAGTCATAGCGCAGCCATGGCCCATTTTGCACAACTCTAGGTGACACTTTGACACTTGAATCATTCAAAAATGCTTGCAATGCCTGTTGCAATCTGTACAAAAACATGTCATTTCCCATTCCAGAAAGGTGGACCTTATCTTTGCAAAACATGCCTGTGTTGGCTTTATGTAATTCAGGGTACCTGATGTACTTTCCCCCCAACCCGATTAAAAGAGTAGCCACATAACTATTAACCCGCATTCTAGTTCTCTCCATGGCCGGCTGATTAATACCCCCCCCCCCCCTCCAATGCAGGCGTGGGAGAATTTGGGACCATATAATTATGGTGGAAGGTAGTAATTGAATTAGTTTTTCTATCACGGTTTTTAGTTTGTCACGCAGGTCGGCTGATTTAGCGTGCCTATCACCTATTTTGGCCCCTTTGGAAGCGGGGATGTTGTTACCACCACAATGGATGACTAACATATGGGGTGCATTTTGTACCTTAAGCAGTGTTCTAACTTTTGAACAAATCTCTTCCACCCTCATTCCCCCTTTGCCTTGCCAAAATATGGTAGCATTATGGCGATCTAGCTCTAGGTTGGCACCATACTGGGATTTTCTAGCGTAGCAAAATGCATGCTTGACAATGGAAGAACCAAGGATCCATATCGTTCTAGGACCTAAAAAAATGGTTATTAAACAAAATTTAAAATACTAATTGTGTTGGGTGACATTAGCCCTAATTTCTTATGTACCTGTACATACAATGGGACTTCCATCTCCCCTTGCTAGCAATATCATGGGCGCTGGTACCCGAGACCCAAGCAGCGGACGCTGCCCCAATGCGGAACGAATGAGGTTTGTATGATTGGTTGTCTAACCCCAATTTTTTGAGTGCTAAATTAAATACTGATGCAACTTGGTACCTAGTGACTGGTCTTCCTGAAAGGTGGCAAAAAAATGCCCCCGGGTTGGTGGGTCTTGCCTGCATGAATGATTGAACTATGCGTACAGGACATATTGGCAGTAGTGTGGGGGTTAGCGACATACTTGAACCTTTTCCTTCCTGGTCAGTTTTTGAATGTCTAAGAAAAATGTGAACAGTATTGTTGTGTGCGAGATAGGTTACATCCCCATATTGAATGGCATGACCTGGGTCTTGCAACGAGTTATGTACCAGCTCCCCCATTCTAAAATACCCGAAAAATGCTGTGGAGAATATGGCTGAGAACAGTGTTGATTCATAGGTTGATTTACATATTGTAGGTATTAAATGGATGATGCTGGATAGGATTTCGAATGAAAGTGGCTTTCGGTCGTCAACCCGCCCATTCCTACGACTAAGCCCAACCAAGACTTTTTTAAGTACAAACGCCTGTGTTGGGTCAGGCAGGCTGCGGATCTTGCAGAAGTATGATATCCCTGATATGTATGATTTAACTGTATTAGGTGAAAACTGCTTATAAGACAAGTATGCGACAAAATCAACCAACTGATTGGGATGGGGAGGCCACTCTTCTACTTGATAATAAGCCCTACGAAAGGAGTTGAAAGCATTGATTGCAGTGTCATACAATTTCTTTGTATTGTCAGACATGGAGTATCTCAAGAGCTCTTGAGATCTAAGTTGGAGATGACTTGAAGAAAGGACTGGGGAATTACTGATGGCTCTTCCTCTGAGTCTGGGAAGCTGGCCTGGAAACGCGACCATTGCTGTCGAGAAAGAGCATCAGCTTTAGTATTATCGAGACCCATTATATGTGTTGCCTTGACCTGGATATTGTACACTAACCCTTGCAAAACTAACTTCCTTAACAAGTGCATGACTCTACTAGACTTGGATGTTTGAGTATTGAGAATTGATACCAGGGCTTGGTTGTCTGTATGAAGAATAACTCTCTTGCCAGCTAGTTTTGTACCCCAAATACTAAATGCCATGGCGATTGGTACTAGTTCAAGAAATGTAATGTCCCTAATGACTTCTGTCCCTTCCCACTGTGCTGGCCAGCGCATAAATGCCCATTGCTTTTGCAGGATTGCCCCACAACCTAACTCTATATTCCCTGCACTATCTGTAAACAACTCAAATTCGTAATCATTGGACCAATCTATAATTTTGTATGATGTGATTCCATTGAAACAATCTAAGAACACTAGCCACATCTGTATGTCTGCCTTTATTTCTAAGCTAACCCTGCGCTTGTGGTGTGGTTTCGATAGTCCGCAGGTAGAATCGTAAAGCCTTCTAACAAAAACCCTACCAGCTGGGATAGCCCTAATGCAAAAGTTGAGCAAACCTGTGAGAGATTGAAGCTCTTTCAATGTAACCTTACGCTTATCTAATAAGGACAAAAGCTGTGCTTTGAGTTGCTGCAATTTCTCCACAGGTATTCTGATTGACATATTAATGGTGTCAATTTCTAAACCTAAGTAAACTAAATTGGTTGTGGGCCCAAGGGTTTTTTCATGTGCCAATGGCACCCCCAACTCTAAACAGATAAAACTAAAGATTGACATAAGGTTAGCACAATCCTGAGTGCCCTTTCTACCTGCTACCAAAAAATCATCCAAATAGTGAACCACATCATTGCTTTTGGCTTGCTGCTTGAGGGCCCACTCTAAAAATGTTGAAAATTTCTCAAATTTTGAGCAGCTTATAGAACACCCAAAAGGTAAACACTTATCCACAAATATTTTACCCTGAATTCTATACCCCAGTAACTGGAAATCAGATTTGTGAACTGGCAATAATCTAAAAGCATTTTTTATGTCTAAACGTGCTACCAGCGCTTCATGACCTAGCTTAGAGAGCATGTTTAACGCCTCATCAAAAGAAGAATACCTAACTGAACAATACTTTTTGTCTATAAAATCATTTACACTGGCTCCAGGGGGGTGGGATAGATGGTGTATTAATCTATATGAGCCTCCCTTTTTTTGGTACCATGCCTACTGGTGACAACCTTAGGTCTTTCAAAGGGGGGTCATCAAATGGGCCTGCTACTCTGCCCAATGTAATTTCCTGTGATACTAATTGAACTGCTTCATATTCTAACTCTGACATGGATTTGAGGTTTTTGCAATCAGTGGCTACTCGTGGACCCTCATAGCAAAGCTTAAAGCCAAACGAAAATCCCTGTATTAATTCTAAGGCCACTAAACTGAGTGGATAATCAACTAAAAATTCCAGTAATTTTGAAACTTTGACTGGGCTAGCAGCAATGTTACTGAGGTCTAAATGACTGGGAGTAAGGGGCACGACTGGCTGCACTTGGGGCTGAGGGCCTCCTTGGGAGCTGAGGCCGCCATGCTGTCTGCCCACCACCAGACCTAAAATTCAAGCTAGATCCTGAAGGTGTCTTATGCCTAATGTAAGGGTGATTGAGTGAACACAAAATACATTCATGTTTGTATTGGCACTGGTATTTGCTACATTGCCCCTTATAATTGAAATCATAGCTTCAATAGAGGGGTCTGCTGTGATTGTATCTGGGTACCAGTTATATGTGTGCTGTACATGTACAAGAGCCATATCTCTTGATCAACAATGGCAAATGACATGGAGGGGTTAGTCTCCTTTTTCAGCCTAAATTGTATATCATAATCCCGCCATCCTAATGTCTTAACTCTACTTGCCCCCAACCTAATTGTATGCATGTATTTGAACAATTGTACAGCTGCTTCGGGATGTGCTGATGTATATATGGAGGCGAAAATAAAAAATACGTCTGTCCACACCTGTATATCAGTAATGGTCTTAGCCTTTGACTTGGGTGCCAAGGTGAGGTTACCCTCTTTCATGGAAAATAATTTTATGTCATCATTGGGGTCACCCCCATCTAAGTTAGCAATTAAAAGGCCCAAATTGACATACTCCCCATTTGCGATTTTAATTTTTAATCTATTAGGCACCACATGGCCCAAATCACTTTCGTAACTCTGTGTTTGGGCAAAACAATTGTCAGAAATAATTTCAGGCACTGTACCTGTACATTGATCAGGGCCCGCCATGCTTGGCTGTAGCGACTCGATGGGCATTGGTTGCGTCCCCATGCCTGGCTGTAGCGGCTCGATGGGCATTGGCTGTGTCCGATTTTGGCCTAGAATATCCGCCACCGCTTGGGACACTTGTTGCAACTGCTCGCTGGAGAGCAACGATGTTGTCGTCTGTGCTGGTGCCACAGGGTCAATAGATATGGGTGCTGACTGAGCTTGGGGGTTAGCAGCAACTGCCCCATGGTACCTGGGTTGCCTCTTGGACCTCGTCGATGGCTGGGCCGGCTCTCGATTTTTTTTTTTGGCATGCCGAATTGCTCGGAATGTAAATACAAAACAAAAATATATCAGGTTAAGAAATAGAAAAATGCATCAATACGCCAGAAATTACGTGTAGACCGATGGACATGCTGCTGTCTGCGCGCGGATGAAGCTTATACCATCCTCACAAATCGACAAGAATAATCGGTCATCGGATCATTTTGTTTACCTAATTACCGCTTCAACAATCATATTTGTCACCACAAATTACTTGAACGTTAGTATCTTGACAAATTACGGGCCGAAATACAGATTTGTGAAGCGAAATTTAAAGACATCTTACCTTGTGAATTTTTTCGAGAAGACTGACGAACTTGTGTATGACGTCACAGATTTGGTTGAGGTTACTAATATCCGAAAGGCCAAAAGAGCCTGAGAACACTGATAATAGTACATTCAAGGCAAGACCCATTGAATATTGAAATAAGCATATTGGCCCTTCGATAAATGGATTTAACCCTGAATGGTTAAATCCTATTATTTGAAAAGTTTAACATCGTTAAAACCAGAAGATAATTTTCATATGAAAAAAGGCGAGGTACTTTGACATTTCTTTTTATCTTATTCTTAATGGTATTTTTCTTATTTAAAACTCATAAGGTTCGTATGATGTATTTGATTTAAACGGGAAAAAATTTCATTGGAAAATATGTTAAAAACAAATTTCAACGCCTTTAAAATGTGACACAATAAAATTTAGAAGAAAACTGATAGTAAGATCAATGCACTAAAATAGTTGCAGTAATTTAATTTCTTTCAATGCATTGAATAATGCAATTGATTTTCGTTCGAGTATATTTTACGTGCTATTTTCCCTACACGCAAAGTCAGATTGTACATTTGAACCCACTAAATAAATCATTCACTTGTTATAAAGTACACGAAAAGTACAAATAAAATGGGATCATTCTAAATGCGATTAAAGTGTACCTTTCAACCCTAACACTCTAAATCGGATATTTATTCATTAATCAACATATCCAAAATCATTTCAAAATAGAAAGAAGATCCATTCAAGTTGTACAATTTGTGATAGCATAATGTCTGCCAATGGACAAGGGTTGGAGATGTGGAATCAATCTATAATCCATACTCTTAGTCCTACCATTGCTGTAATTGTTATATATTGCATCACTGGTGTTATCGGCAATGGAACAGTTCTCATCATTTACAAGACCAAGCAACTTTCCGGAAAAGGACGCTTTTTTATCCCGATTCTTGCCTTCGTAGATCTATGTGCTAGTGTAGTATGTTCCACTTGTGTTTTAATTCGCCTTTGTTTTAATGTTCTTTTTGTTTCAGACATTCTATGCAAAGGTGTATTTTTCATCTTTTGTTGGGTTTTCAACATATCTATATTTATAGTGTTTGCAATCGCCTTTGACAGATTTCGTATGATTTGTCAAATAAAAAAGAAACAGCTATCAGAGAGACACAAATTTATTATTGTGGGATCGATTATTGTTCTTACAGCATTCTTTAACTGCTCTATTTTTGTAACTAGTGGAACTATTCCAGTGTCAATATCTGTAAAAAGTAACGATTCAATAGAAGGATCTGTTTGTGTAGTATCGAAACATTTGAATAGGACATTTGAGATTACATTTTCTGTTTTTTCTGGAAGTTTCATTGTAGGTATTTTTATGTGTGTGATGTTTTTCAACGCAAAAATTTCATACGTCATATGTACACAACTTCGCCGCCCTATCAAAGTTCCACACCTTTCACAGCAGCCTAAATATATAGCGAGTTGCTCAATTGAAGAAAACTTAGAGTGTGTAACAGAATCAAAAAGTCAAAATGAACATAATCGAAAAGGCAATATCAATATTGATGGAATAAAAAAAAAAGGAAATGTGCCACTGAATATGGAAGTGAAATTTCATGGAAAGAAATACGAAAATAGCAGTGAAAAAATAAACATACTCTCAAAGGTTATCCATGATCACGATTTAGAATCGACGGTTAAGCCAACAGAACAAAAAATCAAAAATATTGAAACCCTCACAGACATAGATCTAGTAAACAGAAAGAAAGCCCCCATTCGAAAGATCTCTCCAGGAACTGCGTATAGAAATCACTCTATCTCCATCCATTTGATGTTTTTCGTGATGTTTCTTATTATGCTTGTATCCTATCTTCCTTCCCTGACAATAGCTCTTATGTTATATAACGACCAGCAACCGGATAGTCTCTGGGTTTCAGGAGAACAAAGTGCTCTTGATATCAATGTTTCGTTTCTATTTCAGACTTCGTATCTATTGAGCAGTGCAATTAACCCTTACATCTACAGTCTATTTGACAGAAAGTTTCAGAACATTTTGATCGGCATATTAAAACGCTTGCGATGAACTTATGAAATAGACAGAGAAACTGACAAACAGAGAATATTAAAATGTTACAAGCAAATTCCCAAGTAATAATTAAATTTGTTAATACTGCTGTGTTTTGTTTTTGATTTATTATGGATTCTTTAAGGAAACTTGTGAATTTTCAAGTAAAAACTTAATTCGTTTTACGCATGTTTACGTAAGTTTTACGAAAATTTATGCATTTTACTTTAGGAGCCTAATTTTGTTACATGAAGTTATAGTCCAAATAAACAAGAAATCTAAACAAAATACAAAGTGCAGGTTTAGGAGATATTGTTTTTGAAGGAACAGCTTAATCATTCAATGTTCCTGATCTCTCAAAGTGAAATTACGGTCCCAATTTTTTTTTCAATATCTCCAAGAAAATTTACTTTTTATCTCTTGAATACCGATCTCTCGAAGTTCTTGATTACTCGAAGTAAAATCTGGATACCTTTAGACATATTTCATTGTTCTTCACTCTTGATAACTAACTTGAAGTTGTAGCTTTTTATACACGCGTCCTCATCCGGACAGCATCAGTGAATACTTTGGGCTAGTGTTTTTGTGTTAATTAGTTGATTACATAAGTGACACTACCCCTTTGCATCCTTCAATGGGTTAGTAGTAAAAGTGGAAAGCTACAGTTTATTTTATGGATCGTTAAAATATCATTTCTGAAACACTATTTCGTCGTTTAAAGAAGGATATATGCTCTTATTTTTTTTTCAAATATTTTTGTTGGAGTTTTGTATTTTTTTTATTAGAAAGTGGAAAACATGTTTTGGTTGCAAGCAGCACTATAGAGTTTAAAGTTTTGTGTGAATAAATGAATGATTTTAATATCTAAAAAATCATTCCAAGTGATGTCAATAAGACATTCAATTTTTGAAGAAAAAAATATTATGTAGCACTCCTTCTAAATTTGTAAAAGGGTCAATTTTGACGACTTGCGAAATTTTTGGTAAACTAAACCGCACTTTATTTCCTTTCTTTAGAAATAATTCTAAGTAAGTTTTCGGATGTTTTCAATTTAATGATTTATATTCTTTTGAGTCCTTAGACATATATTTATTTCATGTTAAATCCCTACAGAGGTCTAATTAAAGATCTTATAGTGTTTTCTGTCAGAAAACACATGTACTAGTCTGAATGTAATACAGATACTATTGTTATAGATATCAGAACTTCACCCCTTTAACCTATTTTGTTGCATTCGGCTGATATGGGATTCGATAATAAAAAGGTCATCTATTCATGTACCTAGTGAAATCATTTGCCGATATTAAATGCATTTTTTGAAAAGTCATATCTGAGTTTCTTCTCTGTATATTCTACAAAAAAGCTTTTGCTTTCCTTTTGTCATATATAAATATAACCCCAGATGAAAATAATGATTAAATTTGTGCAAAATTGAAAGGGGTGAGTTCAAGTATAAGCTATTATGTCTGCCTTAGTCTGTTTTCTTCTCTCCTCTTTCCTTACTTACTTTCTTAATACCTTTGGTATTTTTTTCAACTTTCGTTGAGGAACAGTATTGGTATATAAGTATGGTAACCAAATTGATGGAATGACATTTAAAAAATAACTGGGTTTTATCCAAAACTGTTATTTTTGGAACTGAATATTTATCTTCATGTAAGGTTATTTAAAGTTGCTTCAAAACAAACAACCTAACATTGTATAGCAATTCTAGCAAAGCAATGGACGTTATCCTTTTGTGAATTTTAATGAGACCTATCTGTCTTTAGTAACTGATTTCTGTTCATGGAAACAACATGTATACATGTAACTGAGTACATATAATATCATGACAAAACTCAATATGAGGTTTCAATATTATGTGGTTTTAAACCCAATTCATTGAAACGTTACTTACGACATTATTGGTATATTGTTTACATAACACTATTTGCTGATGTGGCGTGACCTCATTTATGCAGTTTTAAATTTCAAATAATTCTTAAATATACAGGAATATTTAATTTTTGAGTCAAATTTGATTAAAAATAGTGTTTATTTGGTTTTTGGTGTTTTTGATGTTTTTGTTTTTTTGTTTTTTTGTTTCTTTTTTTTTTTTGTTTTGTTTTGTTTTGTTTTTTTTTTTTTTTTACCAAAATTGGTGATACATGTAATGTGACGTTTTTGTAAAAAAAAAAAAAAGAAAAGAAAAAAAAAAAAAGAAAAAGAATATGGCAAATTCTTTTAAATTTGTTAGTTAGATCTTGTAATGAATTAATGGAAGGGATGAATTAAATCGATTTTTACTTTATTTTTAAATATTTCATTGTCCTTAAAAAGCGATACAATTAAGATATAGTCACTATGCAAACAAGTAAAATGTACGCCGTTTTGTCTAATGGCCTAAGAATTCGAACTTTTTGATTGCCATCATATATCATGAAAACCTTATCCTTCTAGTTTTATAATAGCACCATGCCCAGTCAATTCCACGGGAAATCAAATACAGTAGCCACTAAGCCAGTATATGTTAGTTGCAAATAAAAAAAAAAATCATTAAAGTACTGCGAGTACTCGAACAGAAATTACTTTTTGCTTTGTCGTTGGCATATTAAAATTAATATCGAGATGATTAATGCAGGAATAAATTGTATATGATTGATGTTTGTCATCTTCGAAGGCAGAAAAGCCCGCTTGGAGAAGGATTATTAAGTATATTATAGAAAGTCAATTAACAACTGATCTTGGTCTACGGGTCATAAGTTATGGTTCTGATAATTCCATAGACGCTTTTTTTTAAAATTGTAGTGTAAAAAATGGAAAGGTACAATTTATAGTAATAAAACTGCGCCTTTACCGTCACAAAAAAAGATTAAAACACATTTTTAATAAAAACAAAAATTCTGAAAAAAATTAAAATAAAATTAAGTGTTTATAATTGAAATTTTGTTGTCGCTCGATTATTGCTAGCTGTGTAGGACCTAAATAGTTTACAAAGAAGTTACACATGAAACGTTATGCACTAATCTTTAAAATGTAAAATCTTAACAGGGACAGTCAAACATCTAACATACGGTTTTTCATTTCATATAGAAATCAGCACCAGACGCAGCCGGAAACGCCCCAAATTTTAAAGCGAATTAAGGAACTATTTCGCCCCAGGAATAAAGTTATGGCACATACAAGGGTCCATTTAGCTCATCCGAACTTTGTCATTTTTTAACATTTCACAATGATATAGGAGTAAAATGTGGACTATTATATCCCTTATCTTTGAAGTGTTCATCAAACAAATACCAGGGTAGGGAACTTAGAGAGCTATCATTTCTCGTTCTCAGTTTTGGGCTGTAGGGATATCACGAGTTGGTTCCCAGGGGTTTGTACTCATTCCAATGATTTATATCTCATTCGATTTTGAGCACAAAATATAAACACTGGAGATTAGAAGAAGAATCTCATTAGATGTATTCATTACAAGCTTTAGAAGCCATTATGACATATACAACGGTCCATTTAGCTCACCCGAACTTGTAATGGATGCATCTAAAGATCCTCTTATTGGCTGCTAGCTTCAGTCTGGTAGACAGAATTGCATTTAGATAGATGATAGACAGGTATATTTAAACCAAAGGATTCACGTTTTAAACACAATTTGTATTTCAAAGTGAATTTTATTAAAAGTAATATTAACTGTATCATTAGTATTTGGAAGCTTAAACTTTATGTGGTCAACTACTGTGTATCATGTGTGATAGCACCATCTCTAGTAAGAGAGATGATGGCCATACTTTGAATTAATACTAGTATTCATTATAAAGTAAATTTAATCATCGGGCTCGGAAACATCAATGACCCTACCTTGGGAGTTAAAATTTATAAATTTGATAATATTATTATCTTTAGTTTAAGAAGTTTTTCTTTTTCTTTTTAGTTTTTATTACATGTTCAAAGAGATTTAAAACATCGAGATTGGGATAGGAAACTTTGAGCGCTACTTCTTTTTCTATCATAAAATCTTCATATTATCCTTATACTTTCTCCCAATATAATTGCTTATTGTAATTATGTAGAATACTTTTTTCTACATTAATCATTAATAACCTAATTCGAAAAATATATGTTTTAAGTAATTTTAAATCGAAAATATAGTTTATGTAATTTTGAAATTCTACAAATTATTCAAAACTGTACACATTTCAAAAAAGCGTTCCCAGCTTGTGCTCAATAAGTTGGTTTGTCAGAATATAAATAAACCCGTGGATTATATAGAAAGAAAGCCAAATCTGATTAAAATACAGATATCTATAATAGCGCAGGGCGCTATGTGCTATTGTTGAGATCTGTATTTAAATGAGATTGATGAAAGCCCTGTCTGTAAATCTGTTATTTATGTTTCTTAAAAATTAGTCTCCCATAAGCAATGATTTTAATTTAACTGAATATGAAGGGTTATATGTGTGCTGATTTACTTACTTGTGTATAAATACAATCATATGTAATTATATGCATTTCAAGCCTCACTTTCGTTAACTTGCAACGCAGTGACACCATAATAATCTTTTTTAACTTTAGGTATCACACTGGAATTTTTATGAGTTCATTGCATTCTCTACTATGTCCTCAATGTGTACATTGTATTTTGAACCGATGATAACGTAATATGTAATAATTATATTAATAGTTGATTTGTTCCGGTTACCAAAATTGCTAGAAGTAATATAAAATTAGAGATATGCAAATATTTGAATTTTTCATTCACAGTATAATAATAGTGTTGTGTCATATTTCTTCTTAAGCAGTATAATAGTAGTAAACAAATCTTCCCAAATCATTGCAATATATAAATTAGAATAACATTATTCAAAAATATTGGATCACCCTTGTTTTTTACACAAACACTGTAATTTCGAATTTATATTCATATCTGCACACATTTGGAATATAAAGGTATCAAGGATATAACAAACATTAGTCTTCATTTATGACAAAATCTACAGAAACGAATGCACAATTTAATAAATGTTATGTGTATGTATATACTGCAGATGGTTTCTACATGCATATGACATAGGATTGCACTGTGACTTTTCTATATGTAACAATCTGTATTAACTTTGCAATACATGTACCATCTACAAAACAAACTGAAATACAGAAAGGAGATGATACTAGATAAAAAGATATATGAATACTTTAGTCATTTTATTTTCAGAGCAATAACAATGGCAATACACAGTAATGTTTTAGATGTAACCTAAAATTAAACGTAACAAGGAAAACCTGTCAATGTGACAGAAATCGGGTTTTCTTTTGTTGGAACAAATCCCGTATTTTTGTCGACCCTGAATTGATAAACACTACCTAAGGCCGACCCCGACACGAAATAATCATGGTCATAATTTCGTTTAAGTATTTTTTCATAATTATCAAAAACTTAAAATATGATTCTTATCTCTATTGTGCATATCTGTACAATTGAACTGACAATAGCTTCATATCTTCAAAACTACATGTCGATGAGTTATCGGGACAAATGATGCACCGTGTGTGCAATATAATGGAAAAATTTACGAAGTTCAATACATGTAGCTGATATTTCACCAAAACAAAATACAAGTAATATGCACATCTTGGGTATATGTACAATAGAACTGCAAAAAATAGTTTTATCTTGAAAACTGTACAAGAGTTATCCGGCCAAATCGGGTACGCTATATGCAACAATTTGTTAAGAAATGACCAAGTTCTACAACTGGTATTTTTCTCATGTTTTCTCAAAAATTTAAAATCTGAGTACAGTGAAGCCTCATTTATCCGGACTTTTTTGTCCCCAAGTCCAATCGCCCGGATAGGTAAGGCTTTCGGATATCTGGAATGAGTCTATTTTTATCATAAATGTTAATTGATATGTTTTAATGGGTGTTAACACTGTTTTCTTTGCCTTTCATACTATATAGCAAAAATATAGATTTTTCTTTCGATATTCACCTGTTTTAATACAAGGAAACCCTGTTTTTGTCAGGAAATATTAACCATTGTGTCTAAGTGTGAAATGAACCTATTTATTCTGTTCTATTCTATCCATCCTATCCTGCATCAATCAACCAATCAAAATTGAGCTTGATTTCAAACATTTTCCAGAATTGTTTTTCATAGAACGAAATATTAATGGTAATCTTGTTTTAAAACTTCAGTGAAATTTAAATTACAACTTTTGCAAATATATGTTTGTGCTCATGGCGCATGAAAAGGCTAAGTGTATTCACAGAAAATTGTACATCGCATATTTCTAATGCAAACATAAGGAGAAATATACACTGAATGTAAATATAGTCAATTGATCGGCAATATTTCCATTTAAACAACACCATGCCCACATATCACCGTCTGCATTTATTTACAAAATAGGGAAGTTATTCTGATTTCAAGACATTTCTACATGACATTTTAGATTTACAGAAAATTCAATTTTAAACATTTCTTCCGTGACAATAGATAACATTTATCCCAATATCAAACAGTCTGGAGTAAAGGTTAATCATTAAGTGACATTTGCGCTAGCAAGGATAATACTTCCTTTCACCCTTGTCTATACTGTAAGTTGTAATGTTTCCTCGTGTGTTTTTAAAATTGTAACATCTAAAAATTAACATTTTTCAAAATGTTCAGACACCATATCTTTCAGTAACGATGGCCGTTTAAAACTAAAAACCATTTCACATAGTTTATTAGACGGGGTCACGTGACCCCGTTTATGAATTAGTTTACTGTCAGCTGAAGTCTTAAATCGGAAACCGCGCGTAGAACATATGAATTGAATCTACGCTTAAGAAAAGAGTGCAGAAAATGTTCATGCTTTTCAGTAAATATATATGTAGAGAAAAACACATTAAATCTTCTATGTATAATCCAAATTCTATAACGAAAATAAAGAAATAAGTTTGTTGATCAAAATATTCTCTCTCGGGTTCAATAGTTGTAGTGATTTGTGGGATAAGTTACGTAACTCAATGCACAACGCCCTTGACGATTCTGTTTGTAGAACGAGCTCATTAATTAGAAGAAGGGGTTGAAGGTTGAATCGAAAGTAAAGTTTACAACGCATTCTCCAATTTATGAAAAGTTGTGAACTTTATTTAACAATCTATCACCCGAATACTACCGAACTACATTCGTGAGCTTAAAATTTGAACGGGGTATACACAGCTGTCTTACATATTAATTATGTTCTTCATTTTTTTCTCTCTCAAAAGCTTCCATTCTACTCGCGATATTACTGCTGTTCATCTCTAAAAGAATTTTAAACATAGAAAATTTTGAACAATGCATTTTAAGCGAAATCAATATATATTATACATTTGGGGTGACCAATACATCAAACAATATACAATCTTATAGATTGAAGAACCAAGTTAAATGTTAATATTCAAGTTATCCGGCTTAGTTGGAATATAATTATATGTGTTTTAGCTCACCTGAACAGAAAGATCAAGTGAGCTTTTCTGATTACCCGCTTTCCGTCGTCCGTCTGTCCGTCTGGAAACTTTTCACATTTTTGATTTCTTCTCTAAAACCACTGGGCCAAATTTAAATAAATTTGATACCACATAGTCTACGTCATCTGTTAAATATTTGGATATTTTACTGGAAATGGACATTGATAGTAACCTAACAATAAAAGTTTATGATAAACGCGATGACTTCAGTTTTTCTATAGTCAACTTTCCTTACATGTGTAGCAATATACCTTCATCACCTGCATATGGAGTTTTTGTCTCTCAGTTAATTCGATACGCAAGGGGATGCTCTTCGTATGAACATTTTCTAAGGCGAGGCAAGCTACTGACAAACAAGTTGGCACCTGAGTCTACCTCATTCCGTGAGGTCCGTGTTTGTTCTGCTCCTGTTTTGTTATTTACCGTTAGACTTTTGAATTTGAACCCTGTTCGTTATCATCACATGTCATACAAAGTATCCTTTTGGGAAGGGTATTCTAAATTGTAAAAAAAAAGGGCTAAACCCTTTTAGAAAGGGGGGGGGGGAATTGCGACACAATGAGTATAGGGTGTGTGCTCTAAAAATCTTTTTCTCAAGAACTACTATACCATAAATGCCCATATTTACACAAAAGCTTGAATATTTAGTGAAAATTCTAAAATATAAATAAACATCGTTACCCCCGGACTTAAACTGGGTCCCCAGGCGGGGTTCAAATTTTACATAGAAAAAACGTTTAAAAATCTTATTCTCAAGAACCACTGCACCATAAATGCCAATATTTACATCATAACTTGTATATATAGTGAAGATTCGAAATTGTAAACGCCGTGACCCCAGGATCAACACTGCAACCCCAGAAGTGGTTCAAAGTTTAATATATATAGGAAAATGTTTTAAAATCTTCTTCTCAGTAACTACAATGTAACAGTTTGGGATATCACTATGCATACATCCTTGGCTATTGTAGATTTTAAATAGTAAAAATCGTGACCCCCGGACTAATACTGGGGCAGCAAGAGGGGTTCAAAGTTTAACATAGATATATCTAGGAAACATGTTTAATAATCTTCTTCTCGAGAACTACAATGTTACAGCTCTCGAGATTACTATGCAAGGATCCTTAAATAGTGAAGATTCTAAATTGTAAAAGATGTGACCCCAAGACCAACACTGGGCCCCCAGGGTTTAAAGTTAAACATAGAAGTATATAGGGAAAGTGTTTAAAAATCTTCTTCTCAGGAACTAAAATGCTACAGTTTGTGAGATTACTATGCAAGCATCCTCAAATTGTGAAGATTCTAAATTGTGGAAGCCGTGACCCCCAGACTAGTACTGGGGCCTCAGAAGGGGTACAAAGTTAACAAAGAAATATACATGTATAGGGAACATTATAGAAAATCTTCTAAAGAACTACAGAGCAAGAGTTTGTGGGATTACTATGAAAACAAATCTTGGCTGTTGTAGATTCTAAATTGGTGACCTCCGGACTAATACTGGGGCCCAAAGAGGGGATCAAAGTTTAACATAGAAGTAAATAAAGAAAATGTTTAAAAATCTTCTTCTCGAGAACTACGATGTTACAGTTTGTGAGATTACTCTGCATGTAAACTTGGATAATGTAGATTTAATATGTTTTAAAATAGCGACCCCTGGACTAGTACTGGGGACCCAAGACGGGTTTAAAGTTGAACGTAGAGGTATATATGGAAAATGTTTAAAATGTTCTTTTCGAGAACTACAATGCTTCAATTTGTCAATTACTACGTAAGCATCCTCAAATCAGGTAGATTCTAAATTATAAAAGCCGTGATCATCGATCTAATACTGGGGCCCAAGATGGGGTTCACAGTTAAAAAAAGAAATATAGAGGGAAAATGTTAAAAAAAATCTTCTTCTGGAGAACTACAATGCTTCAATTTGTGAGATTTTTATGCAAGGATCCTCAAATAGTGTAAATTGTTATAGCAAACCATATACCCGCGACTAATACTGGGCCCCAAAAAGGGGTTCAAAGTTCAAAATAAAAAAAGTACATGCTTCGAAATAGAATGTTACAAGGAACTGTTTTTTAGGTGAGCGATGTGGCCCATGGGCCTCTTGTTTTACATATTATGAGTAAACGTTTATAATTTATTTCTGTACTTCATAACGTACAAAACCAGTTAAATATATGATGAAAGTAATTCCTTCCTCAATATCTTAATGTATATCATCAAAAACTCATGCAGCTGATCTTTCTCAAATTGCTAAATATCTCACACCAACTATTATGAATTTAAACATGATGTACGGTTTTTATGTTTTATCGTTTTTAATTTACTGTGTGGTAGTCATTAGAAATGATACTTAACTCAATTTAAAGAAAATAAAAATTCATAGTTTATATCGTAGCTTTGAAATCCCTTTTTATAGCTCTTCGAAGAAATTCAGGTTAAAACGCTTTCGAAATTAAATTCATTTTTTTCAATATATGCATTAAAATTTGCGCTTAATAGATGAGAGTGTATTGAAAGGACACAAATCCTTAAAATGACAATTTCCCACAACTTTTATTAATTTTGCTGTTAAAAGCGTTAACTTTGCAAATATTAGAAACTTTAAAAATCAATTAGTGAAATAATTCTGAATTAATCGCTAAAATTAACGATTTTAAACCAACATGCATTAACATTGCTAAATCCATTATCAGTTAAATATATTATCGCCGTGTGAAATATTTCCCTTGGACATGACACCTCTCCTTCATGAGCACGAAGTGACTGATCTGGACACTCTTCTTGTTTTTACATATCAATTTTACATGAATCGCTGCCAGGAAATCGTGGCAAGTGAATCGGTCTAAAAATAAAAAATGGCGACCGTGAATAACCTTGTTAATAGTACATGGAATAATCTTATTGTAAAAAGAAGTATTTCTAACGTCAGCAGTAAGAGAGCTTTCGGAGTTTTCATAAACCTTATGTATGAAAAAAATGACAATAACAAACCGTCAATCATCTCAAAAATCCAAAGAACCCCCAAACAGATAGAGGTAGGATCAGGTGCCATGGAGGAGTGAGCATCCTCTGCTGACCGGCCACACCCGCCGTGTGCTCTTTGTCGTAAATGATTAATTATGGTCTAACAATTAGTATGAAAAAAGTCAGTCAGCATGCGACCCAGTGGATGATTGTATTTGCTGACAAGGTCGTTGTATCGACCATAGAACTTACAAAAAGATGACTTCAAACGAGCCTGATGATAGTCCTGTTTTATCAATTATTTTGTCAGTAGCTTGCCTCGCCTTAGAAACTGTTCATACGAAGAGCATGACCTTGCGTATCGAATTAACTGAGAGACAAAAACACCATATGCAGGTGATGAAGGTATATTGCTACATAAGTAAGGAAAGTTGACTATAGAAAAATTGAAGTCATCGCGTTTATCATAAAGTTTTGTTGTTAGGTTACCATCAATGTCCATTTCCAGTAAAATATGCAAATATGAAACAGATGACGTAGACTCAGTGGTATCTTTTATTTCAAGTTCACTGGGATATATCGAGTCGACGTAGGCATGGAAATAACAATTGTTAATTGATAATAGGTCGTCGATATACCTGAATGTTGAGTTGAAGGCAACAGCGAGTTATTCATTTTTTCACGTATATATAACGTATAACGACTTTTGGACTTTCCCTTGGATCACAAAATAACATTGAATGATTTATTTTTGACGTCGTCGTGTCAATAACTGCTGTCAGGTGAGCAGATAACGCGCGTTAGCGCCTTATGATAATTTGTCTGCTTAACTGACGGCAGGTATTGATAAGATGACGTCAAAAATAAATCATTCAATGTTTATATTTACATTCCCTTATTGTTGAAATCAATTATTTCATTACATAAATCGGTATAAATTGCAGGTCACGGAGGGGGTAAATTAGTAACACCAAGAATAGCTTTCTCTAAAAGCGGTTTAAACTGGTTAACACATAAACTGTTGAGATGAGCCTGAAAATATAATCCATGAAAATAATTCTTAAAATTTTGCTTTTAACGATATAATTAACTTTAGTGTTGAATAATTGTAAAATATAAAGTTTTAACAACATGTTTGAAATATATTTTTAAACCGATAACATAGAAATCAATGTTTAGAAACTACTTATATAAATTAGATGTAAATTCATACACAGTGATTGGGTTGTTGCATTTAGAGGCATTTAAAGATCACTGAATATAATAAAAAAAAACACAGTAGAATGTAAATATTATGAAATAAATGTAATAACCTAAATAATCTACCTACATTTGTATATAGATATAGTTGTTTTGCTTTTCCCGCTAAGTTCATTTTTTTCATTTTCCCCTTGGGGTCTTATTTTTACATAAAATACTGTAATGTCAATTTTCTAGAATTATGAAGAACTGTCCCGGCCGGGTGTCAGTAAAGATTTTACACAAAATACCAGGCAAAAAGCCCCATCTTAACATAGATTGAAAGATCCAATTCAAACTCATGTTTTTTTGAAGCATATTTGAAGAGAACGTGGACTATTTTTAGTCAAACAGTTTCTTTTAAATGCAGAAAATGTGTTTCAATCTATATCAAATTAAATTAACATTAACTTTTCATTAAAAAGAAAATACTGTATTCTATCTTTATGTTTGCTTAACACAAGCAATTTTAGATGCATTTTTAAATAAAGAGCTAGTCATCCGTCAGACAAGCAACACTTGTTTTAATATAAAACATCAATTTGTTGACGTGTTCTGAGAACATGTTAAAAATCCTAAGGAGTTTCCTGTCAACAAACACCTGCGATACTTTGTATGTAATACAGAAATATATATATCAGCATTCGAGAGTACAACCCTCTGACTTATAATAATATATTTTACCGATATAAGAATTTATATAAGAATAAGACCATCTATTCATGTGGATGATGATTTTGTAAACTTATTATCTCTAAAGCAATTCCATATTCACCTTTGTCTTAATGGTAATGTCTTTAGACATGCACTTTGAAAATGTAACATTCTATCATTGCATTTTCAATAATGTTATGGTAAGATGAAATTGCATTTGATAGATATGGTAAGATTAGGCAAATAAAAGGAATGATGGTTTATTTTTTCCAACTAATTCAATACAGACAAAATAGGCGTTAATTTGTTTGTATGTGTGATTTCATAATGTAAGAATAGCAGACATCGACGGCGCAAAACCTCATCGATTTGTAATTAGTTCAAACAACCAATGTAGAAAATCTTTTAATAGAAAAATAATATGAATTCCGCTGCAAATTAGTAAATTTGTAGAGCCTGACATCCATTTTAAACCAATTTGAAACAAAGGTATTAACAGTGCCAATACTTTGAGGATAAACTAATTCTGTTTTAGAATTTAAGTATGGGAAGTTCATCTGCAGGCAGGAGCATTGCCACCTGCACTGGAAAAATAAAACATGAATGTAGTATTTCTTATTAAGTTATATAATTAATCAATTCTATGATGACATGTTTGATTTTGAATTGTAAAAAAATGAGCAAAAGAAACGGTTAGCGTTCAATTATTGGTAAACAAGCACATGCATCTGGCTACAACTTTCTACCTATCTGTTTATACTACTAGCCGTTACAGAGCAAGATTCTTGTTCTTTGCATGTGATAGAATTTCAGATTAATTCTATATCTTTTATTGGTTTTTATCTGCCAACTGCCAAATCATCTGCTCTTTAATTCAAAGGTAATTAAATGAGTTCATTAATACGTTTCTTACACAGTTTGTTCACGTGAAGTATGTAGGCTTTTTATTTATCTATTTATTTTTATTTCTATTTTGTAATAAAGAAAGAAGATTGAAATATTTAAATAAAATTAGTGTTTTATGTGAAATTGAAATTTGGTAAAGTTAAACCCACAACTGGAGAAGAGTGATATTAAAGTTTAAGTACAAGAGGAAAGTACAAGTACTAATCTTTACATGAGATAGATATTAATATGTGGAATAATGCCAACGCATATAGATTTTTTTTTGCAGTTGTATCCAAGACACTTAAGCTAAGAACTGGAACAATCAACGTACACAGAATGAATGCCGAAGAAATATATTATAAACTTTTAAAAACATTATGAAGGGGTTTTAACTTCGATCTTTTCTTTTTTTGACATGATATACATTTGAACGAAACAAAATAATATTGTTTTAAAGCTTTATTTCGGTTTTTAGAAGGGGAGGAAGAGGAAATAATACATCAATTAAACGCATGTATAATTAACCCTACAACCTTTTTCAAAAATCAAAATTAACAAATATTAAAATAATCTGGCTTTAGTGTGTATAATTGCAAACAACTACACGACGTTGAATAGGGATATCACAGTAATTGGCAGCATTTAGCAATTTTTTTAACAATTTGCATATCAAGTTTGCACAAATCATTCTTCAATCAAATAAAGGCATTCAACGTCAACAGTTTAATGGGTTTGATAAATATCTCTGAAGGACAGACATTCGAATAAGCTTTTTTTTTTTAAATTTTAAATATTGAGCTCTACGATATACAAACATCTTGTCAAGAGCAACATAATTAACTACCATTTGATGCATTTATTTGTATGATTATACGTTAAATGCATTGTCAAGTGTACTTCTAGAACTCTTTGATAATTGAAAGTTCAAGTACTTCATATATATTAAGCTAGCTATATAACGCGTTTTGGAAAAACTAAATATACTTAAAAAGAAAACTGTGATTGATGTTACATATAAATTAACATATCTGAACAAGTTCACAAATTCAAAGCTAAATAACAATTTACTGTGAGCTTTTTGTATTCCTTAAGAATGAATGAAAGCGCTTTGGAGACATGGAATCGGTCAGTAATGCAAACTCTTACACCTACAATTGTTATAACCGTCCTCTATTGTATCTTCGGTGTAATTGGAAACACGACTGTTATTGTTGTTTACAAGAAAAAAATGATTTCTGGAAAAGGACGCTTCTTTATTCCGATCCTTGCTTGTGTGGATTTCCTGTCCAGTTTTGTATGTTCCATTTGTGTCTTATTTCGTCTGTATATTAATGTTACCTTTTTCTCAGATGCTCTGTGTAGATGTCTTTTTTTCATTATTTGTTGGATTTTTAGCTTATCCATTTTCATAGTTTTAGCAATTGCATATGATCGATATCGTATGGTTTGTCAGATAAACAAGAGACATTTAACAGAGAAACAAAAGTGGATTATCGTAGGGACAATTCTTACCATTGCTATAGTTATCAACTGTCCTGTATTGGCAACAACTGGAAACGTTTTTGTAAATGTGCATTCTGAAAATAACCATTCAGTTCAGGGATCTGTGTGTGTGTTTTCAACACATTTATATCCAACGGTTGAAACTACACATTCCATTTTTGTAATTTGCCTCGGATTAAGTATTTTCTCGTGTATTATGTTTTTTAACATAAAAATAGCATACATTGTTTATATTAGGCTTCGAAATTCCAAAACGTTACCGAACATAATTAACAAACTTAAGAACAAAGAACATTTTTCAACGGAAGAAAATATGCACAGCGCTACTGGGTTAATGTGTCAATTAAAACGAAGTATGAACATTAATAAAAGCAATACCGATGAAAATGAAGATGGTGGGAACATGTCATTCAACAATAAAATCCAACTAAGCAGTGGACAGCTTCAGGATGATAGTAACATCAAAAACGAAAACGAAAGCCTGGAAATAAGTTCTGAAAAGGAATCAAAGGAACAACTTCAAATTATGCAAGTAACAATCGACAAATCTCAAGTCATTACAGACAATTCCCATAAATCTAAACATCGACAAAAGACTGTTACAAGACATCACTCTGTTTCAATTCATGTGATGTTTTTTGTGATGTTTATTGTCATGCTCCTTGCGTACATCCCTTCACTGATAATAATTGTAGTTGTGTACAACAACCGTCGAGAAAACTCTTGGTGGGTCCTTGCAGAGGAAGATGATCTAAATGTGAACATTTACATTCTTCTTAAGACATCGTATTTAATGAGCAGTGCAGCAAATCCGTACATCTACAGTCTCTTTGACAAAAAGTTTCAAAAAGTTTTAAAAGGATTTGTGAAATGTAAATGTCCGAATGAGAGATAAAAGAATAGAAAAAAAGATACATATGTTTGTTTCTATGTAATTGAGTCTGTAACAACCATTTTATTTAAAATATTATTACAGAGTGTAAAGTTTCATCATTTATTTAACTAGACGGGGAAAATGTCAAAATTTGTACATCTTATGTATTTTATTCGGGTTTTCTCTCTCAAATATGTACTTATTGAAAACATATCTGAATCGTTTTTATTTTGTTCATCACAATCATCCAAAAGCCATTAATGTACCTTGAAAAGGAAAATTCACAAAATATCAAATTGATCAAATTGATGTAATTGATGAAAGTTAAAATTAATGTAAAATTATTATCCAAAGTTAATTTGCTGTTTTGATTTTGCTAAAAATGGGATTAGGAGAGAATAATTTTAATTGGGAAATGTATACATCAGTTTTCATTTAATTCCTGATCTTTGAGAGTGGTTTATGGCAAATTGCAAAGTGGTGATGTAAAACGCTGCAATACCAAAATTCATATTAAATATGGAACATACAATTTAGGTATTACAAAAAATTAAAAAAATATATTTCCTGGACAAATTAGTTCTGGTTGGCATACGTTAGCACACATTTTGCGTTTTCCTAACCATTCAAACTAAATTAAAGCTCATTTAACCTGAAGTCATGATTTATTAAACTAAATTGAAGCTCAAAATTACAAATATGTACATCAAACTAAATTAAAGCTCATTTAACCTGAAATCATGATTTATTGAACAGGTTGATTCTCAGAAATGATTTTTGGTATTTGAAGAACGCTATTGACATAATCCTGTTAAGGTGGTATGGGATATCTGCATCTTGTGACGTACTTCCTATCGACCTCCTATAAAAAAAAAACAATAAAATTTTACATACATTGTATATATGGTTGTTTTGTTCCGAACGTTGTTACTTAACAGCGTAGTGCAATGAGTAAGGGCTTATCAAAGAATTTGTAAATCATGTGTTTGAATCCCGCTAGGGATTTTATTACGGTAAAATATTGTAAAATTATAGACACTAAACCCTCTAAAGTATTTTGATTTTAATGTCCTTTTATCCACATTAATATCGACAGGTGTCCCATACCACCCTAACTGAATGTATGAATTTTGTAATACTATATTCGTACATCGACTTCAAAATACCTATGTATTTGAATTGTTGAGACGGGATCAATATGTATGCGTTAGATATACATGATTTACATGCACTTGTAGTTTGTGACGTATTTGATAAATGCAGTCAACAAAGGCACACATTTGCATTTTCTGGCTAAGATATATTTTTTACATTGCTTCAAACTCCTTTTTGATTCATCGTTAGATTTATCATTTTTAGTTTAATATTAATCCAAATAGTTGTAAAATATAATGAAATTATAAATCAGTTCTTCAAACGAGATGCATGATGTCGCATTTCAAAATCATTTCTCCATTTACAAGACATTAAGTCGAGAAGGGAATATTTAAACGTCTATGTAGTAATACGAGTATATATTTCATGACAAATTGGAATTTAAATTTTCATGAACACTTTTCATTGTATTGATATGAACAATCATAAAAATTGATGTAATATTAATATTGATCGACTGTTTGTTGAAAATGGTTCTAATAAAATTTAATAAATCGATGTATAAAATGTGTACGGTTTTTTCACACACTATTCGATCCATTTTTCAGCGAGAGACCTAACTTACCATGGAGACGGTATTTTTTTTATAGTTTTTATTTCATTTTTTTGATATTGTGAAGTACACAGCGACCTGGATAAGTTATATGCCATTGGATAATATGATTTTTATAATAATACAGCAGAAAATAAAAAAAATGTATGTAAAACTCCATTTATTTGTATGTCGTATCTTATCTTTTTCACTTGTTATGTGAAAGCACTTCTCAAGTTAATTATTTCATGAGATGTTCATAAAACGCCAGAAAAAGTTTAGTATTCAAGTATCATCTTACTGCAAGAAGAATAATTCGTACATGTACATGTCTACCAAACCCCTTTGCCTAATTTTCATTTTTGATTTTGAACATGATTTAAAATACACAAAATTATGATGCCTGTGATTTAGTATTATATCATCGACAGTTGTTTTTTCAATAAAAATGGAAGTCGTAAAAATGCTTACCTTGTCATTGGAAATCTAAAATATTATTTTGCTAAAAACCATTCTGATTGCACAAGTACTCTCTGAAGTTGACATTAAACGATGCTTGAGTTTTTGATATATAACATCTATGTAGGTTTTGGAAATCAAGTCTTCCAACAATCTGTTGGAATTCCCATGGGTACCAATTGTGCCCCATTGTTAGCAGACCTATTTTTGTATTCTTATGAAGCAGAATTTATTCAAATACTTGTACGTGAAAAAAATAAATCACTCGCTCTGGCCTTCAACTCAACATTCAGGTATATCGACAACGTATAATCAATTAACAATTGTTATTTTCATACTTACGTCGACTCGATATATCCTAGTTAACTGAAATAAAAGATACCACAGAGTCTGCGTCATCTGTTTCATATTAGGATATTTTATTGGAAATGGACATTGATTGTAACATAACAACAAAACTTTATGATAAACGCCACGACTTCAATTTTTCCATAGTCAACTTTCCTTTCTTATTTAGCAATATACCTTCATCACCTGCATATGGTGTTTTGTCTCTCAGTTAATTCGATACGCGGGGGCATGCTCTTCGTGTGAACAGTTTCTAGGGCGAGGTGGGCTACTAGCAGGCAGGGTGATAGGGCAGGACTGTCGACAGGCTCGTTTAGGGTCATCTTTTCGTGAGTTCTGTGGTCGATACAGCGGCCTTGTCGGCAAATACAATCATCCGCTGGGTCGCATGCTGACTGACGTTTTTCATGCTAATTGTTGGACCATAGTTTGTCACCTAGTTGTCTGCGGACTTTCCCGTTTCTTTCCCAATTGTGACGGGGGCACACGGCGGGTGTGACCGTTCAGCAGAGCACCTGATCCTACCTCTATCTTTTTTGGAGCTCCATGTTGCTCTGTTTTGAATTTGTATTTCGTTTTATGGATTTTTGAGATGGTTGACGGTTTGTTATTGTCATTTTTTCATTAATGTAATGTTTTTTTTTGTCGTAGAACATACCAATCCACATAACATTGTTTGAATACGAATGATTTTGAATGTATTTTGTATGGAATATTTATTTTTCTTTACATATTAAAATAAGTTTCTTTGGATTTAGCCTAAGGGAATCGAAACAACGAGTATTGAAATATTTTTATTTAGCTCAACATTAGCGTTAAAAAGGGTTGTGAGATATACTTTAAAGAATACCTATCATATTAATTTTCCTAGATACTAGAACTGTTATTTCATTTTAAATTATTTTTAGATATATACACGTACAGGGCTCTCCATGTGAAATTTTAAAGAGTGAAGAGTTATAAAAATCGATTATTAGTATAAATGATTTTTGTCATGCTAAAAATGTGGGAATAATCATTGCCATGCACAGCATTTTAATGTAAAGGATCTTACTCGTTAGTGTTGATTAATGTTTATGCGCTTTGAATTTAAATGTGGTGGTTTAATGTTTAATCCAGCTCCTATACACTTTAAAAGAAACCCTTATTCATTTTACTGAAAGAATGATATCATTATGGTTAATTCCTTAGGCTAAAATAGGACCAATTATTTATGCATTTTGGCGAGTGTGAATATCAACATCAGGATGTCAACACTTAATGTTCAGTTTGTTGACAAAATGTTTATATCATGTTTATAAAACAAAAGGTCTTATCAACCTTTATCATTATAATACCTCGATTGTACTTGACTGTACTTATGATGTCTTCCTACTGATTTGTTTACTATATACTCTATAACAGTTTGATTTCGTTGCCAGAAAGAAAATGCAATTTCCTCAATTCATAAAAAATATCAGTCGTTTGGAAGGATAACCAATAACAAAATAACCAAATCTCTATAACAATAAACTCAATTTATTAATGCGTTCATTCTATAACTTATAAGGTGGAAATGGTTTCATGTTCAAATATAGATTAATGTTCAAATATATTTCAACAAGTTTTAAAATTTATTTACAGAATGTTTAGTTCTCTAAATTTTAATTTTCTTGACTATGGCGAAAATAAACTGAACGAATTTATTTCTCGGTATATAGTAAATAGACTATATTTGTATAAATGATACTTATTTCTTCCTTTTAAACACTTTGTGGAATATAGAAAAAAAATTTCTAAATTGAGTGTTCAAATGCAAGCTATTCTTGCATAAGCACAAATTGTTCAAATTTGTTCAAATATAAAATATATTTTATGGAGTTGAGAAATATGTATAAACAGTAACTCAAATACTTGTTGACATTGGACATTTCAGGTAATAACACAGTTTAAATTTGATAATACCTTAAATGCGTATAAGCTCTCACATTGCAAGTAAGGTATGGATTTCAGAAGTACACCCTTTTTAAACGTCATTGATACGTTAAGTAAAAAACTATTATATAATTGATCCAGAGAATTCCAAAACAATAGAAAGGTCTGCTTTATTTTTCCCTACATTACGTCATCCATTATGAAGTATGTAATTATGACATCCATTTAACTATTTGTTTTATGATTAATTTTTACATTGAACCTAACGAATTTGCTTTGTGAGAAGGCACATGAACTGCAATTTGGAGAATTCATAAACATGTTCAGATTAAGGTGACTTTATATAGTGGGTTGAAAGTTTTCTAGGAAACACTTCATCCAAAACGTGATAAAATGTTGGTTCAACGTTCAAATCTACTACCAATACCATACATATCTTCTAGTTAAAGTCTAAGTGCAAATTCATCATAGGCATTTGAATATTACATTCAGTTCAGTATATAAACCGACAAGCCTTTCCAGAATAGTTGTATGTTGTGACAGAATTCCTTACTATAGCCATACATTTTATGCTCATCAAAATGAATAGCAGTGACCTAAACGCGTGGCATTGGTCAGTGATTCAAACTCTAAAACCCACAATTACATTCATCAGTATTTGTTGTATAACCGGTGTCATCGGAAATACAACGGTCCTTATGATTTACAAGACGAAGAAGATTTCAGGAAAAGGCCGCTTTTTTATTCCGATTCTTGCTTTCGTGGATTTTGTTGCCAGTGTAGTTTGTTCCGTTAGTGTCCTCATCAACCTATGCCGTAATGTTCTTTTCTTTTCGGACGTTCTCTGCAAAATTCACCTTTACATCATTTGTTGGATTTTTAATGCCTCAATTTTCTTAGTATTTGCAATCGCTTATGACAGATATCGTATGATATGTCAAATAAATAGACAAACACTATCAGAGAGACAGAAATGGACTATTGTGTGGACTATAGTTATTCTCTGCGGAATTCTAAACACTCCAGTATTTGTTACAAGTGGGACTGTTTTTGTTCCTTTGCCTTCTAAATATAACAGTTCAATAGAAGGATCTGTTTGTATCATTTCAAAACATGTAAATCAGACATTTGAAATTATCCACTCGTTAGTTGCAATTAGTGTTATCGTTAGTATATTTGTCTCTGTGTTTTTTTTCAATGTAAGAATAGCTTACGTCATTTGCACAAAGCTTCACCGATCTGCAATCTTTTCTCAACATCCTCCACAATTCATGATCAGGAACGTAGATATTTCCCGAAAAGAAAATATTATAAATTATGATGCAATTATGGAAGGTCATTTGCAAAATAATTCAAATAGAATCATAAACAGTTTCATTAAAACAAAGAATTCAGGATTGTTCACTATGTGCATGAACTGCTCATTATGCCCATTTGCAGACAGACACATTGAAACTGATCATCTCAATAGGGACATCCCTCATCAAATGGAATCTCACACAGAAGACAATTCAATCGAGCAACTTGAATCCATTGATATATCTGTGAGTAGATCTCAAGTAAACAAGGATAAAACGTGTCATCCAAAGAGTTTACTACAAGCTGGAACGACACACCAGTCTATCTACATCCAAGTCATGTTCTTTGTGATGTTTGTCATCATGGTTCTGTCATATATTCCCTCATTGACTATGGTTCTCATGTTATACAACGACGACAAACAAAACTTTTCGATGTTCGATGTTGAAGAACACACTATGGATATCAATCTTTTCTTTTCGCTTCATGTAACGTACCTAATCAGCAGTGCAGCAAATCCTTATATATATAGCTTCTTTGACAGAGAGTTTCGTACTATCTTGATTGGATGCATAAAATGTTAAGTATGAACTCATATTTCAGAAAAAGTGAAGGCGAAATGGAGAGAGAGAAAAAATCAAGCCAGTTTCAGTGAGATATTATTTTGTATCATTATGAAATATTTTATACATATATTGTCACTACGTAATATGATATATCATTTCTATACTACATCTGCAATAAAATAATTATTTGACATTTAATTTGTGTTTGTGAATATTGTAAACTAAGTTGTTATTAATTAAAGATATAAATCAGGTAAAGTTAAAAACTTCTTGTTTATTTTCATACGGGATTAAGATAAAACTGACAAATACTGCATATTGGCAAATCATGCTATACTTTAGTTTATACCTGCACGGATAGTCATTGATTGAAAATATAAGATGCATATTCAAGTGATTATCTTAAACTTCTGAAAATGATATGATAAAGATCAAAATGGCAATTGATGCAGGAAAAAATAAATGTCTACTCAATACAGGATTTCGATCGGCAAAAGAAGACGGTACTTTAACATAATAGGGTTGACGATACGTTTTGCTCATTTAAAAATTTAAGAACCATGTGCCAAGTTTAATGTAAGCTAAATGCCTTTATCAAATAGAAAAGTTTTCGCTTGTTTTACTCTTTACAATTAAGAAAACATACACCCTCAATGTATCATCATATTTTTTTAGAAAGTTCCCAGTAATCCTAAAAAATAAAAAAAAAATAACGGAAAATAAAGAAAATAATACTCGGAGTGATTGGCCAAAGTAATCACAACATTGCTCAGTCTATTACGTCAAGTCGATATATAAGGGCCAAGTTAAACAACATGTCAGTTATTGTCGGTTATGTTATTTGTCTTAAATAAAATTCACAATTTGATCGAAATCTTGTGATAAATTCTGCAAAACGTATTCTTAGATAGTAGAGTAGACAACAAACTTGTTTGTTTGTGCCTTGATTATAGTACACTTAACATTTATACAGTATAATTCATGTTTCGCCCTGTTCAAAAGCCGTGTGCAAATTGATATAGTATGCAGTGCTGAAATTGAAGGGTTTTTTTTCCTGCCAGAGTTAATAATTTTTACAAATATGTTCGTGAAAAACTCAGATACTATTATTCAATGAGAGGTATTCATTGGTTTTCTTATCTAATTCAATATTACATTAAAATTAATTTTGCATAAGAAAAAGAGGCAACTTTTTAAATCGAGAATTCTTTAAATTTTCTCAAGATATCCACTTAATTAAACATATTCTCTATTTGCAATCTTCTTATAAAAGTGTACGAATAAATCATAAATATTATCTAATATCATTATCAATGAGGAATAATAGAATTTTACTATAAGTTTTTCACGTTCGAGTTCCTTATTAAGAGGAAATTTAAACCACGCAGTTAATATCCGTTTCCTTTTAAAAGAAAATATACGCTGATTGATAGAAATAGAAAGAAACATTTTTGGGACAATATGCCATGGCGGGAAGAAGACGTTGTATTCCGTGATTTCTTTTACCATTTTAGTGATATATGTTCAAGGCAGTGCTCTCAAGGCAGAATCTCTAAATTCTAGCACCGATGGGATTTACAAAAATGACTAATTTAAGCCTAATTACAATAACTTGTATTAATTTTCAACAACTAATAATAATTAATTTAATTAAAGGAAATTGATTCAGATTTATAGCCAAATGCATTTGTGTTGAAGCTTTACTTTAGATATTCATGAGGATGGCGACAAGTGGATTGGAATCGTGGAATCGATCAATAATTCAGACTCTAACACCAACCATTGCAATCACTTCTGTTTATTGTATAACTGGAGTTATAGGTAATGCGACTGTTCTCATAATTTACTGGAAAAAAATGATTTATGGAAAAGGACGGTTCTTCATCCCGATTCTAGCCTTCGTGGATTTTCTTGCCAGTCTTTTTTTATCTGCCTGTGTACTCATTCGTCTCTGCCTTAATGTCATTTTCTTTTCAGATATTATGTGCAAAGGTCTTTATTTTATAATTTGCTGGATTGTTAGTATATCCATTTTTACAGTGTTTGCAATTGCCTTTGATAGATATCGAATGGTTTGTCAGATAGAAAAGACACAATTTACAGAGAGACAAAAATGGATCATCGTGAAGACTACTGTCGTTATCACAGCCATTTTAAACTGTCCTGTATTCGTGACAAGCGGAGTTGTTTTATTGCAAATGCCTTCAACACATAACAGTTCAATGCAAGGATCTGTTTGCGTATTTTCAAAACATTCGAGTCCAACATTTGACGTTATTCATTCTCTTATTGTATTTTGTGGTACTATAGGTATATTTGTTTATGTGATGTTCGTTAACTTGAAAATATCATTTGTCATTTGCACAAAAATTCGACGTTCGCAAAATGTCCCTCACCATTCAAAACAAACTAGAATCAAAACAAATCCTTCAAGCGAAGATATCAACTGCGCTGCTGAATTAAATGGCCCTTTGAAACAACATGCAAAACGAAGTAATACCAGTGCTGAAGAAATAAGGGGCAACAAACCTGTGTCTTTTAACAATGGGTTAAAAAATGATGGCAATATAAATCATGTTTCTTGCGTACATTCCTTCACTGATCGTAGCTGTAATTGTATACAACAACCTTCAAGACAATTCTTGGTGGGTTCATGAAGAGGAGAGTGACCTTAAAGTCAACCTTTTCCTTCTGCTCAAGACGACGTATTTGATAAGCAGTGCAGCAAATCCATACATCTACAGTCTCTTTGACAAAAAGTTTCAAGCAGCTATAAAACGCTTTGTGAGATGTTAACATTTATTGAATCAGAGACAGCACTTGAAACATGAATAGAAATGAATTTGAAAATATGTCTTTAACAGAAATATTAAACTTTAAAAATTAATGCTGCATGTTTGATAAAATTGGGGTTTTTCCCCCCAAAAAATAAATAAAATTGAAGTCCAGTAAACAAATTTGATTTTCTTGTTAGAGTTTACCGATAAATAGGAACAGCAATGTCTAACTAGTTAGTCAGTCAGAACTATAGCAACTAATTGCAAATCAGTAATCGGTTAGTTATTGAAAAGAAAGAACATTTCATTTTTTATCGTAATTATTAAGTTTAAAAAGTTCAGTAAAAGTTGAATCAACACATTATTATCTTTTCAAAACAATAATCAGCACTTGTTCTGTGTAATAAAAAGAACAAACGATTAATATGTGAAAAATGTGTGTATTTTGATACGATTAAGCTGTTAATCGGTTGGAACGAATGGCTATTTTCTGATTGGCAATTCAGTTTTCAACTGCCGTTCCTAACGATTATATACAAATTCGTAAAGTTGTGACTTATTCATGACTGTTAGTGAATCAATTATTAGCTCAATTAGAACCAAAACATTACATTATCAGCTACTGTCAAAGATCTAGAGCCATTCACAAATTAAGAAGCCAATACATTACTTTTTCAAACGCAAAATCTACTTGAAACATTCTTTGTTGAAAATACAAATGCATATATGAGAATGGCATTTAATGGCCCCCTAAAATGAACATGATAAATTTACTGTTATTCATTTTTTCTTTAAACAAATATTCATGTTAAGTTTTTGTTTCATTTTGATCCAAAACAAAGGGCTTCAGTTTAGAAACGCAGGCTGGAACAAACAAAATATTGACGTTAAATATCTAGAAAAAAAAAATGGTACGCTTGTTCATAGCTGAGCATTATAATTCCAATTCATTGATAAAGTAAGGTAAAGGAATTGTCAAATTTTTACCAATTTTAATTGTTTTGCTAAAATACCGTCACTTCTGACGTCATATACTGCAAAAGAGTGCAAATAGATAAGATTAATAAAGAAAAATGTATATAATATAAAGATATAAAAACTTTTTGTATAAAATCTTATTATATCAAGTCAAGACTGAAGCTTTTAATTATATCGTTAAATCGTCAATGTTTGTTATCGGTGTTATTTTAAACGGCCCGTATATGCCATAACAAATCGGAATCATATCTCTGTAAAATGATATCTTTCACACATAGAACATTCATCTGACGAGATAGGTAAAGTTAGCTACTAGTAACTGGCTACTAGTAACTGGCTACGAGAAGTAAGAAAAGCTAGCTACTAGTAACTGGCTACGAGATGAAAGAAAACTTGGCTACTAGTTACTATCTTTATTTATCTCATCAGCTACTAGTGCATTCCGTTTCATATATCTCTATTTTTAAATGATTTTGTCAATATAACTCAAGTAGCTGTGTATATAGATAACAGATATCTACATATTTGGTTTATTTTTAACATTCTATTAGGTCTCCACATGATATTACGACACAATTACTCAGATATCTCTATTTATCTCATCAGCTACTAGTGTATTTCGTTTCATATATCTCTATTTTTATATGATTTTGTAAATTTATCACAAGTAGCTGTATATACAGATAACAGATATTTTCATGTGTTGCTAATTTCAATATTGTATTATGTCATGCACATGATATTACGACACAATATCTCAGATATCATTCTTAATCTCGCCAGCTACTTGTGCTTTTCGTTACAAATATCTCTATTTTTAGATGATTTTGTCAATATAACTCAATTAGCTGTGCATATAGAGTACAGATATCTACACGTTTTGTTAATTTCAACATTATATTAGGTCATCCACATGATATTATGACCCAATTAGTCAGATACCTACAATTATCTCGTCAGCTACTAGAGTATTTCGTTTCATATATCTCTATTTTTATATGATTTTGTCAATATAACATAAGTACCTGTACATATAGATAACAGATATTTTCATTTGTTGCTAATTTCAATATTGTATTATGTCATGATATTACGACACAATATATCAGATATCATTCTTAATCTTGCCACTTACTTGTGCTTTTCGTTACAAATATAACTCAAGTAGCTGTATATTTATATATATTTCATATATGTACAAGTTTGTTAATCTCAACATTCAATTAGGTCATTCACATGATATTACGACATAATTACTCAGCTATCTTTCTTAATCTTGTCAGCTACCAGTTACAAATCATATAAAAATAGAGATATGTGAAACGAAATACACTAGTAGCTGACGAGATAAATGTAAATATCTGAGTAATTGTGTCATAATATCATGTGGATGACCTAATATAATGTTGAAATTAACAAAACGTGCAGATATCTGTAATCTATATGTACAGCTACTTGAGTTATATTGACAAACCATCTAAAAATAGAGATATTTGTAACGAAAAGCACAAGTAGTTGGCGAGATTAAGAATGATATCTGAGAAATTGTGTCGTAATATCATGTGCATGACATAATAGAATATTGAAATTAGCAACTCATCAAGATATCTGTTATCTGTATATACAGCTACTTGTGTTAAATTTACAAAATCATATAAAAATAGAGATATATGAAACGAAATACACTAGTAGCTGATGAGTTATATAGAGATATCTGAGTAATTGTGTCGTAATATCATGTGGATGACCTAATAGAATGTTAAAAATAAACCAAACATGTAGATATCTGTTATCTATATACACAGCTACTTGAGTTATATTGACAAAATCATTTAAAAATAGAGATATATGAAACGGAATGCACTAGTAGCTGATGAGATAAATAAAGATAGTAACTAGTAGCCAAGTTTTTTTTCATCTCGTAGCCAGTTACTAGTAGCTAGCTTTTCTTACTCCTCGTAGCCAGTTACTACTAGCTAGTTACTAGTAGCCAACTTTTATTTGATCTCGTAGCCAGTTACTAGTAGCTAGCTTTTCTTACTTCTCGTAGCCAGTTACTAGTAGCCAGTTACTAGTAGCTTACTTTACCTATCTCATCTGACGAGCATTTATCAAAAAATGCATGTACATGTTAAGAGCAATTTGCAATAAAATATCAAGAGAACGAGCCTACTCCAGCAAAGTTAAAGTTGTTTGTCGATATTTAGTTTCCATTTAAAACGCGTACATGTACAAGTTTGCCTCAAACAGCTTTATTAAATACGATATAGTTACTATCATTTTTATAACGTCAGGAAACGTAGAAAAAACTTACTCGATGGAATGGGTTCCTGTCACAGTCCTGAAATACGAATTACAAAATTTATTTGAATGTTTTACCACATCTGTTAAACATTTTCCTGGATGAACATTACATTTCCTTTGTGTACATGTTCATATCATTGTAAATATTTTAGTCCACAAAACATTTATTTTCATTTGTGTATTAATTGTGGAATCATTATGATTCGTGGTAAATACATTTTTGTTAAACTTTTGTCAGGTAATTCACAACCATGAGTTTTTTCCTCAAAGAATTACATGTTCATGTATGAGACACGTTTATTATTCAATAAAATGTCAAAAAAAATCAATGAAATCATATCCCTATGAACCATTAAAATATCTACAAAAACTCGTCCCCTTAAATGTTATACGTATCACAATGTTAGGCGGGGAAGGAGGGTCGTTGATTGACTTTGAAATCTGACAAACACTTCTTTTTCTCTCACCAAAACTTCGATTTATTGGCCTAACAGAAGATCTTTTTTTTCGGAAATCCTTTCTACTTTTATGTCCGCAGAAAACAACAAAAACGCATTTCATGTTATTGTTTAAGTGACTCTCTACCAGCTATCACTTGCTGAAGGTGTCCGTTTTCCACACAATCCAATTCTTTGTGACTCATTAAGATTGTCCCCTGAGCTTTGAACATAGAGGGCGAACGGGAAAGTAAATTAAGAAACGTGTACAGGATGTCTGTCACAAGTTCCAAGCACTTCAGGCGCATAACACTTATATACTAGAGCATTTTTTGTGTAGTATTTGTAAGCCACTCGCAGGTCAGCTGTTATTTAAATATATACTTAGAAAATTGTATTATTACGAGGGTTGTTCGGAAATTATTGATACATTTACTCTCACTTCCTTGGGAAAAAAGATAAATCATTGAAATCTCACCAGAAAGTAAACCTGGATAACTTTTTTTTAACGTGAAAATTTTGAAGTTAATGACATCATTTCTTCATTCCTGGTAAGCTAACAAACTCGCCTACATCCATTGACCCGGAGCAACCACAAACTCATCGTAACGTCACTTTAACGTTTCTCCTTGCTCCTATGTTTTAAACACCTTACATACGAAAGGAAAACATGAACTACTCTTTATTTTTCATCTTTACTTTTTATTTCAAAATTGCAACAGTTTCTTTCCATTCTTGATTTTTTGTGAAAAAATCGAGTTATTTCTTCCCAAAAGTCAACTTACTGTAAAACGTCCCTAACATTCATTCTGTATATATATTAGACCTGTTGAAACCAGTCTGTGTGTAAAAAAAATACTTGATATATAGCCCCTTTGTTTTAATTCTAGTTAAGCAATCAGTAAATAAACCCCAATTAACTGAAACTTTTGACCCCTTTCAGTCGTAGAGTTTTTTTTAAGCAATTTCTTGGTCAGAAAAGGCCTTCTTCCGAGATTCCTACCAATTTGATGTATTTTCGCTCTGCCGCCTTGACGTCAAAATTCAAAACCGTCGCAGTCAGATTTCTATTGCTCGGTACATATTTTCTAACTTTCTCCCTATTTCAAATTGAACACTAGTGAAACTTGCACAAAATATAGTCACAATAAATAGCAAAATGAACATATATAATTTAATTTCTTTTATTATTAATTGTAGGTCTACCAACACTTAAAATGTAGATGGTTAATTTTTTCAGATTTCTATTGCTCGGTACATATTTTCTAACTTTCTCCGTATTTCAAATTGAACACTAGTGAAACTTGCACAAAATAAAGTCACAATAAATAGCAAAATGAACATATATAATTTGATTTCTTTCATCATTAATTGTAGGTCTACCAACACTTAAAATGTAGATGTTTAATTTTTTTAAACTCCAAGTTTGGGTCTGTGCCGGGTACCCCGACTATCGACTTGTTTGTGTACTGTCGTATCAAATTATTAATTGTTTTGTAATATTACTTTGCTCAATGATTTGTTTAGGTTTTTTTCAATGTTTATGCCAATTTTCTCTAAAAATTTGTCACTTAGAGAGGGAAATTTTTGTGCTGTCTCAATAATTTCCGAACAACCCTCGTATATTCAACGAAATTCAAAATAATTGGTTTCATATAATAAAATGCTAAGTAGACGTATTTTTGGTGATATCATGTGTTACTAACAATAGAAATCTAGGGTGAATGTTATTGAAAATACATAAAATCTACTATAATCACTCGGTTAATTGTTTGTCCAAACAATAAAAATGTTTATTTAGTTTTGTTTGGTTTATGCAATTATGCTATTCTATAAAGTCAATATAAAAGACATTTGATATTATCAATTTGTCAATTAAATTATCAATTTGAACCAGTAAAAAGTCTGATTCAAAATCGTATAATTATGAATAAAAGTAATGTGTTTTTACTTCATACCGGCCCTCTCACTTCAAGATATGAGATGCCTCAGAACCTGAATGCGTCAGAAGCCAAGTCTAAGAACTATTGCATGACTTAGTCTGGGCTTTACAACAAAATTATATGCACTGTATAATCATAACAGTTCGTGATGCTTGATTTTCGTAGAAACCACCGTGTTTCCACATTATTGGCGCACGATACATTGTTTTTACAATGTAAGAAAATTTATTATTATATACTTTTGATGTATCTTTTTATGAACAAAGGACCGTCTATTATTTGATAGATAAATCGAAAAAAGTGCATTTAAAACACGTTGAAGATCCAGTCCTTTCTATCCCCCTCATCCTCCTGTTACGTGCTATTTATGTATGTATTGGATTAAAACTATTCAGGAATTCGATTGTAAAATTCATGTGTTCTAAGCTCAAGAGACGAATAAACTTTTAATGATCTACGCTGTAAATATTTGGAAAATTACATTTTAAAATGAAATTCAAAACCAGAGGTCCCTTTTCCTTTTTGAAAAAAAAATATACAATGGGCTCCTTTCCCCATTGGACACATGCTATTAACGAGCATTGTACAAATGGCGAAAAAAACGTTCTGGTTCGAGTTTGTTCCGTGTCCTTTATCATTTTAGTGATAAACGTTTAAGCTAGTGCCATCCTCCAAATTTTAATAATCTGACCAAACGTTGTGATAAGCACTTTTAACTAGTCAAAATCTATTTATAATGAACTGTTAGTACTTATATAATTATGCATGAAATCAAACAACTGCGATTGAATTGATCAAATTCACGGAAATTGATTTAAATGTAAAGCTTAATGCCTTTGGGTTGTAGCTTTACTTTAGATATTCATGAGGAAGGCGACAAGAGGATTGGAAACGTGGAATTGATCTATAATTCAGACTCTTACACCCACTATTGTAGTCACTTCTTTGTATTGTATAACCGGGTTTATAGGCAATGCATCTGTTCTCATAATTTACAGGAAAAAGATGATTTATGGAAAAGGACGGTTCTTCATCCCGATTCTAGCCTTCGTGGATTTCCTTGCCAGTCTTGTTTCATCTGCCTGTGTACTCATTCGTCTCTGCCTTAATATCATTTTCTTTTCCGATATAATGTGCAAAGGTCTCTATTTCGCTATCTGTCGGATTATACGTATATCCATATTTACAGTTTTTGCAATTGCATTTGAAAGATATCGAGTGATTTGTCAGACTGCAAAAACCCAATTGACAGAAAGACAAAAATGGATCATTGTGAAGACTATTGTTGTTGTCACAGCCATTTTGAACTGTCCTGTATTTGTGACAAGCGGAGTTGTTTTATTGCAAATGCCTTCTAAATTTAACAGTTCAATTCAAGGATCTGTTTGCGTATTTTCAAAACATTCGAGTCCAACATTTGACGTTATTCATTCTCTTATTGTATTTTGTGGTACTATGGGTATATTTGTTTATGTGATGTTCGTTAACTTGAAAATAGCATATGTCATTTGCACGAAGGTTCGACGTTCTGCAAAACTCTCACACCCAGCACAACAATCTAGAGATCATTGCAATCTTTCGAGCGAAAATATCAGCAGTGCTGTTGGGTTGAATAACCATTTGAAACAAAATGAAGGAAGTAATAACAGTTCTGAAGATATAAAGGACAATGAACACATCTTATTGAACAATGCACTTCGAGTTAAAAGTAGTAATAGCAAGATCAATGATATTAAGATTCAAAACGTAGGTTTAAGTTTTGAATGCGAACAAAAAGAGCAACTTCAAAATATACGAAAGTTCATAAGCAAATTTCGATTTAAAAGAGATCGCAACCCTCACCCAGAGGTTCGACCACTAGCCGTAACAAGACATCAGTCTCTCTCCATTCATGTGATGTTAATTGTGATGTTTCTCATCATGTTTCTTGCGTACATTCCTTCACTGATCGTAGCTGTAATTGTATACAATAACCTTCAAGACAATTCTTGGTGGGTTCATGAAGAGGAGAGTGACCTTAAAGTCAACCTTTTCCTTCTGCTCAAGACGACGTATTTGATAAGCAGTGCAGCAAATCCATACATCTACAGTCTCTTTGACAAAAAGTTTCAAGCAGCTATAAAAAGTTTTGTGGGATGTCAACCTCTACTGAATCAAAGACAGAAATAGAAACATGAATAGAAATTAATTTCTAGAAAATACTTCTTTATAATAACTTTCATACTTCAAAATTTAATGTTGCATTGTTGATAAAATGTTTATATTTTTTTTCCAAAGAACTAAATAAAATTCCAGTGATAAAATTTGATTTCATTTTCAGAGTTTACCGATAAATTGGAACGGCAATGTCTAACCAGTTAGTCGGTCAGAATTTTAGCAACCAGTTGCAAATCAGTAAATGGTTAGTTATTGAAAATGAAAGAACATTTCATTTTTATAGTAATTTCAAGTTACAAAATTTCAGTATTTAACTGATCAACGCATTGTTATCTTATCTTTTCAGTACAATTATTGCATGTAGTACTTGTACGTGTCCTGTGTAATAAACAGAACAAACGATTAATAAATCAAAAATTGTGTATTTTGATACGATTAACCTGTTGTTCGGTTAGAACGAATTGCTATTTGCTGATTGGCAATTCTGTTTTTAACTGCCGTCCCGAACAATTAATTTTGTGAAATGTATGCGAATATTAAAGCGTGAATAGAGAGGCAGGTTGTCAACAAAAAAATACAAGTTTTTCTGTTATCTTTTATTCGTAAAAAAGGCACATTTAACAGTTGCTTTATATTTTGATGAATCACAGCAAAAGCTTGAATAGTTAGAATAAATGAGTTTTATTTACTTTCCAAGTGGAACTGAAAAAAAAATGCAAGCAGTTTTGTTAGAAAATGCAGAAATTTACAAATGCTGTGTAAGAGTTCATAAAGGTATTTATAAATGTTAGCCAAGCAAAGGTCAGCTCAAATGGAACCGAAATATTACATCAGCTTTCGTCAAAGATCGAGAGCTGTTCACAAATCAAGAAGCCAATGCATTTATGTACTTATTTTTTGTTGAAATACAAATGTATATATAACAAGGGCCGTTCAATGTCCCCTACACACACACACACACACACACACACACACACACACACACACACACACACACACACACACACATATATATATATATATATATATATATATATATATATATATATATATATCTCATAAATTTACTTTCATTCTTTTTCTTCTTTAAACAGATAAACATGTTAAGTTTTTGCACGTTTTATTTTGTTCCAAATTAAAAAGCCCTCAATGTAGAAATGTTAGTTTTTGTCCGGCATTTTTTGCATTTTCAGCATAAACCGGTTTTTAAGAATACATTGAGCGCAGGCTGGAACAAGAAAATATTAACGTTAAGATCTATAGAAAAATAGAAATATTTTTCTTTATCAAAGCAGAGCATTATAACTTTTATTCAATAAAGGTAAAATAAATCATATGTCCAATTTTTACCGACTTTTATTGAATTACTAAAATAGCGTCACTTCTGACCTCTAATAATGCCAAAGAGTGCAAATAAATCAGATCAATAAAGCAAAATGTGCATTAAATAAACTTTTAATGCATAAAGTCAAGATTCTTTAATTTTTTTAAATTACTAGTATATCGCTACATGTCTGTCGTCAAGGTTTGTTATCAGCGTAATTTTGAGCGCCTCTTGTATATCATGATAATCGACATCATAAACTCTCTGTAAAATGGCATCTTTAACACAGCTAGCATTTACCTAGCATTTATCAATAGAGCAATTTGCATTCAAAAAACGTGCATGTACAAGTTTATCTCAAACTGTCCTATTAAATATGATATTATTAACTATCATTTTTAACGTCAGCTACAGAAAGAAAAACTTACCCGATGGAATGGGTTCCTGGCATAATCCTGAAATTTGAATTTGAAACTCAATTGGGAAAATGTATTTGAATGTGTTTAACCGTACATACCGTATTTGTAAACGATTTTCCTTGATGAACATCAAATGGTCTTTGTGTTCATGCTTTGTGTACATTTTAGTCAACAAAACATTTGTGTTGGATATTTGGAATGATTATAATTCGTGGTAGAGATATTTTGTTAACTTTTGTCAGGTAATTCTCAACTATAAGTTTATTTCCTCAAAAGTTACTTGTATGAGGCACATTTGTTATAAAAATTCAAAATAAAATATACGAAATTACATCCCCACAAACCAATAAAATATCTACAAAATTCATTCTCATTAATGTTATGCATTTCAGAATTTTAGGAAGGGGTAGAAAGGGGTTTTCATTGATTGACCTTAAATTTGACAAACATTTCTTTTTCTCTTGGCAAAGTTTGGTTTATTGAACTACCACAAGTAAGATATTTTCCAGAAATGCTAGATACTTTTATTTTCACATAAAACATCAAAAAACACACTTTAAGTAATTGTGTAAGTAACTCTTTACCAGATGTGGCTCGGTGCAGGTGTCCGTTTTCCACACAATCCAAATTTATGTGACCCATTAAGATTGTCCTCTGAGCTTTGGACATAGAGGGCGAACGGGAAAGTAAAGACACGTGCACACGATTTCTGTCACAAGTTCCAAGCACTTCTGGAGCATAGCACATGTATACTAGAGCAATGTTTGTGTAGTCTGTGTAAGCCACTCGCAGGGCAGCTGTTATCAAAATAATATACTTAGAAATTTGCATTATTTTATTCAACAACATTCAATATAATTGACTTCATTTTAATCAAATGCTAAGTAAGCGTATATTTGATAATATTATCTTGTGTTACTAACAATACTCTAGTGTGTATGTTATTGAAAATAGACAAAATCAACTATAAAATCACTCGGACTACTTTTCATTATTTAGTTTTATTTGTTTCATGCATGTATGCTGATTTATAAAGTCGATATAACAAAATGTGATGTTATAAATATGTCAATTAAATTATCAGTTTGAACCAATAAAAGTATGATTCAAAATCTAATATTTATTTAAATGAATAAATAAATGTGTTTGTACCTTCATATCGGCCCTCTGACGTCAAGGTATAAGATGCCTCAGAACCTGATTGAGTCAGAAGTCCAGTCTGGGAACTGCTACAAGACTTGGTCTGGGCTCTACAACGAAATTCCATGTACTGTATAATCATTACAATTCGTGATGTGAGAATTTTGTAGAAAACACTGACAGTATTTCTATGTTATTGCCGCATCGTTATATAAAAAAATGATTTATTGTTTTATAAGAATACAATTTATGCTTATTGAGTTATAAAGTAGTAACATTCCGTTATTTGTCACCTCTACAGGACTCAAAATCAATTTGTTACATCTATATCCGTAAATTCTCTATATCTGAATTCCTTATAACTGTTTTTTTTTTGCAAGGATTAATTAAGAAAGTGCCAGAGTCTCTATAAAACTTCGCTATATTCGAGTTGTCGCTATATCGGTTTCCGTACTAAGCTAGATTTGCTGTTTATTATTCATATGATGTATAGAAAAACTTGCACACGCATGCAATCGATTCTACAGGTAATTTTTAATCTTGAAAAAAGCAATGAACTCAATGGCTATCCAAATTATAGTGTAGCATAAGCGGGTCAGCGCAGGGTATGCGATATCTCATTTTTGTTTTAGCAAAGACATGACAAGAAAAGCAATTAACTGATTTAAAACCAATTTAGCAAACGTATGATCATTGACACCAGTTTACTCACGAGTATCCTGTATACGCCATATAAAGATGGCCGTCGGCTCCTCGTTTGAAAACCCAGACCTGAGAATTCCAGGTGTTTTCTCCCCATTGAAATGTTGTTCTTTCTAGTTCATGCCATGTTCCAAGGAACTAAAAAAAACATAATGTAAAACAATACAATTACTGAAATAGTAATTTAATAAAACTTTTTAAAATCATAAAATAACTCCTGATTTTCAACCATTATCTTTGGTTCATAATGTGGTTTTTTTTTTTAATTGCATTATACACTTGATAATTGAATACTATCTATTAAAAAAATATGATTGTAAATTACAAAGTATATTAAAATAGTATTGCTTCATTAATGTAATAGGAATCTGAATATTTGTTATAATGACATATACAAGTGAATATTTAAAATAAAATGATTATTGATATGGTGATATGTAATTATATCTTGATAGCTTTTTGTGCAATGGTGGCTCATTTGGGTTTGATTGTAGAGTACTATAGTATTGCAGGAAAATGCCTAACCTACGCTATTGGGTTGTCTATATTCTCTGCAAAATTATAAACCGTATGGATCCCCCAAAAAGCATTTTACTGTTAAAATTGAATTCTTTTTTCCCCTTATTTGTCAATCTAGCTTTCATTCTCATTCTAAATATCAGGTAGTAAAAATACAAAATCTATCATTGTTGATCACTTCGTTACAAAAAGGATTTGCCTATTGTTCCATGAAAGGAAAAACTACACTTATTAAGAAGTCTGACACAACATGCACATTCAATGTTTTCAATGTAAAGAAAAGAAGAAAATGTCCGTAATAGATAATTGCTTGAATAAAATGTTATCGCTAAATCACAGAACTACGAAAGTTCATCATGAAGCTTGTTAATTAGAAAATAAATTTCTACTGCATTTTAAAATGAAAAAGACAAGTAAATACGTTCATTATATCGCAATCTTCAGAGTTTAATTGCAAGGTCCTTTGCATTTCAATGCAAAGAAGATTACGTTAAAATGCATAAATTATTGCTTTAATCCCAAATAAGATTCTGAAATGAATTCAATAATTGTTGTTATTAAATGTAAATATCAAACACAAATCTCAGCATTTGAATAACTTTGTGATACTCACTTTAGTGTTGTTAAAATTAGCAACAGTATTTGTCCCATCAAAGTTACAACTGATCGCCGCTGAAAATTTCGAGCAACATGCAAAATAAACAACTACTGCAGAATACATGAAAGACATGGTTGGGAGATTTCTGTATACCGGGAAATACTGTCGGGGTTCAGGCTTTATAATGTGATGGACTACGTGAACTGCGTCCATTGATTAGATAAGAATGTTAAGAGTGGTTTGCTACTCGTGAAAACTCCATTTCCTTAAAATCGAAAGTAACCAATATAATTTTGTCTAAACGACGTAATATATATATATATATATATATATATATATATATATATATATATATATATATATATATATATATATATATATATATAAGATTTAATGTACATTACGTATCCAAAGCACACTTCAGTTGTTTTCGTAATAAACATCCCTCTGAAGAATGATGTTATTATACAACAGAAGTAATCGTTTATTACAAAACTACGCATGTAACCTTGAATGAATCATTCGGTCACTGTCGTAGGTAATTTTCCATTTGTTTACTATTCAATATTTTAAACATTTATTATTTTAGCACTATTTAAAGCAAGACCTCCTGATAAGGATCTTGTTGAACGGTGGTGGTTTTATATTAATCATCCAAATTAGTTGTGAAAATGCAAAAAAAAAAAAACAAGAAAACTTAAATCATATTACACAAAATGTACATGTAATGATTAAACTAATATATTTAAATCGTGAAAAACATGGTCTCTGGATGTTAGTTAAAAATGATTTGGCAGAGCTTTATTTATCATGTGGGAAAATAAAGTAAATGTTTTACAAAATAAATATAACTAAAATTGCATTTAAATCTTCTAAAGATGAAAGAATTCGGGATATCTAATTTAAACTGTTTTCTAGTATACACAGTGAATGATATTTATGGATGCCTAGAGCAGAGGTTCCGATTATATATTTTTGATAAAATTAAAGATAAAATATTTGTCACTCAAACATTCCACAGGCTTATACATGTACAAATCTCATTGCCATTGCTTGGATAGTAAATAACAAATGGAATGGACAACAGTTCTTATATCATATATATATATATATCTCAAATGAATTAACGATTTCCCTAGCAAAAATCGATAGTTTAATTTTGTTGATAAGTAATAAACCTTCACAAAGGCTATGTCATTCCTTGACCAATGGTGAGGTTTCGCGGGATATTCAAAAACGCATTATATACATGTAAATTCTGTAGTAATAATGCAAAATACACACAAGACAGTGATGGTACAATGTAACAACAAAATATAAGTGAGAAAAAAACAAAAGAAAAATAACTAGAACTTTAAGATTGGTACCGGGTTTTATTTATGTACAAAACAAAAACAAAAATGTTTAAGTAAGCTAGCAGTTCAGCTGTTTGGATGACACTATGAAGAATATATTAAGACTTAAATCGTTTGGTAGCTAATATATAATCATGAACAATCTTGAATAAAACAACATTTTTATTATGATACAAACTACAGTCCCCATATAACAATAAGTCAAAGGAAATGGGGATATTTAAAAGTAGGTTGCTTATTGACTGTATAAAGACTTGCCTCTGTAAATCATAATGTGGACAGACAAAGAAATAATGATAAGCATTTTCAGGTACATAACCACACATATAACAAATGGAATTTTCACACAAAAAATGATTGAAAAGGTCAGCATTTAAATTGCTAGCATTATTTCTTAACTGAAATGTATAGTATTTGCTTTTTTGTTTCCAAAGTCATAAAGTTTATTTGGCTTTTTAAAAAATATGTTTTTATGTACACGCCGTTTTCACCCCCGTTTTGCACTAGGTTCAGTGGTGTATCAGTGTCTGAGGTGTATATCTCTTTAGGAGTACAGTGGGGCAATTCCAAAGCTGGACAAAAAGACTTCATAACTGTGTTGATCTTTATGGCGATTATTTTGAGGGAACGTGAATAAAATCATAGTACATATTTTTCGGTTTACTGAGGGCAATGCTACGGAATATGTGCGAGGTCGTAACTAGGGTATTTTTTCTAGGAGGCAAAGTCTTTTGATTTTTACCTCATTGACTTCGGTACACTTCAAACGAACAACCGTGGCTTCAGATAAGTGACATATGTTTAGCAGACATCTTTATTTTGTTTAAACATTATTTATATATTTATCAAATTTTTTTGTCAATTTTTTGGTCAATTTTTTTGTCAAGTTTCGGCATTGAGGTATTTGCCTCATTTGCTTTTATTTAGTTACAGAACTGATGTATCTATATATACATCATATATTTAGTAATTGTATATCGAACACTAGACAAACCGCTGGCTAGAATATTACTAAAAATAACTGTTTAATAATAAATCATAAATAAAAAATGGTATCATTTTTTTAATATAGTGATACGGATTTAACATCAGTTTTCAAGAAAATCACGATAAATAGACTGTGCTATAACAAATGCAAATTTTCAATGTAAAATCAGTATCAGCAATTTAAACTCGCAGCTATTAAAAAAGGAAAGCTGTACAAAAGTTACAGACTTGTCTCAGAGAAAAACGCTTCAACACAGTCATGATTTTACTTTGTCAAACAATGATCGTCAAACAATGATCGCCAAAATAAATGAATACTAATGTATAGAAATAACTTCTCACAAAGGAAATTGATCCGTTTTTGTCATACAAATATATGCAGGATCCATACAAATGCCCAAGCACCTGATACATTGCTCATTTACATGTATGCTGCAAACTATATTTTTCATATTAAATAAATTATTATTAATTATTAATAGATAAAATAAATGCATATTCAGTCAACTGAATGTTCACTGATGATCCGAATAGTGACAGAGAGTTAGAACCCTTTACAACACTTTAGGACTAGATTTCATAGTTTCATCTTGTGATTCAATAGTACTAGTGCTACGCTTTCGAAATCCCGTATGCTTTGAGGTGCAAATGAACAGCATACAGTGTGTTCGATGACCCATGGACATTTTTTTTTAATTTAAGAAAGTCTGTTTCAAGAACACATTACGATATGTTTGTCCCATCGTCGGTAACCCACGTGTGATTCACATCGATTCTCTCTATCATCGAGGCTTATGGGCTCAAAAATTGGTTTTTCGACGGTATACTTGTTCATGATTTAATCTAGTTTACTTCACTTATACTGACTGGTGTAAGTAGCTGAATGCGGAAATACGCCTACTGCCTCTGCACCCCACCCACAGAAATTGGTCTTTTCCAACACATGTCAGACAGCTAGGTTCGTCTTTCTCAGTGAGCAGCATTCGGAGAAAATGTCCGTTTCTGTCGATCAACTGGACAGTGTCAGTATTGTAATCGCAAATTATGATGTTCATTAGGGCGTCAACTGAAATTCCCCGAGGCCAGAACTCCGAGTTAGACGATTGTCCGGTATAGCAAAATCGTGGTTTCTTACGGTGGTCCACAGCTACCACTGCGTTTTTGGTGTGGTCAGACACCACTACATCGCCATTGTGGTTCTCGGTGATGTAACGAGGGTAACTGTATAATGGTTGTCCAGTGACGTCATGAACAATGGTCTGGATTTCCTTTCCCGAATCGCTGAACCGCACCACTTTTGCTTCCACTACATCCGATTCCGTTACCTTCGCTTGTTGGTTTTTGATCATGCCTACCATAATATCTCCATTGTAAGAAGAACAAAATATGCATGAAGGTTTCCACGGGTCTCTGACCTGAACTAGAGACTTCTTTTTCTTGTTATCCAGAGAAAGTTTACAGATGTTGCTCTTGCTGTCTAGGTAAATTAACTCCCCCTCCTTCGTCACAGATTGTATGGCCCAGTCGTTCAAAACGTCGGAGACTTTATGAATGATAGAGCCGGTGAGGTCTGTCAATGTAAGATCTTCATCTCGGAGCCAGAACTGGCCGTTTGGGGCAGCAGAAATCTGATAGCAATCCTTAATTCCTGACACTCTGACGGACTTGATTTTCATAACTGTGTCACTCATCACTAATGGGGGAATTTGGTATGTTTGTTGGGCAAGATCTTTTACCTTTCTTGGTGTTTCTGCTTTTGGGCTTTCTACGTGTCCAAGCATTTTAACGACGTCATCTCTTGTGAAGTTTTCCTTGGTTAATACTGGGTAGGGCATCTCAAGCATATGAGGTATAAGGTCGACGTGAGAACTGGGGTGCTCCTTGAGGTAGAAGAGAAATGCAGCAGGTTTGTTCCTTGAACGTTCAAATCCATCCAAGACTGTGTTTAGATGAGTTATACGATCTGTTATTTCTCGGTTCTGGTCTTGTAATTCACTCTTCTGTGTTTTGCAAATATCTGCCAATAATTTAGAGTAGTCCTCCACAACATCATCAATGAGGGCCTTTATTCTGGCGGCTCGTGATTTCATGATCGACAAAATTTCAGCCGTTTCTTTTTTACGGAGGGACAGATCTGCATGTACATCTTGGTGTAAAGACTGGCAAGATGGCAGTATTTCTCTTTTTATTTTCAAGATCCTAGGCTCGTGTTTTTCTCTGTGCGAGTGATAAACGTTTTCAAGATTCACAAAGCTGTGTTTCTTGTGCTGTGCGTCCTTTGTGCATTCAGCACAGACAGGAAGTTTGCACTGTTGACAGCACAGGCAAAATTTCTGATCCTTGTGCTCCCGACATGTTTCCTCGATAATTCCGGATCCAAACTTCTCCTGAAACAACACGATATCTTGGGACGTTCCTAGTTTTCCCTTTTGGTGTGCCTCCTTGCATTGCTGGCATAGATCTTTCTTGCACGTTTTGCAAAAGAATTCCGCATTTCTTTGACATATAGAACACTCAACAAAATGTTGTGCAAAGGCTATATCCGCCATTTTAACTTGTTCTAAAAATCGAATGCTAGTTTTTCCATTTAAATGGACAGAGCTTATCTTATTCATGCTTGCTATATACGCATGTTTGTTCAACATCTATATATAAAGGAAGGTAAATAAATCGATATAGATTTAAATACGCAAAGATATGCAGGTATATTCTTTATCTCTTCAATTAATACAATGTATGTATGTTTCGCCTTCAAAGCGCGACGGTTCCCCGGACTTTTAAATGGCTCCCGTGCATGTGTTTTAACCCTATTTTAAATATTGTGGTATTTAATAAATCGAAATGCAGAGTGTCACGATGCACGGATCTATATTGGGTCAGGGGAGGTGGAAGGGGCATCAAACTAATCTAATAAACTTATTAAATTTCCAACGTAAAAATTACTGAAAATAGGTCACTTTCATCCTGGAGCAATTTTCTGTATCTGCGCATGGTCGCGATGCTTCACCCATCCTAAATGTGTTATATTGCTGAAAGTATTAAGAAATTTAATGAAATGATACATACGTGTATCATTCCTTTAAAATAAGTCTATCATAATGTCTTTCCTTTATTTTGAAAATAAAATATGCTTATAAAAAGTGAATGTGCTCTTATCATGCAGTTTCTTAAAACATGCATGTAATGATACATGTATATGTACAGTTAATGAACCAATTTTTATATATTATATCACAGAGTATTTGTTTTATTGTAACTAATTTTTTTAATCAATTTAGTACAGTTGAAATATTAACATACTCTTCAGATATTATATCTGTTGACGGTATTGAGTTATCCCTCTTTGCTCTGACATAATGTACTATATGAATCATTAATAATCTCAATGCATATCAGTATATATTTTGGCAGTTTGTCCTAATTTTTAAATTGATTTTTTTTTTTGAGGAAAAGAAAATTTTTGATGAAAAATAACTGTCCATAATAAAATTTAGTTTGCATCGATGAAAAACAATAATAATACTTGTGCACTCAATGGTAAAACTTCAGTTATTTCTTGTTTTGTTTTCATTTAAATGAATACTCAGAGTAAAAATTCAACGTTCGAATATCATTACAATCATTATATCATTATATAGTGAAAAAACGTGTAATACTTATGTGCATATTCAATTGTCATTATACAGTGGGTCATTATGCATAGCGGTACTTTTATTCACAATATATATATATATATATATATATATATATATATATATATATATATATATATATATATATATATTCATCAAAATTTTTAAGCAGGATTCAAATCCTCAGAGGAGTGTTGTGAGGAAAACTTTGTTTTCAAATTAATTAAATCATTTTTAATCAATATTAATTTTATAGAAATACGTTAAATAGATGAAATTTATGAATATCTTGATTAATAGAAAAAGTTCATAAAATATAAGTAAAGGTATCAAATTCTTCTTTTAATCCGATGGCATGTCTCAATTTACTTTTCAGGGTAAGTATTATGTAACATTACATCTACCCATGGTCTCATTGACAATTAAAGAATTGTTAATTAGTAAAAGACAGGATATTCGATCATATAATCATGATACAATCATTTTAATTGAGCTATTAAAGGAAGAGGGAGCAAACATAAAAGTTTCAGCTCGCAGATTTCTGTGTTCAGAAATGAATTCAAAATTGGATTTATAAACCATTAAGCTGCTGCATGTCCATGTGATCAAGTAGACACTGCATATTGAATTACTATTATTATACTCAAGACAAAATTGAAAATTAATCCAAAACGGTCAGATCTATTTATGTGTGTTGAAATATTTTAATATACTCAAGGAGAATTTGAAGATACTTTGGATCGCTATTAGGAGTGATTGCCCGGAAAACACTCCAGAAAACCAGAAATACTGTAACTGAACTTCCTGGATAAAGCAAACTAAGAGCGGAGGAAGTCCAATCTCAACATCTCCTAGAGAGTCATTGACTTTGTTTTTATATCACGACGGAAAAAAAAATCACAGCCTAACCCCCCCCCCCCCCCCCTCCCCCCGCACCCCCCAGACAGCACAAACACAATATTTCAGAATTTACCAACATCTTCTATCATTCATTATCAATCATTATGGTTATGTACCGTAGTACCCCCCCCCCCCCCCCCCCCCCCCCCCCCCCCCCCCCACACACACACACAAAGAAAAACATGACACCCATGACTGAATTCTATTTAGTAATACACATTTATTATCAATGGTTAGGAAGATCAATCACCACCCCCACCCATTCCCCTTCAAAAAATTAAATTAAATTAAACAAAAAATCTTTTGCTAAAATATTTCAATCAGGAAAAAAAATGCCAGGAATAATTATTAAGTTTGCTTAATATGTTTTAATGTTTCAAACAGATACAATAAAAAAAAATCCAATGTAATAAATTAAAGTAAGCTGAACTTTTATCAACCATCAAAACATGTAAAAGTCGGGTACAAGATGATTATAAGACACTACACAAAACAATGGATGGAATACTTACAACAAATGAAAACAAAATATAATTGTGGTTAAAGAAAATATTTCCACTGACAATACAAGTTTTAAAAAAAATACAAATATCATTAGCTGAAATAAAATTAGATCTGAATTCCCCTCATTTGGAAAAACAATTGCTAGCTCATTAGAATATGTTTTAAAAAACTGATCATTGATAAATAATAAATATGTTTGAAAAATATAACAAATACATATTTTATTTTTGCTCTCTCTCTCTCTCTCTCTCTCTCTCTCTCTCTCTCTCTCTCTCTCTCTCATAAAAAATCACAATCACATTTACAATTATATTTCAAAATAACTACACACAGTCAAAGAGTATGGTATATATATCTGTTCATATTTTCATTCACTTCTCAATTTTACAACAAATGATTCACATAATTTCACATCTAAAAAGAAATCTCATTTATCAGTAATATACTACCATGTATGTTAAATGTCATTTTTTGGTATATGAACTACCATGTCATTTATCAGTACATGTAATTTTATGTACAGTCTTACATATTATTTAGGTTGCTGTAACATTATTTACCCTATTTTGCAGTATCTGTGCTTTTCCATGTGCAAATATTGCCCACTGGTACTTTTTGCAGGAAGGAATTTTGCCAAAAACATGAGTTACCTTAACCTTACAGTTATTACAAAAAATTACAGACAATACAAAAATTTATGTAATTAAGACTTAATGTAGATAGTACAAAACTACATCAGCTGTTCACTTTTTTCATCCTTCAATTATCACCTCCTAAGCTAATCCTAATACACATACTGTACATGATTCATTCATTAACTAACTTAACTACTGTTTTGTAGATGTCATGTTTTGTAAATGTCATGTTTGTAGATTAAATCACAATATTGCACCATGACTAATTAAGCTAAATATCACTTAAATTATAGTTTTATGCAAATCCCATGAAGTCACAAATGTGCATAATTACTAATGAAGTACAAGCACTTCAAATACATTCAATGAAACATTAAACTGTGGGCCTTTCAATGAATTCATGCTGTGTAAGCAAGAGATGATTTTACTCATGGAGTATGGTACATAGAGCACAGAGTATAACCCCCACCCTTCCCCCCATATAAAAAATAAAACTTCACAGCCTGTGGGGCCTCAATAATGTCCCGCTGTTTCGGAGTCTACAACACTCATAAACTGTTCCTCCCCAAGGTTGACATTCTCCAGGTTGGCTGCCGATTTCTTCTTGGCTAGGTACTCCTCTAGATTTTTCAGAACTGCATGAGGATGCTTCTTGCCGTGAGTTTCTATGTCTGTGATATACGAAAAGAAGACAAATATGTAGGACAAAAGCTCCTATCAAAATTAGTTGAAAATTATTTAAATGACTTCATGTGATGTTTCTATGTTTATTTACACATGATACAACTTATGACTGGTATGATTTATCATTTGATTAACATACTTATTAATACACAAAAATCCATGTAGTGTTAATGATTAAAGGTAAAAAGGTAAAGGTAAGGGTTTATAGTCTTGCTCGCAAAGTAAATTGCCTTGCACGACTTCTACATATTACCCCCTTGCGAGACCTGTACAATCCAAACCATCCTCAACTCCCTGGGGAGAATACAAGCAGAGCTGCCAAATTATGGCACTAATGCTTTTCATTCACATAGCCAGCTCGTCTCATGTGCCAGTTATCCATATTAACCCCTGGGTGGAGAGAGTGCACAAATAGATTTAAGTAACTTTCCCAAGGTACAATGTTAACACGATAGCGACAGACCAGACTCGAACCCGAGGCCACCATGTCCAAATCAGTCGACGCTATCAAATGCACCAACACCTCTGATAACATTGTCTTTGCCTGGAATTTTCACACCTGCATATACAAGTAATCTGAACTCGCCATACATTAGTGCATTAAATAAAAGTACTTGTACCAGTACATGTACTTATACTCAGTAAACAAGGTTCCCTTTCTGAGACAATATAAATCTGACCATTGCTTCTTCAATATATTTCATGTACATTGTACGTGATGTAACAGAGACAGATATTGCCTCTGCTGGTGTTTGAACCCAGGTCCTCTGGCACACAAATCCAGCACTCTACGGATTGAGCTAAAGGGTTTACCCATTACACTAGGCTAGTAGAAATGCCATATATCTGACTCTGCCACATTTTCTCCTTCCTATGAAAAAGTTTTCCTCAACTCCTGAAGGATGCTAACACCTGTGAGGCAAAGTTGAAGAGACAATCTCTCTTACCGACAAGAGAATACCCAAGTCTTAATGTTGTCACTGTATGTAACAGTGACAGATATTGCCTCTTTTAACCCAGATCCTCTGGCACACAAATCCAGCACTCTCTGATCAAGCTAATGGATTAACTTACTAGCCAGAGGTAGTGGTTAATGGCCTTATACCTGACTCTATCACATAGATTACAAGTACTTACGCTGTAGGACAAACCCCGAGTCGGTGATGGTCTTCCCCTGCGACTTCCACACCTGGTACATATGTAGGTAAAGGCCCGTGTAGAAGTCACACATCAGGGGCAGGACATCCCTCTGTTTATTGCACTCCCTGTATATTCAGAACAATTGAGTTGAAATTAATTTAAAGCTAATTATTTGTTTGCTTCTCTGTATATTATTTGTTTTGGATTTTTAGAGCATACATGACAATAACACAATGTATACTGGTATGCGCTCTTTTATATCCTGTGAAATTGGTGATGATAATTGATAATTACCGGTATATAATCATTACTAAAATATTTCCTGCTTCCTACTCTTAGTATGACAGAGTTATCTTTCTTTAAACACAATGGATTTATTTTTACACATTGACCAATTAAAAAGAGATTCAGCAAAAATGACATGGACATATAATGACCCTGTATGCAATGCAGCGTTTATAATTATTCCTTACTTGTTGAGACAGCCTTCTCTCAGAGCTTGAAGGGCAATCCTGGTAAGGTTGATGGACATGACACAAAACGGAAAGTTCTGGAATACATAGAAGTGTACTAAATTTTTATAAAGATCCAAAGATTAGGGATTTTTTTCAAGGTTTACAGTAGTTTGTCAATTAATATGAATTAACCACTATGGATAGTTAAAATCACTCAGATAAAAATTGATTTAATTGTTGGTGAATATATCTGCTTTGCGTTACAGCTACTGTACAGTCAGTATATTACCTGAGTAGGATGGAGGGAGAGCTTGTAGATCTCGCTGGCCAACACCTGTCGCTTAGCATCACGCAACAGGTAAACCAGGTGTAACAGTCCAAGCAGACCAACACCCCTCAGGTCAGTGGCTGGATCCCTGCCTGAAAAAGGGAAACAACATGATCAATTTGTAGCAGCAGACATCAGCTATTATAATACAACAAAACACCAAGCTGAATGGTTTCTCTTTTGATCTAGCCTGTATTCAGACCATTTGAAAGAATTTAAAAAAAATTCTATTGGTCAAAGCTTTTAATTAATAATCCAAACTCTTGATACCCTGAAATCCGATTTCCTCCCAGTGGTTGCCATAGCGAGGGCAGTCGAACCTTGACCCGGTGAGGCTGCGGTAGATTGTTTGTAGAGACCGGACATGGATCTGATCCGAGTTCTCCAGCAAGGCTACAAAACAACACTGAGTTCTGTAACTAACATTCTACCAAACTGAAAAATCTGTTACTAACACCAAATTCTACATCACGGGTAGATTCTATATACTGTAGCAACCTCAATTTTCAAATGACATCAAACTAAGATTTACATATTAGTTAAATCATACCCCCTTCCCCCATTCCTTACCTTATACATCTCAAAACAAATGTATGTGTTTTTCATTTTTATCATAATTAATGATTATAATTTGAATGTCATTTGTCTGAGTCAGTTCAACTGGATCAAACACCAGCATGAACTGATCATATGACATCAGATTTAAAAGCTAGCGCTCTTAAAATTTCATTAAAGGATTCAGCGATTATAATTTTATCTATTTCCTCTTACAAGCTGCGATGCAGAATATTCTCTCTCTCTCCTCGTGCAGATCTCTGTGAAGCTTAGGTGGTCCAAACAGGAAGTGCTTGAGTTTAGAGAAGCCATGATATTCCACTGTTGTCCTGATCTTATCCTGAAAATTATTGTCAGTACATGTTTTTCATTTACCAATAACCTTGAGAAGAGTGTGTGTGTTTGTGTGTGTTAAGGGGGAGGGGGGACTTCTTGGGTTATGCTGTAGGCATAATAATGCATGATGTTTCCTGCAATACACTAAACCTTTATTCTGTGGCAGTACTAGTTCATCAACAGTATAAAATCATAAAGACGCCATATACTTCAATGCAGTCGCAATCAACATTTAAAGATAATGCATGTAATGCATAACTTTTAGAATGTACAATTGCATCTTAGTGTTCTCATTAATATTGAATCCCATATCTCATTGCATCTTAAAACCATATTCATTTAATTACATCTGGGTTTTATTGCTAGTTACATCCTGAAGCAACAAGTTAGATTCATTGATGCTGGAAATAGATACGGCATGGGCAATGGTGATACATCAACCCTTTGATACTACATATTGGTTGCAAAAATATAATGCTAGAAAACTAACCCCTCCTAAACTTTTATTATCAACACGGAAAATAATATCTGCTTTTAGATTTACATAATTGAGTTTATATGGGAGGTAATACTTATGTATACTAGTAAGTAACAGATGGTTAAGGAGATCTTGACAAAATCCTCAAAACCATTTGTTTTTCACATGTAAAGATAATAGGAAAATATCTGCATATAGATTAAGATAATTAAGTAATGAGCCAAAATGGGAAGTGACACATTTTGTTTAAGTAGAAGTTAAAATGGTAACACAACAGCTGTTTTCTATTAAATACATGTTAAAACATGTTTAATGTAAGTTACGTACATGTATAATGATGTACTAAAAATATATACATGCATCTTTGTTTTGTCGCATAAATGCAGTTTAGTCCCATGATCAATAAATAAAATCAACTATCGTGAGGTGAAAATTTCTGTTTCAATAAGAAAACATATTCCTTATATTAAAGAAAATCTGATAGGAAAAACTTTTTTGTACATATTTAAAATTGAATATAATATGTTAATCACCATGATGATACTTAACATAACTCATATTCAGTATAATTATGATACATACATATCTTTAATGTATTCTTGGATATTCAATCTTGATGTTGAATGCTGAAGTAGGGTATATTAGGGAAGCTGTTTAAGTTGGCATTTGGGGGTTGTTGTTGTTGTACTGAATAATACCTTTACTCCTGAGAAATCCTGAGTGCCCAAATGTTCTGACATTTCATAGTACGACAGCAATGGTACATTCGTCACGACGCTCTCTGTCCAAAGTAATCAAATATATCAATTAAATCAAGACGGCTGGATGGTTGTTGCCATTTTTAGACTATAATATTAATCTTCTTAAGACGAAGAGCTCTGTTTAAAGATAATAGCAAAATATTTAAAATTCTAAAGCTGAAATACATGGACTTTTTCTTTGCTAAATGATAGTCTATAGCTTAGAAACAAATCATATCCAAAAATCTAAGGAAGATCTGATAGTTAATTTGTTGACCATCAAGCCTCCTTAGTACTTGAAATTTCATATAAACACATTTTGATATATATTTCATCAATCAATTTCAAAAACTTCTCTATATTTTTTTTTTTTAGCTCAACTGGATGACCCTTTAATGAATGACACTACATGTATATATGTCTGTTTCAAATTTTGATCAAATGTGGATTTTGGTTGAGTATACGTTTTACAGTTTTTCAGCAACTGCTGACTACATTTCAGGAGAAATACCTTTCTTTTTGGTGTCATTCTCATCTATAAACCCTGGAAAATAGGAAACAAACATTAATACAACTTTAACTAACGTAACGCTGTAAATATATATTTATACTAACAGTGAAAACTTTTGCCATATTCATGCAATAAGGAGTATATTCTACGGTTATTTTTTCAAGAATTGATTGAAGAATTAACATCCAAAAAGCATTATAGTACATGTATTAACATATGATGATTTTGCATGGTAATGACTACCTGCTTCAATTGTCTGGACTTTGTCCCATTCGTCTTCAACATTATTTTGGACATGGGCCATTTCAGATACTGTTCCATTCTCACAAACCTATTATAATATTTATGTTTATATGAACAAAATAATGATATTGTCTTAACAGCAACATTTACATGTATAAAACTTTACTTTTCTTATATAAAGAAAACTACAAGTTATCTCAATATCGGATATACCTGAGGTACCAATCATTATTTTGAAAATATTTGTTTCAATTTATTTTACAAAGCAAGTGGCAAATTCAATCTAAAATTTATAGAATTTTAATTTGAAATACAATGTATGGTATGATTATATCTAACCATAAAAAAAAACAACATTTCACTGGTAGCAAAAACTAAAACAATATTCCTGGGCATTGAGTCTAAATAAGTCCCATCTTAGGTCTAAGTAAATAATTGATCGTTAAAACTATCTTCTTTCCAAAATCATGTGGTAGCTTTTTTTCAAGGTTAACTAATATGGTTATCAATTTTATACATTGATATATAGACCTGCTCTCTCTCTCTCTCTCTCTCTCTCTCCTCTCTCTCTCTCTCTCTCTCTCTCTCTCTCTCTCTCTCTCTCTCTCTCTCTCTCTCCTCTTACCTGTTTCAGTACAGTGTGTCCAATTTCACTGACAGTTTGAGACTGTCCTATGAACTTCTCTGCCACACCTTTCTCAGGTAAACTCTGTGTAAGTCCTTTACTGGTTGATGCTGGAGCCCTCTGTACAACAGTACCTGCTAGACCAGCTTTAAGCTCAGGGTCTGTAACTGGCATCAAAGGTGGCTGTTTTTCTGCATTTGCAAAAGGAGTGAAGGTTTCTGGGACTGCTTTAGGCTTTGCTGTCATTGATACTTGGCTTATTTCTTGAAGTTTCTGGCCATCAAAATTCTGAATCCTGTCACTAGTTTTAGTGGTCGTCGTGTCAAAATCAAATTCCTCATCAGAGTCTTCATTGCTCTTCATTTTAACACTGTTTTCAATTACCAATGTGCTGGTGGTCTCTTGTAAACTCTACAAAAAATGATATATTTATGAAATATTTTTGATTGAAAAAAAAACTTTGAATTACATGTATTACACGTAGTTCATAGGTTATAATATACATTGAAGTCAAGCTTATTCACCTCCATATTTTCTCTGGATTCTATCTCGATTTCATTCATGATTGGTTTTTATGGCATTAAATTATGATGTTATAAACCCATTTTCTCTTTTTTTTTTTTTTTTTTTTTTTGGGGGGGGGGGGGGGGGGGGGGGGGGGGGGGTTGGGGTGGGGGGGTGGGGGTGGAGGTGGGGGTTGTAGGTGGGGTAGAATTGGGGGTGGAGGGGTGAAGGAGGGTAGACCAACCAAAACATTTTACAATTCACAAATATCAATTCACAAGTTTGTATATGCCCAACACCAGTCATAATTTCATTACAATGACGTACATTAAAACACAGTCAAATGTTCATGCATCATATGCTTAATGTTACACCTACCTTCTCTGTGTGCATCACTTTCACCTCTGTCACCTTGTTCTCCACCTGGACCACCTGACTGTCTCCACTGGTATGTGTCGTCTTAATTTTCTGGAGCACGCTCTGCATCAGCACCGATTTCTGAGCATTTTGGGAAGTAGCTGTTTTCTCTACAGAATTCTGAACCATTGTTTTCCCCTCATTTTGGGACACTGAATTTGTTTCAGATTGAGAGGTACTTTTTGTTTCCTCCCTCTTTGAGAAGCTGGTAAAATCAATGCCCTTGAGTTGAGGTGCTGGAGACACTTTAACGTCCAAATTGTCTGACACTTCAAAGTGTTCCTCGGAGGGATCTTCAGTGTATTTCATATCAAAATCAAATATGTCTAATGATGGAGCAGGGGGAGTAACACTCCTATTACTGGTAATGTTATCTCCCTTTGTGCTTTCATCCTGCTCTATGCTAGGGTTCTCTGTAGTGGTAAAGTCTATAGATTGATATTTCATGTCCACATTAAAGAGATTAATGGCCGTCCCTCCACTGTTTGCTCGCGTGTCATCAATGTCTATGGAAAATTCATCTTGTAGATCTGTCATGTTGCAAGATTTTAAATCTTTCAATCAGCTTCGTAGAGAAAAATGTAAATATATAGGTTATACAGAGGAATTGCAAATGGAGGAAATTCGGTTTGCAGAAAGGTTTGACAAATCGTGACCAAGGATATAATGAACATCACAGAGATATGATAATCAAATAATTGATTGTTTTGTATAAAATATCAATTATTTCAATCCAAATTATGGAATAAATACCTCAAAACTGGATACAGGTTTCGAGTTTGTTTACATGGATTTGCAAAATTAAGTTAACCCGTACAAAGATTGGCAATCTTCAGGTTAGTTAACTTGTTCTAGAATTACGAAGGATTGAAAAAAATATATAGTAACCCATTCCAAATAACGTATGAAAGAAAGAAACTCCTAAATTTTTTTTAATTCTCTGCATACCAAAACTACATTTATCGACATGTATGTTGTTGATATAAAGTGTTTATGTCTCTGGGTAAACTAAGATTATTTTATGCACGTTCAGTGTCGATCTGAATGAAATAATAAGTACATGTATATAACGTTAAAAATCAACATAATCCAAGGAGTGTTTTAAAGCAAAGAAATGCCACCTAGTGCAATTTTTAGTTTGATATTTTTAAAAGCCAGTTTCAATACATTTACCAGATTTATCCTGTTATAAACATACTCATTTTTTGATAACATGTGAAAAATATGATCACCAAAGAAAAGAAATATTTCAGTTAATTAAAAGCAAATTTCCAAAATTTTCAGATTTAGATAATGAACAAAAACTTTTTTGGTTACTCAATATTGAAGACAAGGAAATTCTTGATCTTGTGGGCAAATTTATAAATGATAATATGCTATAGTGCTCCTTTAAGTGAAATATTGTTGGAATTAACATTGTCATTTGCTATAATTGTTATACTTTAATAATTTTTTATACTATTCATTGGCATGTCTTTCTCTTGTAATTATAATAATATGTCATGTACTTGTCTGTTCTGGACTCTGAATTAGCAATAAATGATCTGTATCTGTATCTGTATATCCTACTGCCATTTCAGTAGTAAATTAATTCATTTGCTTTAGAAATATACGGGGGAAATCAGTGAATGCAAGTGTTCATTTATAGTATATGTATAGCCATCTATTTTCTTTTTTGTAATTCAATTACTGCCTCGATTATTACCGATAAAATAAAATATGATCCATAATCAACCTTTATTAGGTATCAGTCCTTTGAATTTCAGCATGCAGTCATTATATTTTTGTATAAAAAATGATAATTTTTTTAATTACGGTACTTGAATCAGTAGACTATTTCATCACTTCAAATTATAATCAACATGCAGATTATACATAAAAATATAGTTGATATGTAAAATATTTTATTCATCAAAATACACATACATGTAAAGAGTGTAAAAATAATATCAAATTTGTATCAAATTACAGTAACAAAACGTGATTGAATAGTAAAAATAAAAGGCCATATAATTAATCAGTTGATAAAAAATTGTTCCAACATTTGAAAAATTAAAAAATAAAGAATTTAAACAACTTGTATTTCTTGAGCAAAAAAATGTAACAGAGCACTTCATTTTTCAACATCATTTATCAATATGATATTACTTTTGTTGTTTCTGGCATATCATAAACCAACAGACTTATAAATTGCTGCAATATAATTAACCTGCAAAGGTGGTATATCTGAGAAATACTGATTATATGAAAACTTGGAAAAATCATTTTTTTTTTTAAATATTTTACACTGGAAAACATGAAAAAGGAATAGAAAAATTAATGTATAAACTTGATAATTAATTTCAGAGAAGACTAAATCTTTTGATAATTATTTTTATATGGAAAAATTTTAAGAAGTAGATTTCTGAATATTTCATAAAAATGTTAATATTTTTATGATATGAAAATCAAAACATCCTGTGAATGGAAATAAAATGTGTATCCAAGACATTCAAGACATACAATCGAGTTTATCAAGCCGAAGTATCCTCTTTAGCATTTTCAGACTTGTTTTAGGTGGCCAGTTTCTGCTGAACGTCATCAGAGGTAGAAATGATGACAAGCTTATCTCTTGCACGGGTCGCTAGACTCAGAATGAACTTATTAAGGTCAGCATGCTCAGAGTTCACCTTTGGATCCACCCCTATAATAGTTCCTCGATCCAATCCACTGAATTCTTTTACAGTGTCTACCTCAAGGCTGTGTTCTATCTTCTGCGACAAGGGTTTCACGTTTGCGGTGACTTCCGGCTTATCCTGTTTGCTACCAACAAGAACGGCCAAATCATCTACACTGGCTCCACTATCTATAATGCCTGACAGAACTTGGAAGAGTTTTTCTTTCAAGTGTTCCTTGTCACATTTCAGGATTTGGACGGACTGTCCGGACTTGTATTCGTGTCCAAGGTGAGGTGAAACTTCCACGTCACCACGTAACCCTGCCATGTCATCTGGTAATTGCACTTTTTGGCCTTCCGGGGAGCCATTCATGAAATGCATGGCGTACTCGAAGATTTCTTTAGAATTACGAGTGATCTCGCTCATCATGAAGTTGTTTTTACCTATGATGGATGGAAGACCGGCATTGAACTTGTGAACTTTCTGAGAGTAGTCCATGAACACCCAGAAGAAATCATGTCTTTCTAATAAATTGAGATCAGAATTAGCAGTCAGATTCTTGTCTGTGCATGCTTCCACCTGCGAGTTTTCCCGTGGTTTGGTCAAACGTTTGGCAGCACTGTACCAATCACCGTCTCTGTCTTTGAAATTCTGGGCCTCGTCCACTATAACGTTTTTAACTCTGCTGTAGGCATCCGTTTTGGCCTGTAAGAATTCAAGGCGTGTTGCTACCAGACAGATGTTGAAAGACCTGAAATAAGAGATTGACAAATGTCAATTCAGTGGTTGGACATTTCTATAGAATTTGCATGATGGATATTGGTAAACAATACAATCATAATCACCATCTATGAAACTCATTTTGAAACAACAACAAAACATTTCAATTTATCTAAAAGGGAAAAAACAAACAAACACCTTGCTACATGTATGATCGAACCATCTTAGACACTTGACACACACACTTAATGGTGAACAAAGAAAATAAAAAGTAAATCTACTATAGGTTTCACTTTCCAGAGAGTAGAAATGAAGTTCATATGCACTCTTAGCAAACTTAAAAAATGAAAAATCGGATCTTGAATAATTATAATAGTCTAAAAAAAAATTGCAATGTTTATGTAAGGCAGGTTTGACCTTCACCTTGTTTGTAATTGCGTTTTCTTACCTGACATAAGAACAAAGCAGCTTGTTTTCAGCTAGATAGAGAATTTCGGAACTCTGACATCCACGCCGTTTTAACTCTTGCACAAACTGTACAGCAGCTACAGTTTTTCCTGCACCAGGCGGACTATGTACCCATAATTCCTTAGTAAACTGTCGCCTGAAAAGCAGCTCAAACTGATCGCATGTGAGCATAAAAAAATGTGTGTTGCAAGACAAAATGTTAGACACATCTTTAGAGTTAAGCGTGGTAAAATCCACTGGTTGATATGCTGCCATGATCACTATTAGGGAATTGATGACCTCATCAAATTTCTCTGAGGTCATGTCGAAATGAGAGGGATAGAATTTACAGTCCAGATCATGCTTAACTTCCGTGAAGTTCTTAACGTTGATGATATGTGTAGCAATGCCAAACTTTGCAACGCAGCCCCCAAGTGCCACCATCTTGTATTTGAGATGTGCTGCCACATCTTGGACATGTGTCCATATAGAACTGGACTCTGAGTTAGCGAACGTGATTAAGTGACACCCACTGGATTCACTGACCACAAACAAATCACAGATGACCTTAGGAATCGGGGTAGAGGGAACAGAGAGCCCCAAGCAGTTGACAAACAGGGACAGATGTTGACTCACGGGGAAGTGGTCAACCACGGAGCAGATGAGGTCCCTTGTGTCCTGGGGGTTGATGAAGGACAGGAAGTGGCGCGGCTGTGGCAACTTCATCGATTTCTCTACAAGTTGATATATACATGTTTAAAGTCTAATTACAGTAGGAATAATAAGACATCAAATTCATGGGTACAATTATTCATGAATTGTTTAAAACTAACTGCACTCAACAACACAAATGTAGGTCTGGCGCATGATTTGAAAACTGGTTCATTAAAAAAGCAATGTGATATTAGTTAAACTCATGTAAAAATGTTCTGAGAATTGTTTAAAACTTGAGACTTAAAAGTTTCTAAGAAGTTTATAAATTCAGCATAATGGCATTAAAATAAAAAAAAAATATTAAGAAGATTGTTCACAAAAAATTAGAATTACATGTAACAAACCTGTCAACAGTTTGGCTCTGATATTGGTGATGGTATGTTTTAGCGAGAATACCAGTGGAGCCTGGGGCACCATCAGGGGAAGCTTGACAAACCGGCCGTGTAGCTCAGGCTTATCTAAAAAATTCATCATTGACAATGAGCTAATAAATCATCGATAGAAAGTCAAGGTAATATATGTCTTGCATATCTTTGATATCCATACAGCACATGAGAAACTCTGACATCCATTCATATATGTTAGATTTATTTATCATTTGCAAATTTACTTGAGAATATGTGGTCTTTTAAATAAAAAACAGATTCATCTTGATACATGTTTTGATATTCACATAAAAGCACTATCATTACTTTCATCTGAATTAAATTGTTTTTGCCTCTCCTATTCACACAATACCTTTGGAGAAAAAAAAAGAACATGGAATTTAATCGGAGACATTCAATTTATAATGTTAATGAAATCAGTGTTGCACTTCACAAAAACAAAATTTCACCTCTGAAAGGATTGAGCATTGCTTTCCTCCATTGGTCGAAGGACCAGCACTTTACTTCATGGTTACGAGTGTTGACATAGTAACTATCTGGCGTAGCCGTAAACACGCCCCCAGGAAACTTACATACTGATACCACCACCACAAATCGAGGGTTCTGAAAATCATTGTCAAAGAATAAAATGTCAAATCTAGTACATTTTGTAATCATTTTTTGAAATAAATAGTTTTCATGGAGATGTAATAATTGACATCATTTGATAAGGAAACCATTAGTGTTTACTGTACATACAATATGAGTGTACAGTGTACATCACGGATGACTTTCAATTTAACTCTTAAAAAACTTTCTTTTTTCATTATAGATACATGATTGTACATGTATTTCAAAATTGACAATTCCATTTTTTTTTTATTTATACATGTACATTTTTCATTATTTCAAGGGGGAACTTAAAGACCAGGGATAAAACCTTATACATGTGTGAATGAGCAAAAATAATAAATGTGCAAACTATGTAATTCTATACAGTGCATCTACATGTACCGGTAGATGAAAATACTTCTAAATTATAAGTACAAACAATCATTTAACATCACTCACTTATTAAAAATCTAGAGTTACTTAAGAAAACTGATTTGATTGTATCAAATATACCCGCCAGATAACATTTTTCACAGTTTTCCGTTAGTTTTAATGGCAGGTTTTAGGAGAGCACAGACATGATGTCAAAAAGAATTGCCCATTTTTTCTTCCAAATCACAATTGTATCAGCTGGAAGGAGGCATACTGAGAGACTACATGTTAATAAGTGGTTTGCTGATTACCTTTCTAGTAGGCACATCCTGGACAGGGAAGAACTGGATATTCCAGTGGACACCTCTCTGGGCGCTGAACGTGGAACTCCCCCAGATTATCACGTCCATCTTTAACTGGACCAGTTTGGCTTCAAAGATATTCCCAAAAATCAAAACCCTAATCATAGATATATATACACATAAACCCTAATCATAGATATATATATACATAAAATACTTCTTGACTGCACCACCTTTTATATTGTCTGGGTTTTTTTTCTTTTATTCAAGATAATGCATCAAGTATCTTGGATCCAAACCATAATACATCAAGTTTAGTTAAGTTAAGCTTATAGCTACTGATTTGAAGTTATGTGTAAAAATTATTTCATTTCATTCAAGTTTCAAATAAACAAATTTAGACACATAGGATTATGTGATAAAAAAAAATTGCAAATGCAAGTCCTAGCCCTACCAGTTCTCTCCTGGTCCTGATAACTCATATCTTCCCCATAAACTGCAGCTTGGTCATCATCAATCCCAAAATAAATGTGTCCCCCTTCGTGATTGGCAAACGCCGATACATACTTTGATACCAAAGATTTTATTTTCTCAGGAACTCCCTTTCCATCTCTGGAGTTCCTTCCTGAAAGCTGTTTGAATTGAATTTGCTTTGTTTCTTGCTTGAGACATTCATGGGTAATTCCGTAATAGTAATCAGTAGGTACAGGTGGAAGAGAAGACAGTGGCTTTTCAGGTCCTTCCTTCTGTAGTAACTTTATAACCGACTGGTAACTTACTTCATGAGTAGCTGTGTCAGTGGGTAGCCGGGAGTGGTAGTTAATGGTACAAATGTGCTCAGATGTCTTCACAAACAGATAGAGATCAGCATCGTCGTAATTCCCAACCATGTCAAAATAGTTGCAGATGTCATCGGATGAGATCATGGCGGCCAGTTTGATTTCCATTCCACTCCACCAAGTATCCAAGTCTTTGGAACATACACCACTCTTGTAATCCACATTATGCATGTGGAGAATTCCACCTCCACTGTTGGCAATGGCACAGGCATATCGCAACACAATGTCGTTGTCTAGTTCGTGAATTCCTCTAGAGATGTAGACATTACAATGGAGAATGCAGTCTCCATACCTATGTAAATTTGATGTTCTACAAAATGAAAATTCAAAATAAATAAACAATGGTTCCCTGCATTAGATTTTTACAACAAAATATTTACTTTTTGACGAACGGGAACTTCAAGGGAGATCAAATAATGTGTACATCCTAACTAGTTCCATGTGATACTTAAACTCAGCGTAATTATATATAGTGTAACATTGAACATTTTTATTGGACTTGAAACTCACATCGCAAAAAACTGTACATGTAAAACTACTCCATCAGTATATTGTATAGAGAGGGGGTGGTGTTTTTCATGTGCCAGTAATGCAATGCATGACTGTATTACATATCACAATGAATTAATTATTGATCAAATTCCATGTGCCTGTTGTCCTGCAAGGGATTTATATAGGACCTAAGTTGTTAAACTTCAATGGCAAAATCATTAAATCATTAAAGGGGAGTGTGTCAGTTGGATCAATCTGATTGCTGGTGCAAGCTTGGTTGGTGCATACAGCAACTATTCTAAGGTCCTGGGTTTAAATCCCTATCTAGTCTGTTATGTTTGCTCCCTTGACGTTTCCATATCATGTACAAGGGTGTCTGGTAATATGTATAAAATTGATAATTAAAATAAGAAGTAATAGAATGCACAACTTCAAAACTTTGCTCAACAGTTGATAGATAAAATGTTCTATCGTTAAAATGGCAGATGTCCTACGGACCTGGTTTGACCTGAGTGTAGCCTGGTCACGGTAAGATTATATATTATTCTTTGTAAACAGTGCAATGTACACTTTAAGAATTTTTAAGAACTACCTACAAGTGAAGCACAATCTCTTAATTTGCATATATATTACATATAATATTGCTTTAAAAACTGCTGGATAAAGCTATTCAAAACCCCTTTTTGTCAGTGGAATCATTCAAATTTAAAGGAAAAAGTTGAATAGTGCATATAAGGTGCAGTATGTAATGCATATACATGTACCGGTACTGCTCAAGGTGTATCATATATGATACACCTTGATACTGTTTTTCTTTATTTCATTTAAAATGAAGCTGTTTGCCAGTTTGCATGGTCACATTGCACATAAACATTTATACATCGCCTCAAAACTTTTAGAACTTTGTCTGCAATTGCACTGAAATAGCAATATTTTTAGAGTGATATTTTTATGAATTGTTTTCAGATCAATTCAAAGATGAAAACTATTGCTGCACCTAAGTGCGACTTTTTGTAGAAATGCTCATTTAAGGTTTGAGTAGCTCAATAAACCTACTTCAGGTAGGTAAATAAAGCTATGTAGGTAATTAAATCTATTGATTGTCCCAGATCTGTTAATACTAGGTCATAAATAACAAATGTTATTTATGTCTCTTTACTAGGTAAACAGGTAAATTAAGCTATGTAATAATGATATAACAAATTGTAGGCTATCTAGTCAATACAGAGTTGATGGGTTATACATGTATTATATTTACATGTCAATCGTTGAAAGCCCGGAAGATCCCATTGACGTCTTCCTTCTCTTAAATCTGCTCATAATTGATTTTCATCTTTAAATTCAAGTTTAAGCTAAATATAGCACGTCACTTAATGTAATGGGGATGTTATCTTACATGTCACCATTCTTCCGTGTTTATTATCAATTAATTTATGCAAATCCGGTTCAATTAATTCACTTTTCATTGGCTAAACATTCTAATAAAATTGATACAGCGTTGATTCGTCGATAAAATGTAATATTGTCAAATAAGAATTCAGCGGAAAGGGCGCAGACATTTTACCGGATATAGATAAGGAGCATTCATTGAATAAGATTTTGAATTTTTAATACTAACCCGGATTTCTAAGTTATATTAAACTTAAAACTGTAAAAGTTCTCTTAATTAAGAAATGCTGATATTTTGATTATAAAATATATAATTTCTGAGAACGTCTTTGAGCTGTTTTTAACAATAATTTCTCCCCAAACTCTCCTGCTTTTAGAGGTAGAAAAAGTATACAATTTGTTGACATTGTGATTGCTTTGATGCATGGATGAGGGCTCCGTTTCTTTCTGTGGTACAAATGAAAAGTAAACCCTTAGTATATGGTTTTTAAAAAAAATATTTTCTTGATCTTTTTACATTTTTCTACATAATCGCGATGTCAGGTTTGGGTATAATTCAGAGCCCCCTTCCACTGAGGGTTAAAGTGGTGGGAGGGGTGGGGGAGGGAGGTGGTCATTTCATAGACAGACAATATGAACTCAGCTGTTAACAAGTTGTTCTGTAATGCAATATTGTAAACAATTTATTTTATTAGTATGTCTGCCTGGTTATATTGAATAGATCAGCTGTTGGTCAAGCATTTGGTTTCAGAGTCAGAATTATAAAGGATCGAAAGTGTTTGTTAATTGAATGCTTTGGTTGATTAAACCAAGTGGTTTTGAAATATTTACTCAACTATTCTTGTAACGTTCAGTAATAGTATAGTTTCGTTTCAATAAAATTGTTCTTTCTGTTGTTATAAATTTCATGTTTCACCAGGAAATGACCATTATGATGGCTTCATTATCAATGTTATAAAAAAAATAAAACATTTGACTATAGTATAAGAGTTGCTGTAAATTTCTTAAATCCTTGGTTTCTCCATTTGAAGATGGCAGGAGTTGACTATTGCACGGTTCTACCCTCCTGGGACTTTGATAAAGATCCAGCTGTTGTTGTAGAATACTATTTTGGTCAAGAACCAAGGTTGGAGAACTGTTATTTCATTATATTTAGTCAAACTGATCCTCTACTAAAACAAAGTCAATATAAAATTAAATTACATGTGCCTTAAAGATGCATGAAGGATAATTATAATATTTTATGTACCTGTAAATGAGACCATAAATACATATGTCAAATGATTTTTACCAGTTTTTGTTGATTTTTACAACAAAAACTTGTCGTAGAATCAAGTTCTCAATAAGCACAGAACCATATGGAGTTTTTTCTTGAATGTGTGTGTGTGAGGGGGGGGGGGCTGTTAATTTTTATTTATATTGCTTAATGTTATATTTTTGAAATTCCCAGCTCACAGACTGATGAGAACAATGCCGAGACTGGCCCCGCATTTTGTCAGGACCTGAACCCCAAAAAATGTCTCACACTGACCAGGGTGGAGGGTGAGGAGGACGCATGTACTGTGACCTTGACTTGCAAGCCTCAGTACCATGTCAGCATATGTGGTCTGCATGTATACTGTCAAGCTGGTCTGACGGAAATCTATGATGCCAGTGAGGGGTATCTGAAGACTGTCCGGGGGCAGAGGGTGAGGGTGATGGGGGATGATGAAGGGGGAGAGGAGACAGAGGTGGTGTATAGATGTAGGTCATCCCTAGACACCTGTTACGGACTGACCATAAAGGTGAGTGATATATCAATTCAGACATTTTCTTCTGTGTACAAAATAATGTAGTTACTCAGACAGGTTTACTTCTTTGCATAATTGCAGATTCACATAAAGTTTGATACTTTTGTGAATATTCAGTCTACCGGTATATTGAATTCTACTGGTTAAACATTAAACTTGTTGTACATTTGAGTTTCTATACTGTGTTGATTATGGCATGTAGTGGTATTAACACAGTATATCATACTTTTCTTCAGTTGATTATTCTGTATGTAAAATTAGATTAAATTTCAATAATTTTTTTTACTTCAGTTTCCACGGCTACAGGGAACAAGTACCCTCAAGATTTACAAAATTGTCTTCATACTTCACCCAGAACCTGAGGATGAATACAGTAGAAATGGAGGTGAAATAGGTCAAATTAATATGTCAAAAGTCAGAAGTTATGTCACAAGTCTTGGAGATAATCTCCCAGAGGGAGCCAGGGGGCTGATGGAGTCAATGGAAGAGTTCCAACAGGTATATATTCAGTCTTCCTCTGTACTGTCTAATATTAATACCAATGATATCAAAGTTAAAGTCATACATCCAGATGTAAATTAAGTAATGTCAACCATGTTTCATATTGCATGAAATAATAACATAATAACGTCCCTGTATCATCACCCTTTAATTACCCTTTATCACACTCATTAATTAAACCTTTCTAGAACACCTTTGCACTTTTTATTCGGAGTACCTTGGATCTTTTTCTGTGCTAATCTGAAGTTTGAACTATGACGTTATAACATAAACATTTTATTATTGATGACGTCACAAAAAATTTTAGTGTCAAAAATATGCTGGTTTCATGATGGAAAAAATGGGAAAAAGCTCTTTAAAGTTTTTTTTACATGAAAAATATAAACAAAACAAGTTATCTATATTTAAAAATATAATAAAAACAACAAAGCATGTCACAATTTGTAACACTGCACTTGGGCCGATACAAGAATCACTGGTTGATATTGGACGTGATACAGATTTTGCCATGTATTATTCTCTATTTATATATATGTGATTATCATCTTAAATATGCTTTTTTTTTATTAGAATCAAAGATCCTCAATGTCTGGGTTGTCCAGTCTTCTTGGCCAGCGACCAATGTCTTCAGGGTCACCGCTTGGAATGATGGGATTAATGTCCATGTTCTCTCAGATGGGAGTCAAGTCCAGCCAGTTACCGAATCGGCCTTCTAACAGCCAATCAAATCCGAGCAATTCAGGGATTCAGGGAGCAACAGCAAATCCTCCAAGTAGTTCAAACAGCCAAGAATCTGCAGATGTGTTTTCATTGTTACATAACATTTGTGACAAAGTTTCAGTAATGAGGGAGGATGATAAAAGAAAAGCCAAAGAGAGGGATGAAGCCAGAAGGGAGGAGAATGGAATAGCGGATGAACAACCTGATTTGGGAAATACTCAAATGAATAATAATAATAGAAATTCTGTGGAGGAAATAAGGTATAACTACATAATTCTTTTAACTTATTGTTATGATTTTTGGTGCCTGTACTTAAAAAGTTCAAGTGTACCGTGCATGGTCAAAATCTCAGGCAAAGGTTATAGATCAAGGTTTTTCATTGATATCAAGGTTTTTCAGAAAGTTCAAGGTCGAATTCATCACCACTATAACATTTTTTGCCAGGCTATGGATATTGTGAGATATATATACATTTGTACCCGGTACTTCTTAAAATCAGAGAATTATGGTACATGTAATTTTTTAATAACACTATTTGGAATGAACTGATAGTGATCAATAGTGATTTTGTACATGCATATACAAAATGCGCGTACATATACCTTCTGATGCTTTATTATTTATTTATTCTAATAAATGTATAATTATGAATGCACTTGTTAATCTAAGTATTTTATAATCACTTAATATCTTTAAAAAAAAAGATGCATGAATTTTAACGATAGTGTTTCCAAAGATAACTTGCAATAAAACGTACCAACGGTTTATTTTTTTTAATAGAAGTGAGGACATTGATATTTCTGTTGGACCTCCAAACATTCTGGACACCAAGTTAGAAGCTCTAGAGCAGAGACTCTTAAATCACATAGATGTAAAGATAAGTGAAATGGAAACACGAATCAATTCCAAACTTGACGATATCCTTCACCAGCTCTCAAGAAAGTCTACGACAGAGACGGAGTCCTGACAGAAATGGTGGATATGTGTGTCTTGCAAATTTGTGTAAAAGGTATCCAGGGTAGAAAAGAATTCAAACTGGACAATGCCAATTTTCTTCCCAATGACATTACATGTATTTGATATTAAAGAATAAAAAAAATGTTAAAGGACTTTATTTGATAGCTTATTGTATTTTTTTTATTATTGATTTCCATGTATTAATAGTGATTTGCCCCCCCCCCCCCCCCTTTTCAATGTTATACGTGAGTTTTTACACGTGTGCGTGTTTGCTTTTTTAAAGTTTACAAAAATATTACGCAATAATTATGTTTTTAAGGGTTTTATTAAATACTCATTAATTACTTAACCAATGTGCCATTGTATTGGGTTTATGTAAGTCTAGGCTCTCTTTTAAAATGTGTTGAATCACATGTAATGTCAAGGTCATTTGTCAAGTTCATGGTCAATTGCAAAGTTTACTAGTACATGTACTCAATTTAGCCCACTTAATGGCAAAGGGCGTATCAAACACAACTTTTAATTCTTGTCATTCGTGTCATAAAAGTTTAGCATTTCTGACATGATTAGTTTTTAAAACAGCAACCAGACTCATCATATCTATTTCTTTCAATTTATATAAAAGCAAAAATGAGATGAATTTATGTCATTTTTAACTTATTTAATGATTGGTATGATTTTTTTTATTAATTAATTTACTTTTATTATGATGCAAGCTACATGTACATACAATATTCATGTATATGTATTTTTTAAAATTTTTTTTTATATTCATGAGTATTTACCTGGTATATTTTGAGAAAGCAAACGTATTGTGTATTGATTAATGAGATTTTGATTAACAGTGTTTTGTGTGTGAACATGTTTATGATCTCTTGTCATTTTGTTTGATAAAAAGCGGAATGAGTTTTAATTAGCTGAGTGTTTTTTTTTTACTAAATAAATATACCGTTTATTCTATGACCTTGCATATGCATCTTTGTGATGATAAATGTCCATCAACCATTAAATATAAGCCTCATTGCTCTTTATAACAATTTTCTCACTTTACCTGCTAGATGGTAAGGTTTCCAATAGACACCATCCCCCCACCCCACCCCACCCCAAAAGAACAACAAGAGCCCATGACCCAGAAAAGGTTATGTTAATTTTTCAATTTTTATAGAGTCCTCCAAATTTGTTATCCTTTACTATATGCATGCATTTATATTCCCTTATTTTTGTTACTTCTGCGTTTTGCCGAATTGTTTATTTTTTAATTAAAGAAAAAAAATTGACTTTTTGGGGAATTCAGGAGGGTATGAGGTGTAGATCACTGCAGGAAAATTATACTTGCACAACACCCATCAGAAGTGTAACAGATGCGATTGTTTTGTATATATTCTTCGGATCTAGAGTCCTTTATGATTTCTTTTAAATTGGGGTGATTTTTTTTTAATAAAGGAGACGCCAGTCACGATTTGGTCTTTGATGCTATGAGTTCCTGAATAGTTTTGTCTTTGGAGGAAAAAACAATTGGGTATAAAGTGGACCCAATGTCCAATCTAATTAGAATTAGACCTGTAAAGTGTCGTGGAGAATCGGAAATACAAGTCTAATTTGAAAAAAAAAATTAAATTAGATTTATCAAAAGGAGAAATGACAGTGGATCATTTGATATGCCATTGTTATCAAAAGTGTATTTTATATATAAACCCCCATCAGATATATCCTCAAGAGAACCCAATCTTATTAAAATTAGATTTGTAAATTCGCTCCTTTACGATACGCTCTTTTAATACAAGGTTATGAGTACGAGTGTATGAAATGTGAGATCAAGCACGCTGGTATTTCTTAATGTTAGACGTAATGCACCCTGAATTTTGAGGCAGGAATAAGTTTCAATGCAAATAAAGAAGAAATGATGTATCAAGGAAAATTATATTAAACTGAGGGACGTCGCGTGTCTCCTTTATTATATATCGTGGAGGAGCAGTTTTTAGGAGAACCCAGATTCTTAATACTCTTGAATCGATGTTGTAAGCTTTAGTAGATTCCTATATGCTTTTCTAACTTTTGGCAGTTGGGATTCTAAGTAATTATAATTGGAAATTTTAAACGAACTTTTTTAAATCACGGACTAACTAACGGTTACACCCCCTTGTAAATTCAAACTTATGAAATTCACATAGTAAATTTACTAAAAATTAATCTAAAGTGATAACTAATTGGAATTATAACGTTGTTTGAAAAATAATTTTGAATCAAGTTTGAAATTTTACACGAAAACGTGTACAAGTTTTGAATACTTTTTAAACAGTAATAAAGAAATATATTTTACTAATTTGGGAAAACAAGTATTGTGAACGGTGAAAGCGTACGTTATAAAAGGGAAAGAGGATTTTTTAAAAGACAGTGAGAGTTCTGTGTAAAATGCCCAAGAAAATTAATTAACGAACATTAGGTTTTAAAACAAAACAAAATGTGCGAATCAATATGTCAAAAATCTTAAAAGGACAGAATTTTTAATTTTTAAAACGAAGTGTTTCCAAAATCAGAATAAGAGGATTTCAAAGTGTAATTCTTCAAAGAATATCAACGTTTTTTGTTTGTTTTTTTTTTTATTAAGAGAAAGTTTTTTGAACAATAAATCATATTCCACAACTTTGGAAAGCAGAAAAAAACCACTTTCTATTTATACATGTATGATCATGAAATCTAAATTTATATGATATCTATTAATATCGACGTATTTACAAGTACGCTATTTCCTATACCAGTATCCCACTTAAACCGATGCTAGTATACATATAAGGGCCAATATGGAAAAGATTGGCTTCATTATAAGGCAGAGAAAGGAGGAAAGACTCTAAGGAAGATTTAGGCCGATTAGTTTATAACCAACGTCCGCTCATCACAAAGGCAAGCATATTAATTAGCCATTTTCTATTTGTGTAATCGTACAGTCGTGTATATAGTTGATTTATTGATTGATTTCTTTTTTTTTTTTTAGAATAGAATTGGAATAGTGGCATTTATCATGCATCAGTTTAGTCATAATCAAATTTAAACAAACTTCAATAATATCAGTGCAATATTAAATAAATAGTAAATGTATAGAAAAACTTGTCGACTCTCGCCATCACTATTTACCGTATATATCAATGAAAAGTTGAATGGAAAATGTCTTTATGATCTTTTATTTTATAAAGTAAATTCATATATAACCAATATTTTTCGATTTGAGTCGAATTTTTGACATATCATAGAGAATTAATCCGTCCATTATGTATTTTTTCCTCCATATGGGAAAAATCATTCCATCGTTGCAACAATTATGTACGAAATACGAATAGGGCCACATAAAAAATATTTTTATCTCGTAATTACGAGAAAAGATCTCGTTATTACGAGTTAATTATCTCGTTATTACGAGAAAGGATCTCGTTATTACGAGTCAATTATCTCGTTATTATGAGAAAAGATCTCGTAATTACGAGAAAAAACTCGTTATTACGAGTTAATTATCTCGTTATTACGAAAAAAGATCTTGTTATTACATTGTTACTACATTGTTGTTCATGTATTCTCTGAGTCTCTTTTTGTGAAATGGATGAACATATTTTAAGAAATTCATTAAAATTAGTGAAAAAAAAATTCAGAAGAAGGAGCGAAGTAGATTAATTAATATATTAACTGACCAATTTCTAAATATGAAGGATAGTTTGTTTTCAGACTCCAAAATGTTAATATACAAAAACAATTATTTCAATAGAGGTTGTGTATGAATATATATAACACAATCCGGGGTAAATCTCGTATATCCATGATTGTTTGTAACTAATGGAATTGTGTTTTTATGACTAGGACTACCTGGTATTTACTTCGGAGTGGGATTCTAATAATTTACATGTACGTTGAAAAGTAAAATTAGTACAGACGTATTAAGCTATGTGATAATGATATAACAAATTTTAGGCTATCTAGTCAATACACATAGTTGATGGGTTATATTATATTTACATGTCAATCGTTGAAAGCCCGGAAGATCCCTTTGACGTCTTCCTTCTCTTAAATCTGCTCATAATTGATTTTCATCTTGTCAATAAAATTTTTTTTCTGTTGTTATAAATTTCATGTTTCACCGGGAAATGACCATTATGATGGCTTCATTAGCAATGTTATAAAAAAATAAAACATTTGACTAGTATAAGAGTTGCTGTAAATTTCTTAAATCCTTGGTTTCTCCATTTGTAGATGGCAGGAGTTGACTATTGCACGGTTCTACCCTCCTGGGACTTTGATAAAGATCCAGCTGTTATTGTAGAATACTATTTTGGTCAAGAACCAAGGTTAGAGAACTGTTATTTCATTATATTTAGTCAAACTGATCCTCTACTAAAACAGAGTCAATATAAAATTAAATTACATGTGCCTTAAAGATGCATGAAGGATAATTATAATATTTTATGTACCTGTAAATGAGACCATAAATACATATGTCAAATGATTTTTACCAGTTTTTGTTGATTTTTACAACAAAAACTTGTCGTAGAATCAAGTTCTCAATAAGCACAGAACCATATGGAGTTTTTTTCTTGTGTGTGTGTGTGGGGGGGGGGGGGCTGTTAATATTTATATTGCTTAATGTTATATTTTTGAAATTCCCAGCTCACAGACTGATGAGAACAATGCCGAGACTGGCCCCGCATTTTGTCAGGACCTGAACCCCAAAAAATGTCTCACACTGACCAGGGTGGAGGGTGAGGAGGACGCATGTACTGTGACCTTGACTTGCAAGCCTCAGTACCATGTCAGCATATGTGGTCTGCATGTATACTGTCAAGCTGGTCTGACGGAAATCTATGATGCCAGCGAGGGGTATCTGAAGACTGTCCGGGGGCAGAGAGTGAGGGTGATGGGGGATGATGAAGGGGGAGAGGAGACAGAGGTGGTGTATAGATGTAGGTCATCTCTAGACACCTGTTACGGACTGACCATAAAGGTGAGTGATATATCAATTCAGACATTTTCTTCTGTGTACAAAATAATGTAGTTATTCAGACAGGTTTACTTCTTTGCATAATTGCAGATTCACATAAAGTTTGATACTTTTGTGAATATTCAGTCTACCAGTATATTGAATTCTACTGGTTAAACATTAAACTTGTTGTACATTTGAGTTTCTATACTGTGTTGATTATGGCATGTAGTGGTATTAACACAGTATATCATACTTTTCTTCAGTTGATTATTCTGTAAGTAAAATTAGATTAAATTTCAATAATGTTTTTACTTTAGTTTCCACGGCTACAGGGAACAAGTACCCTCAAGATTTACAAAATTGTCTTCATACTTCACCCAGAACCTGAGGATGAATACAGTAGAAATGGAGGTGAAATAGGTCAAACTAATATGTCAAAAGTCAGAAGTTATGTCACAAGTCTTGGAGATAATCTCCCGGAGGGAGCCAGGGGGCTGATGGAGTCAATGGAAGAGTTCCAACAGGTATATATTCAGTCTTCCTCTGTACTGTCTAATATTAATACCAATGATATCAAAGTTAAAGTCATACATCCAGATGTAAATTAAGTAATGTCAACTATGTTTCATATTGCATGAAATAATAACATAATAACATCCCCTGTATCATCACCCTTTAATTTAATAAAGTAATAACGAGATCTTTTCTCGTAATAACGAGATAATTAACTCGTAATAACGAGATTTTTTCTCTTAATATCGAGATGATTAACTCGCAATAACGAGATCTTTTCCCGTTATTACGAGATAATTAACTCCTAATAACGAGATCTTTTCTCGCAATAACAAGATAATTAACTCGTAATTGCGAGATCTTTTCTCGTAATTACGAGATAAAAATATTTTTTTATGTGGCCCTATTCTCTTTCGTAATTATGATATTATGAAGAAAATTTGTTTCCTGAGATGATACATGAAAGTCCCACCGAAATCCAAGGACGTTTCTACATTCTTCTCGGACTTAAGTCCCATGCAGTGGTCAATGCGATTGTTTTTCATTCATTCAAAAATCTAATACTATTCTTAGTTTTATGGCCCCGGTACAAAAAATATACCGTAATCGAATTTTGGTGCTAAACTTAAAATTTCTTTCTGTGTCTTCAAGACATTTGATGACATTTTTTTATTGTAGATGTGTACCACTGAAGATAAAACACGGATGATGGATGATATTGAAGAGGATGGTTTGATCCCCCATGTTCAATCCAGATCATTCTGTGTGGTTTGCATAAAACATTAATACTCACTCAGGCATAAAAAAATATTGTGTGTTTAGGGTAACACGACCTAACCTACAAAAATGCCCCGATCCTACCATTTTTAGATGTCTTTTTTCATCTGAATATGATTTTCATATTATTTCCATTAAAAACCTGTTTTTAAATATGCCCGCATGCAGAAAAAAATATGATAAAATAAAATAAAAATCCCTACCTACCTAACCTAATTTTTTCGTAAGTGCTACCCCAAACAACACAATTCTTTTAGGCCTTATTACTGCCACTACGCACAACTAATAATCCATTCTACCACAACAGCTAGGCCATACATTTTCAGGGTTTTTTTTATTTTGTTTGTTTTTTGTTTGGTTGTTTGTTTGGTTTTTTGGGGTGTTTTTTTAACAATAACTAATTTTTCATTATTACATATAGGATTCTTTGAGACTTTGTTTAGTGACAGCAGAATAATCATTGCTAACTTGTATTACTTTGACCAACAGTTTTGTGTTTATGTGTTTAACTAACAATACCGATGCATCCTAACCGATGACGAATCATTCAAAGAGGCTGGATGGTCAACAAATTAACCATCAGATCTACATAAAATTTTCAGATATGATTTGTGTTGCTATAAATAAATAATATAGAAAAGAAAAAAATCCACATATTTTACCTTTTGAATTTGGACATTTTTATATACATGTAGAGCTCTTTTTCTTAAGGAGATCAATACAGTCTAAAAATGACCACGGTCATCGAGCCTTCTTAAATCAATAAGGGATACATTCACGGTTCTGATCCAATGAGAATGATCCTATCAACCGCTGTAAAATGAGACTAGCTTTATGTCTTTTCAACAACAACAACAACTCTATTCATGACCTACTCCAACAACAAATAACCATACATTTTTAAGCTGCATTTTTGATTTTGTTAGAATAATCATACTTTAAAATGTACGTATCAAGATGAATGGCTTCAATATAATTTCATCTTTTTTTCATTTTGGTATCGCAGCCTGAAAATAGCAATTACAGCTCTGACACCGAGATAAATGAATTAAAAACTTCCTGAATTTTGTCCTCTGAGGGGAAAATGACTAAATAAATGATTGAGATTAAGATTATGATACTTCCAGAATATAGATGGGGAAAATGATGTAGAGTTTTCTGAACCGGATGCTTCAGCAGCCATTGGAAACAATGTGAGAAATCGTTACGAAAGACTAAACACTCATGACAGTATACAGGTAGTTAAATATTTTATAAATTCACTATTAAGGACAAACCTTTTTTTGGCAACTCTTTTATAAAAGAGGTACACTTAGTTGTTTCGTGTATACATGTACGTGGATTCGAATGTATCCATTATCGCACACTTATGTTCAACAAAAATGAAGACACTTCTCACAGTTGAATACTGCTTTTGAACCATATTAACAACTATACGTACTGCACATGTCCGTAAGTAATTGTTATAAGCCGAAAAATGTCCATTTTCTCATATTTTGCACAGTTCGAGGCGCATCAGCGCCGAGGACAGTACACTCTCTGACAGAATTGGCTGTTTTAGGCGTATAACTTACTTAAAACATTTTGTTGTTTTGATTCATTTCATTTACCTGGCACTATCCAAAAAGTTAACAATAAGCACTAGGCAAATTAAACCCAAACCAGATCATCGTGCGTTCTGGTATGTAAATTGTGTTTCCGTGAGTTTGTATTCACCCCAATTATCTGCAACAGTCCAGTAATTCACATGTAGCCGTCTAATAAGTATAAGGTAACTTATTGAAGGATTGCAGGACAATAAGAGAATTACTGGACTCGGTTTAACAAAAGATGACGCTACAAAATGTTTTAAGTGCATTTATAACGAGAAAAAAAAAAAACGACGATGTCAATTTAAGAAATGAAGCATAATTTTTGCTCATTCAAGTGTAATTGTAAAAAAACTGACACATGGCACATTAAAGTTATATACAAATATTCAGATGATTTGAATTTTTAAATTGCGACGTTCATACACTCATATTGTTTGTAAAATTTACGTTACTTCCTTGGCCTCGAATAAAAATGACGCTTCTATAGTTATCATGAACATAATTATTAAACTAATACAACAACTATTAGATGTATATGTGTTCATTTATGAATACAAAGCAAGCAGGAAATATACAAATAAAGCAATAAAAAAATATATATAATTTTGAGCACACAACGTTGACGAACAAAAAGCAAAGACGTGTAAATGCTTGTCATATTGTTTTGCTGTAGCTGAATGACAGTCAATTTGTGTCAGAAATCTTTGTGAAACACCCTGAAGAGGATAGTAAAATGGGCGACCCTCTTGGAGGATTTCTTTGCACGGGTTCACGGAGTGACGGAACGTTTCTCCACGCATTCTGCTGCCTGCAATCAGACGGTATCTTAGCAAAGGACCTTCTTGTCAAGTACGTCAGTGCATTGGAGAAGTAGTTAAAAGTATACCATTATCATAAATCTTAACATGTAGTAATTTAACTGAAGATGGATGTACATGTACAAAGGTGCAAGTGTAAATTTACGGTGTTATTGTGCTTTTACCGATGAAATCCTGGAACTCATTATTTTGTCAAATAACAAAAGAAACTAGAGCCAAGCTCGTTGCAAAGTAACGAGGAGGTCTTCCGTTACAGCTTTGTGTCAAAAAAGGACTGTCAATCAGTCTGATTAAAACCACCCCCATTCTCCTTACACTTGTCACGGTCTGGGAGGTATAGGAGGTCATCTTTACATAACCTTTACTTCTGACCAATCAGGGCTTTAGAAAATCAATCGGAACTCTTCCAAAAGAGATCGACAAATTAATTCATGTCTGTTTTTTTTTTTTTATCTCATTAAAAAGATAAATGCATGTCAGTGATAAGTCGGGGTACATTTAGATTGTATGCAAATGTAGAGGTCATGTGAAGATGACCTCTTATTTTACTATCAGGCCCAGACGATTGTAAAGAGAAGGGGGTGGTTTTAATCAGACTGGATTGTCAATATGATAATAGTAAGTTCAGAAAATCGAAAACGAGTATAATGACTAAAATCTATCGAATAGATTAAGAAAAATTAACTTTTATGTGTAATGAAAATTAAAACATTTCTTGTGTTTGCGGCTAAATAAACTCATATATGAGAGACGTACCTCTTGTGTATTAGATAACCGCTGACCGCTAGGTAGTCCAGCCGCGATCATGGCGACCGATTTTCTCGGCCGCGGGCGAGGGATAGCTTACGTAATGACACACACACACACACACACACACACACACACACACACACAGAGTTCTGATTAGAGATATATTTTAAATTCATGCAGTATGATAAGTAAAATGTATTACGTAGGGTTTTTTTTAATCCGCAATTTGTGTTTTACTAGAAAAGAAAAAGAATGTTTATATTTCCTGTTTCTCGTTTTTAAGGATTGTGCATTATAAGAACTTTACAAAAATGACTTAAACTCCTTAAATCATGTATACTAAAACAAAATATTTTTCTTATGAATTATAGCCTCCTCTATAACCGGCATACTTTCTGTGGCAACTTTATGTCAGTTGTACGCACAAAGACTTTCATTAATTTGCCAAATGAAAACAGCTACATGTTATCACTTTTGTTAACACTAACAAAATAACATTGAAACGACATTCATAAGATTGCTCTGCTCCTGTTTTGTAATTTTCCTTTGGACTTTTGAATTTGAACACTGTTCGTTATCACCACATGTCATCACAACAAACAACTTTTCCGACATAAACAACATATCGAAACCCTAACCGTTTTTGAGTTATTAAGCAAAAACTTTCAAAGGCTATTGGCCCTAAATTTAGGGGCTACCCTTTGTTATTGTTGTCAAATGAAAGCTCTTGATATTCTGCAAAACTTTTATTCTACAAGTCTTAACAAAATATTTCTCGTTTAAAAGATACGAAGGAAAATATGTCTAAATCTTCGCACTTTTTGGAATCCTGTTTTTGGACCTCTACCTTTTACTAAATCGAAAACGTAATCCAAAATCAAAAACCAATGTGCACAACTTCAATGTCTCCTTTATTCAAATTTGTTGGATTCCCATTCCCTGCTATCATAGTCTCGGAGCCTTTGTCAGGAAACCAAAGGCCCGGTTTTTTTCAAAGGGGAATAACTCGTTAAAGGGAGAGGAATTTTAAAGTTTATGAAATGTTTTAGATAGTGTTTTGTAAAGTCTATTAGCCATGAAAATTTGAGCAAAAACTGTTCAGAAATGAGCAAGATATGAAGCCTCACAATTCGCGTCTAGGAGGGGGGGGGGGGGGGAAATACGAATAATCTTTAACCAGCACAATAATTTGAAGGTCTTTGATTGGAAACGGAAGACCTTAATTAAACTTGCTATTTAAAAAAGCAAGAAAAACCAGCAAAGAAGTTTCTCGAAAGGAAAATGGCATAATAATTATGATAAGAGATAACAACTGATTGAGTTAAACATCATCTTTATTTATACCTGTTTTCAATGTTATTTTATTTTTACAGTTTTACTTTTAGATTATTTAGAAATGACAACAGTACCATTATGATTAATGAATGCATTTCTTTAGAGATAAAGACATTTTAGTGAGTTTGATTGGAAAGAAGACTCTTGGATCATTTGAGTACGATCATGAGAGTGTTCTGGTGCTCTTTAGAACATTACCAATGTCACAGACAATATCCATGGTAATGTTGAATATGATAAACATGTCATAAAAATGTTTTTCTTTTGTGATGTCTTTAATTAGCCCTGTAAGATTTATTTTATAACATTTTTATCTGCTTTCATACATATTTATTGACAAAGAGTGATGTTTTTTTTTCATTAAAAGTTTCAATAAAATTTAATTTGTTTTTTTATGCAAAGGTGATATACAACAGACAATCGGAAATGTTTACAACCATTGAATTTCTGCTGGAAGGGACCAAAGAAGGTTGGTTGGTAACACATGTGTTTATTAGATATCAAAGATGGTCTTGGGGACCATAGGAGGTTTAATGGATTACATGACATTGTATAATCCAACATAGTTTTCAAAACGATTACTTTTTCTTACTAAGATGAGTTAAAATCCATAGTGTCCATTCTTCTTTTATCGTATTAGAAGTTAAATAGTTATCCTTTTACCTTTGAAACTATTCATTTAAAATTAACTTTTCCTATAAGTAAAACGTTTTAATTAGAAAAGAAAATATCTCAAATTTTTCATATATCGCAACCTAGATTTACCCGATACTAGTAATGGAATTATGTGCTTTTTTATTCTTCTTTTGTATTATTATCTTTTGTTATTTTAATATTTTTTTTTCAAAATTCAAACATCAACACTTAAATCATTTTTAATACTTGCATTATTATTATTATTATTCATTTCTTTTTTTCACAAAAGTAAATCAATAGTTCAATACCTCTGGTTATTTTGACATTTTCTCGAGTTTTTAGAGATGATGCAATACGTGTATGTTGTTTGTTTGCCATATCAACATTTTATTAGGGAAGAAAAGTCCATTTAAAATGAGTTTATTGTCACACAACACATCATAAGATGTTTAATTTTTATAGCAAAACACATTTTTTCTCACTTTACATAATATTTGTTGTCTTAATCATTTGCTATTGAAAGAATAACACAAAGTTCATATAATAACCAAATTATTTACTTACAAAACTGAATTGCCGATGTGAAATGTGTTTTTAATTTATAATACATAAATTGATTTTAACTTTATTGCATTTTTTCTCTTTTGGAAGAGGTCATCGTTAAGGAGAATGCTGTAAAGCTAATGAGTATGCCCCCGAAAGTAAAAGTACTGATAGCACGAAAAGACTCTACATCTTTGGCTGTTGAAAATGGAAAATTGACTCTCTGTAATTCTGCAAACATCATGTCGAACTGTTCATGTAAGTTTTCACACAATCAAGTGCAGACTCATTAATTTAAATTCAACTCACATAAAACGCAAAATAAAAAAATCCTAAATAGTTTATCGTATCATATAAGGCCATTGTGGATATATATTTATATAAAAGAAAACGAGCTATTTAATTTCATTACCTACCACAACTATTTGAAAGTATCTCTGAAGTGTAGATTAAGTGATATGCCTTTCTAGTAAAATTCTTACAACATCCAAATAACAGTTAGGCTTTATAAAATATTAAGCATAAACGGTTTTGGGTAAATGTTTATATCATGTATAAGGCAAACACTCACTTAACAATTGTGTTGTAGAAGTAGTGTATATATTTAAATGTGAATAAATGAAAAACTAATTACTGTTTTTCCTCTTCTAGTCCATTTTATTGTGAGAGAAACGTTGGACGATAGCAATTATCTTAAGTACAGTTTTCAAGTGCAGAAAATTAAATCCAAATTTCTGGGCCTTAATGGGACAGAACTGGACATAGTCGTAAGATTACTTTTATGTGTAATTGGAATTATAATCCAAAATATATCTTTCCCATTCATAACATTGGAGGTCTATATAATATATCATGTAACTTAAGCATTTTATGACATTGATCTATGCATAGATGAAAATAAATCATTTTTGTTATGCATGTAAAGATTTAAAAAAAATATTCGGTACAGTTAAGTCCTAACAATTAACGAGGGATTGTTTGTTTCAAAGGACGAAACCAACGTGGCCAGCATTAAAACATTTCGATTAGAGATAATGAACACAGACGTTTATCTGAGACCATGCGGACGAGATGGTGAGTGTAAGTTCATTGTTGAAAATTATGGTTGTTACGATATTTTTGATTTGCTATTTACTTAGTCTCCTTTTTATCTGTATCGCTAATCCGTGGGTGTTTTAAATCAAAATGTGAAATCAGGACTTTCATTTACTTTATAAACCATACGTACACTTAGTGTAACTGCAGGACTGTTTTGGAATTAACAATGATTTATTGATATGCTACAGATATCTTAATGGTATAAAAATATATTTCAAATAGTTTGATTGATCATGGCTTGTTAAATTATATCATGTTCTCTAATGAAAACCGGGATCTTTGAAGCAAACCTTTATATGACAATAGTCTATGTGTCCATGTAAAATGACAATGTATTTTGTTTTTTGTTTGTTTTTTTTTTAGATATGTATCTTTGTTTTAACCAAACCAGAAAACTATTTGAACTGAAGACACGAGAATGTGCTGCCCAGGAAGAGGGATGTGGAATGTGTATTTTTACGACATCTTGCCCGCCATAAATGGATCTATCTTTAAAAAGACAATAACGCATTTACCAAAACTTATGACTTATAGCGGAGCAAGACTTAATTTATTTGGTACTTGCATTGAAATTATAATTACTGTCGGCAATTTTAATAGTTTTTAAATAGTATTATTGTTTAAAATTGAAATTCCATAGTTTTTTGATTGTGCAAAATATATAAATAGTTCTGTAAGTATGCGAAAATGTGAAATGTATGTTCATAATCAGAATACTTAAAGATATTTTTTAACCCTTCACTTTCTCATCAAACTGTTCCAAATTATTGTAGAAATTTGAAATGGTCAAACAGAAAGAAAATAATAATCACTTTATTGTTTTGATTTAACTTACATGTAACTGGGTTTTCTGGAGGTGGGCATGCGCAACTGTCAAAATGATGTCTCTTTGATCTGGATACATTCTACTATAGTCAAGAACGGAAGTTATTTTGTGCTGCAAATCAATTGTATAATAAACAGAAATAGTTGGCTTTTTTAATTTTTGTTAAATTTTGCGAAATAAAAAACCATTTACCAGCTATTGAACTTTTATGTAGTTTTTTTTTTTTTTTTTTTTTTTTTTTGG